>CM034360.1:0-42500 GCA_019925275.1 Mytilus edulis | reverse complement strand
TAAAAGATAAAAGGAATCCGTGAAGAAACAAACAATCGTCTACACATTTAGGTCGAGTAAACGAAAGAGCACTGGATTTTATTATCTAAACATTCAAGTCAGCTACGTAATTTGTTAAAACAAACATTATGTTCAAAGGCTTTTCTGCTTTTTCTTTTAGGTCTACACATGTGATTTATGTCTTCGTTTATTAAACCAATTGAAATTGACCTACTAGAATGGTTTTAAATTGTTTCGAAAATCTAAACATTTCCTTTTTGTGACACTTTGACATGTCATGTATACAATTACAGTTTGTGATAACATTTTGTTAGGCAATTCGAATTTAGCTCTATACATGTATTACTGTTAATTTCAACAAGTTTTATGACAAACCACTCTACCAATCAAAATGATTTTTTGACAATGTTTTAAGAAATGATTTTACTTGTATGCATGTACTAGTATAGTTGCGAAACATTAAATGCTTTAGTGCGAAGTTTTGTTGTTGTAAAAAGTCAATAATTATGTAGATATAGGAAGATGTGGTGTGAGTGCCAATGAGACAACTCTCCATCCAAATAACAATTTATAAAAGTAAACCATTATAGGTCAATGTACGGCCTTCAACACGGAGCCTTGGCTCACACCGAACAAAAAGCTAAAAGGACCCCAACAAATTACTAGTGTAAACCCATTCAAATGGGAAAACCAACGTGCATGAATGTTAACGGTAACTAAAATGACCTTTAACTGGACATTGGACGAGTCCATATTATCTTTTTTCAATGAAACTAAAGGTATGAAAGATACGAATTGTCACTTCACATATTTTCCCCGAATTGTCCAAATATACAGTACATAAATATTTGTTGCTAGCCTATATTTGAGGGGACAAAATAAAGTTTACAAATAAGACGTTTCATATCGTTAATCTAGTCATAATCGAAGAAAAAAGGCGAAATACATTTTAGGCACGGCAAAATCATTTTTCAGTCTCATTGGAATTTTATATTTACATCAGTCCTTAAATAAATTAGTCAGTAAAACGAGTCAACGTTAGGGCTTATAGGCATTAATCCTAAGTTTGAATTCGACTGAAAAAGGGCCATAGTTTATTCCTCATCGAGCCTATATATATAGTTGTAGTAGTTATCAAAGGTACCAGGATTATAATTTAGTACGCCAGATGCGCGTTTCTTCTACAGAAGACTCATCAGTGACGCTCATATCAAAATATTTATAAAGCCAAACAAGTACAAAGTTGAAGAGCATTGAGGATCCAAAATTCCAAAAAGTTGTGCCAAATACGGCTAAGGTAATCTATGCCTGGGATAAGAAAATCCTTAGTTTTTCGAAAAATTCAAACTTTTGTAAACGGTAAATTTATAAAAATGACCACATTATTGATATTCATGTCAACACCGAAGTGTTGACTACTGGGCTGGTGATACCCTCGGGGACGAAACGTCCACCAGCAGTGGCATCGACCCAGTGGTGTAAATAGTTATCAAAGGTACCAGGATTATAATTTAGTACGCCAGACGCGCGTTTCGTCTACATAAGACTCATCAGTGACGCTCATATCAAAATATTTATAAAGCCAAACAAGTACAAAGTAGAAATTTTAATATAAAAAAGAAGATGTGGTATGATTGCCAATGAGACAACTATCCACAAAAGACCAAAATGACACAGACATTAACAACTATAGGTCACCGTACGGCCTTCAACAATGAGCAAAGCCCATACCACATAGTCAGCTATAATAGGCCCCGATAAGACAATGTAAAACAATGAACAAAAAACAAATATTTAACACATAAACAAACGACAACCACTGAATTACAGGCTCCTGACTTGGGACAGGCACATACATAAATAATATATAACATATGTATAAAAAGGATAACAGAAATCGTTAAAAAAAACTTTAAAAAAATATATTGACTAGTTATGAATACATGACTGCTCAGACTAAAATCTATACAATTAGACATATTTAAGATATTTGCAGTTGCAATAATAAGCAAAATCCATACCACTGAGTCAGGTATAAAAGGTCCCAATATGAAGAAATGAGAAAAAAGAGGTTTAAAAAAAGGTATGTTGTCGATTACTGTTATGTTAAGTCTGTTTGATGGACCACGTACGTTGACGTTGACGTTGACATCCATAGGTTAGACAGCTATTACACACAAAACATTGGAGGGTACAAAAATAACACATGTTACATCTACAGACCAGCAAAACCGTTTAACCTTGCAACCTTATAACATGACTTAACTACTTCATGAACCGATGATTTATTCATGTTAGAGACAAAAATCATTCATTCATGCTAGTGCTACATTTGTATCACCTAAGTAACTGTTTACTCATGGTACATTTATTGGTCAGGAGCTGAGCAAATCGTTTTCATAAGGAGTTGTTGCATTATGTTATATTTAGGGGTACCTCCAAAATCATAAACGTTTGTTATTTTTGGTGAACGAATTCATTACATTGTGACCATCATTGTAGATATTAGTTATATAGTATTGTTTAGTATCATGTGAATTTTACGTGGACTGTTATTTTCTGGATGGTATGATGAGATCAGATGTCAGAAAGACGGCACTGATATGATTTGACATAATTTGCTTAAATTCAATGTTGATTAATTAAGAAGTTATTTTAAAGAAATTTGTGAAAAATGTCTTGATTTGATTGTTGTGGCTATATAAAGGACCTTTTTTTATCAGAACACTCATACAAGAGTGGACAGTCAACTCTTAGATCAAAAATCAACTGACAAAGCCATGGCTTAAAAGAAAAAGACAAAGAGACAATTAATAAAACAAGAGACACAACAAAGAAAACTAAAGACTTAGCAACACGAACACCACCAAAATCTGGAGGTGATCTCCGGTGCTCCGGAAGGGTATGTATGCAAATCCTGTTCCACATGTGTCAACATTGTGTTTCTCATGTTATTACAAACCCAGTAAATAGTATAAATTCGGGTTGTATTAAGGTATCTACCAGTATATATAACTGGTTTCAAAATATAAAATAGACATAAAAGATTCAAAAAAGCAGAATTCAGTGCAAAAATGTATACAGTTTCATGCTTCTTGCTTCTGCCAATTACCACAACTTGTTCTCTGATCAACTTAAGCCATATTGACAGGTCCATCAGGACCATACTCGCTTAAAATAACAAGCAACTCGTCACTTTCCTTTCAAATTTTGATGTATCATTTATAGAAATCAAGTCCCTTTTAATGAAAATCCAACTGAGGGAGACTTCAACTCTCGATTTTTTTATACCGTTTTAAAGAGTGCCCTTCGTTGAATTGAATTTGATGCGACTGTCATTCAAGTGAGAGGTTAAGATAGCAATTAAACCAGGTTAAATCCACCGTTTTCTTCATAAGAAAATGTCTGTACCAAGTAAGGAATATGACAGTTGTCATCCTTTCGTTTGATGTGTTTGAGCTTTTAATATTGTGATCAAATGAAGGACATTCAGATCAGTACTTTTGTGATTTTACTTTTTAGGGTGGTTCGTATGTAACCGGTTGTCAGTCGTTATTTAAATTTCTGACTTTATCAGTCATATCCTCCATTTAAGTAGAAGTTATTAGTTATCAAAGGTACCAGGTTCATAATTTGTTACGCCAGACACGCGTTTCGTCTAGATGAACAGTGACGCTCAGATAAAGTTAGAAAGCCAAACAAGTATAAAGTTGAAGAGCATTGAGGACCCAAAATTCTAAAAACGTTGTGCCAAATACGGCTAAGGTAATATATGTCTGGGATAAGAAAATCCTTATTATTTCTAATAATTTATACTTTTGAAAACAATAAATTTATAAATATGACCATATATTAACTGATTTTTATGTCAACACCGAAGTGCTGAATACTAAACAGATGATACTACCGGGGACGAAACGTCCACCACCAGAAGCATCGACCCAGAGAAAATCAAACGTATCCACATATTTTTCCCTTCTTTTTCCCTTTTATTAATGTCTTGTTTGGAAACAGTTTTCATTCAGTACATAGAAAATACATTGCTAACTGGTTGTTAGACAAAGGCTTATCAATCAATCATATTTTGTTTCCAAATTTTAAATGTCCAATGAAACTTTCTTCTCGATTATAAATATATTTATTGTTTAAAAAGGAGGCTACAAGGAAGCCATATCTGATATGGTAATGGAGACAACAAACACTTGTATAATAAATTCTTATTGTTTTCATAACTGTTTCTATTTCATTTTAAATTCTAGCAAACTACAGAAATCAGATGAAAAGGGCTTAACTCATCGGATCGATACAAAGCAGGTAAACACAAGAATGTGTCCCCAGTACACGGATGCCCCATCCGCACTATCATTTTCTATGTTCAGTGGACCGTTAAAATGGTGGAAAATCTCTAATTTGGCATTTAAATTAGACAGATCATAATATAGGGAACATATGTACTAAATTTCAAGTTGATTGAACTTCAACTTCATCAAACCCTACCTCGACCAAAAACTTTAACCTAAACTTTAACCTGAAGCGGGACAGACGGACGGACGGACGGTGCGACGAACGAACGAACGGACGCACACACCAGAAAACATAATGCCAATAAATGGGGCATACAAACACAGCGTATTCATTAAGAACCGATTGCCGATTGAAATGGTCGTTTATAATCAAATTCCCATCGGTTGTTTTTCTGATGTCAAAAAAATATAAATCGTACTTTTAGTTTTAGATCGTCGGTCACTATCTAGGACAATCTAGAGAGATATATAACGGCATTTCTGATTAGTCAATAAAATTGAATTTCCGGTAAAATAGATCCTGGTTGTTGATTTCGCTGCAAAGTACTATAAGATTTTGTACTGAAACCAGGAAAAGTATGCATTCATAGTAATAACGAGATTTTGTAACCAGTCAATAGCATAGTCAGAGAAATGAAAAGAATTTCAGATTTTTTTCAATCAACAACAAAGTGAAAAAAGGTTTCTTCTATGACATTTGCATTCAAATAATTGAGACACCCTCCTTGGTCATGTTCATGAAAGTGCATGATCGTGGTCCTACCATGAAATGAAAAAAAGAGCAATGTCTTGTCTCGTAAAAGCAGACATCACATTATTTTCATTAAGTGATTTTCAAATGATAGAGCCTCTTAACAGCAGACTCTTTATTTTTATCATAAATCATGAATCATATGTTTACCTGTCCCATGGCCTTTCTTTTGAAATGAAAGAAAAAAATGTAGAGATAGCTTGTCTGCATGTCATTGTGTAGCTTCAAATAGAGTCATAAATACTAGGACTAGGAGCATGCCACCACCTGACACCAAGAGATATATTGTGTAAAGGAGGATATACTATTATCACACATGAGAGGTCTTGCTTAACATTCCCCAAACAAACATGACACAATGCTATTAAAAAAGAAATCTCACACAATCATGCCCTGACTAACCTGATCCAAGTAATAATAATAAAAAGTGAGGATGAGGATGAGGATGATGTCTCCCTATGATTATAAATAAGTGTGAGTCTTGCATTATGCATTCAAGGATGTACTTTGGCCAGGTTCTGGAATTTCTGTCAGATGTTTAATCTCTGGGTTTTTTTCTATGATACAGGGTAAAACATTTTGACCCATGACCATGATGATCCCATTTTTCCTTTCTTAAATAAAAGACTTCAATTATTAACTCACAAAAAGTAATTTTAATACCAAAATTTAAGCAGATCTTAGATTTCTTTCTTTCCTTTTGTTTGCTTCTTAACTAATGCTCTTCTGAATTATGGTATCAATTTTAAATTCTAGATTATTGTAATTTCACCAAAGTGCATCCTTTTTGCCTTTAAACAACATTCCATTGAATTCATCATTTGATTTATTGTGATAAGTATTTGAAATTATTAGTACTGAAAAATGTTTTCTATGGGTTAGAATTGTTTGAATAATTGCATGTCTACAGTTAAATTAAAAATATTTTCAACTAATAAAATCAAATTTAAATCTTTTCCTGAATGATCACCATGTCTTACAGAGTCATGCCTTCATTATCAATAACTTGTTAGCTGAAAGTCTTGATGTTATGTGATCAACTTTATAGAAAATATGACCATCTTGCGGCTCATTTAACTTATCATCATTAAAAAAATGGTGTTTGCGAAGAACAAAATTAGAGTTCAGGAGCCCCCCAGGGTGCAGGATTTTGCACCATTTTTAAAAAAAATTCCAGACCCCTCGTCGTGAATGGCAACGAGCAAGCTTGTTGCGCCGAACGGCTACGCCGTCCGCCGGTATTGCCTGCTACTTTTATTATTTAACCTCCTACTTTAAATCTTATTGACAACCCTGCAAACAAAAGCACAGACCGGACGTGCCAGGCATTTTGTTCACTCCACGACAAAAAAGACACAACGCTAACACCTGAGAGTAATCGCAGTAACTGACAGCTAGTTCAAAGCCAATGTTAATTTATCAAAAAATCATTTATCTGATACTAAAATGTTGATATTCAAAATACAACTGCTAAACATATTAAAATTATGGAATCAAAAAAATGTGAATGTACAAACTAGATTAAGATATACTGTTTATAATTGTGAATACCTGTAATTATTAATGTACCTATGTCCCATATTTTTCATATAAAGAGGTGTAAACAATCCCCTCGTTTATATAAATTGATATAGATAAAGACATCAGATTGTTACATTGATGCATGCTTTTGATGAGGGTTGTTTCTATTGTAGAGTACGAAGACTAGGGTACATGTATTTTATTGTGACGTGTGATAGACATGTAAGATATTTTTGATGTATGTTTTAAATTGGTATTAATATAGAGCATATTGTTTAATATTCTGTATTTTTTATGAAAGTAATAATGTAGGAAACAGTAACTGTGTGAAATAACTTGTATTATACTACTTGTAATGCTTGTAGTCTGGAACATATGATAATTGAAGCAATAAGTTTAATTCACATTTTATTAAGTAAAGTTAGAACAATTACAATGTTATGATTTTTCTAGAAATATTGAATTACTGTCATTTGTATATTTGATAAACCAATTGTAGGCACTCTGTCCGCTAAAGTAACGTCGTAATTTTGCTATCTGCCGTCATACAATATTTTGTTTTGTATTGCCACTTGTTATCGTAATTGCAAATGGAATTACTGGGTTGAGTTAGAAGTAAATTAGATGCAAAAGTAAATGAATATTTAAAGAATTTTTACATGGTTTTATATTTATTGATACACAATAAATGAAATTTGCGTCCTGTCAAACAAAACGGCAATTTTTAGACGACGTTACACTTTTCGTTTATTTTATCGGAATAGACTTTATTTTATTAAGCTGGCGCGCCATCTATAAACAACGGATATGTATAGCAGAAGACTCATTGTGATGGAAAAGTTTCAGAGATTGTACTGTCTGATGCTCCTATCGTTCGGTAGGTAAATACATTAGTCCTGTACGTTTAAAATGTAAAATGTTATCTTTCTCTTGAAAACGTACGTAAATAAATTGGAGCTTTTCAGAGAACATACTTGAGAACTTCGTTGAAATGATCCCAAATTTTTAGCTTGATCTGGCTTTCTAATGCACAGCGCGAACCAGGCAAACTATAGATGTTGATGCTTTTTATGGAATTAGTCTACAACGTCACGTTGTGCTTTGTAACGTTTCCTCATTTGACGATTTGTGTAATTCCGTGAAAATGTCAGAAAGACATTTGTGTTGGCCAAAAAATGTAAACAATCATCGCAAAAAGTATGGTAGCCCGGCACCGAAGAAGCCGTGTATACTTTGAATTGTTAAAAGTAATAAAGAAATATCTACACCAAATTAAAACAGCATACTCTATGAGTCTATGTAATATCTGATTGAAACGGAGACGGCCGAGTTATTTGTCAGACTGTCTATTTAGGGTCTGTCTATTTATATCCCGAGAAACTATAGTCTATTTCTTATTTAACTTTCACTTTACGAGTCTTTATCGGGGATGTGTTTTATTTTTACAAGAATCATCAAAGAGTTGAGACAGTGAATGTTGGACCTCATACTACAACAAACTACAGTTAAATATGCCACCTTCAATTTTTTGCTATATAATTAGGGGCGGATCCAGCCATTTTAAGAAGGGGGGTTCCGAAGCCAGAGTAAAAAGGGGGGGGGGGGGTGAATCCAACTATATGCTCCCATTCAAATGCAAATACATTGAATGTCAAACAAAGGGGGGTTCCAACCCCTGCTTCCCCCCCCCTTTTGGATGCACCACTGATAATGCAGAAAGAACTACCAACAAAAGAAATATATAAAAAAATATTTTGAAGGTATTTTTTTTCTTCAAGAAAACATCATCAGACTCAGATTTAACACAGCTGTATTTGTTTAATACATTCGTTTTCATGAAGTGTCCTCCTTTTTGATAAAATAAACAAGTATTTGTTTATCCTTATAGTAATTAGATGAATTGCTAAGATTAAAGAATATGTTTTAAAAACATGTGCACTTTTAAAAAGAGACCAGAAAAACAACTAAATTCAAAAAAAGGCCAAATAAACAAAGATACTGCTACAGAAAAAAATACTTCATTTAATGTATAATGATACACTAATGATTTGTCAATAAGCCAGTAATTAATGGTCGTATGATTATTAGACATGAAAAGCAACCCAACAAATATATATAGCTCTTAGCAAGTGAAAACAAAGGCCAAGTTTTAATATGTTATAACAAGAAAAAATGGGCTTTTAGATTTTGAATTTTTTATTACATATATGCTATCAATCTAATCTTGAGAAAAAATTATTATAATTTCTGTTTAGATTTAATACCAGCTGCTGTACAAAACGCACAAGAATTAAGAAAATATGATGATGCTATTTGATTAAGTTATACTATATGCTTAATATAAATATTTTTGTCAATACATGTATCAAATATTTACTATATTAAAAGCAAGTCCCCGAGTGCAAAAAACACAACATTTAATGGTGTCAAATTTTTAATTATTCTGTCACATGTGTGATTTATGTCAATGGTTAATTGGTGTTTAATGCCACTTTCAGCTTTATGTACTATTTCGTAGTAGTTGGTTTTTATTGGTTGAGTGAGAAAATAATGCTTGAAGAGAACCAAGATCCAAGATAGTAAAATTGACAGGCTAACTAAGTCAATTAAGATTATAGTCAAACTGAAAGGCTTTGAAATTCACAACCTTTGTGTTGACAGGATAGGAATAGAGAAGTTATTTACTTAAGACCATTTGGCTACTGAAACCAATTGCAATGAAACAGTTACACAACAATGTGTCATAGAAAAACATGCAGTCTTTATCCATAGCACAAGTTAAATAAAAAATTGCTGAGTTTCTGTTTTCTTACTTTAATTTGCCGCAAACAAATGTTATAAAACGAATAGGTATACAATGCCCATTACCACAAAAACCAGATCATGTTCAAAATTGGGTGGTGTCACTTTTACCATTCATGACTTATGTTCTTTTTTAAATGAAGCAATTACTTAATCGGTTGCTTTAATTCTCTTCCTCTTGTTTGCTTCAACTAAATGTTATGAAATTTATACACAATGCTTATAATTACATAAGAGCCTTAATGAAATTAATCCTGCATCTGTATTTGGAAGTTGACTGCCTCTGGTGAATATTGTTACAGGCCGGGTATTTGCGGCCCAAAAACACATTCTCAATTTATTAAACCATGTTCATTTACAAGAACAGCAGAGTAGAGGGGTATTACCTTTTCTGATCTGATCGTCCGTTTGATAGATTGTCTGTGTGTCCCTTTTCATGTTTAAGTTTTTGGTCAAGGTAGTTTTTGATGAAATTGAGGTCCAATCAATTTGAAATATATAGTTCAAATGTTCCCTATGATATGACCTTTCTAATTTTTATGTCATATTAGATGTTTGACCCCAATTTCACGTCCACAGTCACTGAACATACATGTAGAAAATGATAGTGTGAGTGGGGTATCCATGTACTTATTTACACATTCTTGTTAGATTTGTATTGTTTAATTAATGGTGTAATATATCATTTAACCCATCATTGATTTTTTTCTTCTATTTTTTTATGGTTATTTTTGTGACCTGCATGTATATGAGAACACACACAATCATGCACATAAAAAAAACCTCATATGCATTTTTGAAAGTCATTTGATATATATAAATTATTTCAATTGAGTATTTTTTTTCATTTTTGAAGTAGAATGGAGAATTATCCTTACCTAGTTGACCAGGCTCTACTGATATGATAGATATGCCGATGTCTAACTTGGAGATCTTGATTAGGTTGGGAAATGTATCAGGTAGGTGGTTATTCATACATATCATGAAACAAATATGTCATCGAGAAAACATTGAAATTAGTCATACATGTATGCTGTTGAGACAGTAACCAAACAACATGTTCATATAATCAAAATTAAAAACAATTTGATAGTAATATTTTAAAAAATTACTTTAAATGGCCTTAACAATTACTAAGTAGATGTATTCATGTACATGTATGTTGTAGAATTATACTGAAAGTATTTACTAGTTCATTTGACTGGCAAAAAAATGATCAATATTTCAGGTTTTACAAAACAGACTAGACAAATTGCAAGATAGCAATTATGGAAGAGTCACAGTTAAAAAAACATAAAATCTATGAAAACAGCTAACATCTACTCATAACATTTTTGTAATCCTTTTGATATTTGTTGTCTTGATTTTAAACTACTAGTAAGCTTTATATATTTAAATATGGAAACTCCAACAGCACACACTAATTTCAACAATTTTTTGTTTTGGTATTTTGTGTTTTTTCAGATCATGTAGATGTAGAAGTAGAAGAAACAGCAGTGAAAAAAGAATGAGAGTCATCATTTTAATAAACATTTCGCTTGAAATTGAAATAAATGTATTTTTTTCTTCATTATGTATTTCAAATATGAGCATTGGGATAAACTTTAATGAGACAGCAAGCCAGCAGCACAATCCCAATAGCTATTTGGAGGTCTACTCAAGCTTCATGCAAACATGAAATTTGTGGTTTTTCAATATAAATTAAATTGAAAGTTAGCAACTCTTTGAGGCTCTGGTGCAACTTGCACGGTTTCAGAATTATAGCTTCAGAACTTGTTTATGAATGATTTATTTATTCCATATTTAAGATGAATATGTCAGTATACAAAGAAGGAGATGTGGTATAATTTCCAATATGACAACTGATTTTATATGTTTTGAAATATCTCCTACTCTTGTCTCGTTATGTCTTTCATCCCACTTCATATTGACTTCTCTCTGCGTAATTATATTGGTTTTGATGGTGACTGAGTGATATTACATTATGTAAGTCATTTTTCTTAATTTCTTGTATGTTTTTATTAAATAGTATTCTTTTAAAGAGTCATTGCATTTAAAATGATATGCATTGCTCAGAAGTTTCCGTGGTATGAAATATTGTTATTTTCTGAACTTCATCTTTTGCTGATATTTGATGTAGGGCTACTGCCACAAACTTGTTCATGCTCTTTACTGTGCTGAAATAATCTATAATTATTCAACAGTGATTCATTATATGTAATAGAAATTACTTACTAGGTATACCAAAAGGGCAATATGCCAATTATTTGGTCTTATTGCCATATGACCGAAAAGAGACGATTCCTCCAGGGAAGAAAACGCGCCAAAGGGGGAGATAATGCCCTTAAAAAAATCTCCCGTGCCGATGACAAAAAATAATGTCATTTTTTTACCAGGCAATAAGTATGCTTCAAATTGGTGTACACAAATAATCATCTTCTGTCAGATTAGCAAAAGCTGCAGAGTCACTACCAATTGAAGTTCATGTAATAATTTACCAGTTCATAGTAATAATCCACTGTATGTCTTGTATTTTTGTGATGATCCAATTGTAGCAACTGTAGTAGATCGTAGTAAATCGTAGTAAATTCCACGCACCTTGTTTGAATTTATGAATGAAATGTATTGACATGCGCAGTAGAACCCATGTGTCACTCGGGACAATTCTCCAATAAAAACACTATTTTTACGTGTTGGCAACTGTTTTCACATACTCCTTGTAATTCCTTTTAGTATTTGTAGTCAACGTCTTCAGTGTTTTCCAGATGTAAATGCTCACTATCCTTGATATTTATCATTTTGATCCGCCGGTGACACACATAACTTTTTGCAATGTTGTTTACGTATTGTGACTTCCGGTGGCGCTGTATTGTTGTATTTTTAGTTACCATAGAAATTTGTTTAGTACCATGCAAAATTTGTTTATTATATAAAGGTTACTAAAATTGTATATAGTTATGATTTTTGTAATTTATTTGAGAATTCAAATATTTAGTTGGACGGCAAGCGCGCAATCCAACAATCTGACAATTTTCCAACTTTCACTGGTGGTAAGCGGATGGTCGTAACTTAAAGTTACGACCATCCGAAGATGGGAGACAACTCTAGGGATACATTTTTCTTTTCCGATTTTCGTGCAGTAAAAAAATGTTTCAGTAAAACCGCTTGTCTCATACATACTAATCGTCAGTGCGTTGATATTGAAACAAAATTTGATACATAAAAACATTCCAATTTTCGTAAAATGATCATTCAATAATTCGAGCATGATGGTCGTAACTAAAAAAACAAAAATGTGCAGGATGGTCGTAACTTAAAATTGTGATGGTCGTAACTCTTTATTAAATAGGACCTAATAAGACAAGTCAATAGTTTTAAACGTGTCTTTTGTTATATGAATATATTATATGATATATTTGTGAAGTTGATTTCACTAAATGATAAAAACTAAAAGAGGTGAAGAGAGGGATACCTGTAAAGTGCGAAAGGAAAGAAAATTGGAACGAATCGGAAAAAAAATCCAATACAAAATGAAATGCCCAGTCACTGTTACTTAAAATATGATGTATAAAATCAACCAAGAGGCAACTAAATATAAGCTGTTAAGTTTAATAACAATATAAATTCTCAAAAGTGGAGAATTCATTTTAACACACAGCTCTGGTTATGATCATTCTTAGTTACGAATTAAGAAAAGGCGATGTTAACAAATTTGACATCACATGAAATAACAGTATCCTGATTTATTTTCTTTATATTTTGCATGTATTGAAAAGATAAACTTTTTAAAAACTAGTATGTACCTACTAGGTGAAATTTAAAAGAAAAATCTACAATTTAAAATTGATACTTTAAGTCGAAAGAGCATAAGTAAGGAGTCAAAATAATGTTATGAGGATCGTTATCGAGACAAGACCATATCCGCGAATTCGCAGGTCCGTAATCGAATTAAACAACATACATCTAATTCTTAGCCTGGATTTTGAGAAGTCGTATTGTCATTTGGTATATAGTCAAGCTGATTATAAGGTGCAAATTCGAAGTTCAAGTATAATTATTACCCGTGGTTTTAGAAAATTCACCCAGGGATACAACTTAAGCTATTGAATATAGTTAGAGAGTATGGTAAGAGATCTCTTTAGAACTAAAGTTGGAGTAAAACAGGGAGACAATTTGAGTCCAAATTTGTTTAAAATTTTTATAAATGAACTTCCTGATTGTGTTAAAAGTTCCCCTGATCCAGCTGTTGTTTATTCACGACCAGCATATTCTTTACTATACATATGCTGATGATCTTGCCATTTTTTCAACTACAGCAAAAAAATGTAGATCAGGCTTATCCTAAGATTCTTTCAGAAAGACTACGCATTGAATTTTGTAAACATTTACTTGGTGTTACCAAAAGAGAAACACATTTTGCCAATCTTTCTTAACTCGGTAGATTCACTCTGTATTTTGTCATTGCAAAGTCTATGACCAGATACTGGCAAAGGCTTGGCAATTTGGGATCATCTTTCCACTACTAGAGGAGGCATATTTAGAGTTAAAATTACTACACGAGTTAAAACAATTCCTACACAGTATGGATCCTTAAACGTCTTTCTAAAGAATATGGGGGTCAGCAATTCACATTGTTTACTATATGCTGATGATAATGTATTTTTTTTTTAATTTCAGCAAAAGGACTTCAGCAAACAGTATTCATACATAGCTTGTAGCCAGGATAATATTTAAAAGATAGATCTTTATGCTTCAACTCAGCGTGCTGGTCTTTCAAATCTGAGTACATTCATACAATATAAACATATAACATAAATATTATTTTCAAACTGCATATGTATGTGATAGTTGCCGCAGTACATTTAGTTCTACCTTGATATATTATCTTAGCTACAAGGCTGGCTATAAACTACTAATATTTGATCTTACTCTTAAATTCAAAGCGTGTATCATTGTAAAATATATACCTGCATATATGTATGCAATATTTGCCACTGTACATTTAGTTCTACCTTTTAATATTATCCTGGCTACAAGCCTGTCTACAAACTACTGATATTTGATCTTACTCTTACATTCAACGCGTGTAGCATTGTAAAATATCTCAACCTTATTCATACTTTCTAGGTTAACACAATGTTCATTGCGACACCATGGATTAAGTTTTTATTCTGAACCAATACTTAGAACAATTATCAATGATATACCGCAAGATCGTCATGTAATCAATAAAAAATAAAGACAACACGATAAAAACACCAGGCATTTGTGGATTTTCATTAATCATGATTCACCAAAAGCCGAATATTTGAAAGCCAATGGTTTATAAAAACTGCAATAGCTGATTAAAAATTAAAGAAGATTGTTCAAAATTGTACGTTCAATAATTTCATCTGCCGACATGATTGCAGGAAATAAAAAGTCGTAAATACAGTAAAAATATATTAACACTCAACCCTAACATACTATTTGGCTTAATGCGAGTTGATTAGTTTTCACTGTTTTTTCTAAATGATGGTCGTTTAGAACATATCAAAAATGTATGATTGATAAGTTTATTAACATGGTTATGCATGTGCACAGTACTTTTAAAATAGCTTGATAAAAGTTCGTCTAAATACTTGAGTTACGGTCATCTTTCAAAGTTACGACCATCTTGTTTCGGTTACGACCATCATCCAAAATACTATAGTTGACATTACGACCATCACAAGTTAAAGTTACGACCATCATGTTCGAATTTTTGAATGACTATTTTACGAAAATTGGAATGATTTTATGTGCCAAATTTGGTTTCAATGAGAATGCACTCACGATATGTGTATATGAGACAAGCGGTTTGACTCAAATGAACCTTTTACTGCACGAAAATCGGAAAAGAAAAACTTATCCCTAGAGTTGTCTCCCATATTCAGATGGTCGTAACTTTTAGTTACGACCATCCGCTTACCACCAGTGAACTTTGCCAACAATCCAACATTGACGTAGTTTCGACGCCTGTTCGTCAGTTCTGCTTAAAATTTTGATTGTTACAGTTAGTATTTTATTTGCTCGTTAATTATTTTAGTCAAAATGGTTAATTTTTCTTAGAAACTTCATTTTTTTAAAGGATAAATTGTAAAGGAAAATACTAAAGTTAGCGTTGTCAAAGTTTAAAAGGAATATTTCATTTAAGCGGACTCTTTGGAGCTTTATTTTTAGTTTATCTTTTAAAGTTAGGATTAATGAAATTGTTCATTGAAGTTCATGTTTACTGTAAATATTTGTCTTTTTGTAATAAATAGGATTAAATAGGAAAACATTTGGCAAGTAAGGGATAATTTCCTAAAGGTCTGGAAATTATAATAAACAATACAGTTTATGTAGGGTATAAACTGTATTTCATTGTTAGTTATTCAGGAAAGGTTCTGAATATAACTAATAAACATTTTTTTATGTAACTGGTGAGGTATCAGTTACAACTATATACAAAAACAGTCAGAAAGAGATCTTCTGACTAAATTCACTAGAAATTGGTATTTTCTCTTAGGGTAATTTATTTTCTTATTAAGATAGCAGGACTCAGCCTTTTTATGTATTTTTCTGACACACCAGCATATTATCTCTTGAGTGTAGAGATAAATTAATGAATATCTCTTGAGTGTAGAGATAAGTTAATAAATACCTCTTGAGCGTAGAGATAAATAAATAAATATCTCTTGAGTGTAGAAATAAATTACTACATGTATTATACTGAATAGATTCTTGTCATACCATCTAAGTCTATAGTTTAAGTATATTACTAGTTAAAATTGTTGTTTATCTTGAATACAAATGAAAATATATGATTCTTGAAATGAATAAAATATAGAAACTTATTTACGTGACTTTTGGCAAATTCCTATATTATACTGACCAGCTCATATCTTGTCATACTGACTTTGTTATTTACAAACTACTCATAAAATTTGAGTAAAAACTTTTGGGTCGAAGCATTTCAAGCCTCTGTCCGCTACACTATTCTTAAGGGCTAAATTTTCCAGAATATAATAATTCGATAAGATGAGTATCACTGGTGTTGCCATTGAACTGATGGAGTTAGGATACGTAAGTAAATACAGATTATTGATCCTATTTAATCTATTGCCCCTGAAAAGGTAAAGGTTACACTTATGATCCTCTGAGTAAACAAGAAAATGTTCCATTATCAATACTATTATTATATATCTGGTCAGTAAACAGATAAATGTTACATTGTATTGAACAGCAGGTAAACGTATCACATGCTTACTTAACTGATACACGACCGAAACTCGGCTAACCGAGAGATTGGTCGGTTAATATATATTGAGTATGCGGCTATATCGGCGGTTGGTCTGTTAATCGGGTTGGCTAAAGTCTGTTAATCAGGTGTTATCGAGAAAATCACTGTAAGTTCAGTATGTTTCATTGTATAACTTTTAAAAATATTTTTATCATAAAAATTATTCATGTCTGACAAAACAATTTTATGTACTGAATCCAGTGGTGTAATTTTTTTTTCTAGCTTCGATAAACGATCTATAGAATGAAAAGGCGGGTTACTCATCAATACATTTATACACATTTTACACACACAAAATGTACACAAAATGACTACTTGGTTGAATTTACTTACAGATGTACATGCAACATTTTGAACATATAAAAAAAAGACAGGCATTATGTTTGTTAACCATATTAATATCATTGTGTGAATAATCTACACGAAAATCTGTATTTTGGTGACATTAATCAATTTTTATTAAAAACCTGGTCTGTTAATGGGTCGGATGTATAAAACCAAGTCTGTTAATTGATCTGTTAAGAGTTATGAATATCAATAACAGTATAATTTTATTGCTTTATTGGGAGTTATCGGATCAAATGGGTAGGCTCAAGACTAGAGGTTAAAATATACGGAAACAACACATGAACAATGAAACATAGACAATGAAAATTGGAAATTGATAAAAATGGTTTCAAAAAGTGTAACATTAAAGTAATATTAATGTCATCCAAGAATGGTCGCATATATCATGTGGATTCTGTTTCGTTGTTATGAACGACACAAATTTGTCATCTACATTGGTAACAAGTATATACATCAGAGATAAACGTAGTAATGTAAATAAACATTAGCAAGTAAGATATATTGGGATGCATAAATATAAAGAATAGAGAAAAAATCATGAGAAAAATACATACAATGTAGAGAAAAGTGACATAACAATTTAAAAAATACAGAAATAAACAACACCCCCAATCCGGGCCCTCATAGTATACACGAGAATCTGGATGGAGACGCAGAATATAGAATAATACATAAGGACAGTAGAGAGTGATGCATTGCTAAAAAAAAATGAGACAAAAAAAATAATTGTTTAAGAATAAAGACATGAGACACCCCTTTTCACTATTTAGACCCTCGAAGATGATTGTTAAAACAGTTTTGGCATTTATTCCACATTTCCTTATTTTTAGATTAATAGTATAGACAACGATATCTATATTATATGATTTGGAATTTTATTACGGTATATCACTTTACATGTATGTTATTTGAGCCTGACTGGAGTCCGATAAACATTGGACTCCTGTCAACCTCTGAATCTGATACCTCAGTCAATATTGTAAAGTGCAAACAAAACAAAATTTCAGGGGGGGGGGGGGGGGGGGGGTTGAAGCAGTAACGGATTGCGATGTACTCAAATTGGTGACAAATGTTAAAATTTTACAAGCGCACAACTGCAGTTCTCCTCTGCACTTATGTAGAAAGGAACTAAACGGAATAAAATGAATTAAAACTTAAGATAACCAAATGTAGCTGCATTCGCTCCTTCATTTACTTCTTTAGAATGATTTGTAAACAACACATGATTAAGTAATAGAACAAAAGAACCAATTGGATGATGCTGAGCTATATTGAAGTGACACACCTTTCAATAAAATGCAAAATAAGTCAAAATAAAAATGCTCACACTAGAAGGATACTGTTGCACCGTATTGTCCTTTTTTTACTCGAGTACATCTCATTCTTAACCTTTTCAATGGGAAATCATAAAGGTAGCAAAACTATTGACATGGCTAAATTACTATTAACTGACACGATTTTAATTGTCCAACCCATTAACAGACTTTATTCCCCTAATATTAACTAAAAGTGATATCTAAAATTGTTTGCTTCGCCTTTTATTAAAAAAAAGTTGCTATGCGTAAAAGCATAAATACCACATATTTGCGCGACGCCTTTTAGTTTTACTGAAATTTGCGCAGACTTTGAAATGTTTTTACAGGTGGAAAATGTTCTATGATAGAAATCATTTTGTCAGACACTTTTTTTATTTGATTCTTATAATATGCCAAATCTAAAATTGAGAATGGAAATGGGGAATATATCAAAGAGACAACAATCCGACCATAGAGAAGACAACAGAGAAGGTCACCAACAGGTCTTCAATGCAGCGAGAAATTCCCGCACCCGGAGGCGTCCTTCAGCTGGCCCCTAAACAAATATATATACCAGTTCAGTGATTATGAACGCCATACTAAACTCCAAATTGTACACAAGAAACTAAAATTAAAAATAATACAAGACTAACAAAGGCCAGAGGCTCCTGACTTGGGACAGGCGTAAAAATTCGACGGGGTTAAACATTTTTATGAGATCTCAACCCTCCCCTTATACTTCTAGCCAATGCAGAAAAGTAAACGCATAACAATATGCACATTAAAATTCAGTTCAAGAGAAGTCCGAGTCTGATGTCAGAAGATGTAACCAAAGAAAATAAACAAAATGACAATAATACATAAATAACATCAGACTACTAGCAGTTAACTGACATGCCAGCTCCAGACTTCAATTAAACTGATTGAAAGATTATGTCTTCATCATATGAATATCAGGCACAATCCTTCCCGTGAGGGGTTTAGTATCATACCATCATAACATATATTAGAAGAACATAACCCGTGTCATGCCAACAATTGGTTTTTAAATAAATGTGTTTAGTTCCGATGCAAAGACCCTATAAGTGAATAAATATTAACGCCAAAATATGCAATCTTTAATGACCTGACAACAGTATCGTAACTATATCCCTTCTTAATAAGTCTATTTAAAGGTTTTGTTAGCTTCTGAGGTGAATACTGACATTTTTGTGCTTTATAAAGAATATTTCCATAAAATATCGGATGTGAAATACCTGAACGTATAAGAAGTCTGCATGTTGAGCTATATTTACGAATGATGTCCTTATACCGATGATAACATTTAGTAAATGTTTTGACTAGTTTGTGATATCGAAAACCCTGGTGTAATATTTTTTCAGTAATACATAAATTTCTCTCGTTAAAATCTTAAACATTGTTACATACACGAGCGAATCGTACAAGTTGAGATATATAAACACCTTAAGATGGTGACAAGGGAACGTCACCATCTAAAAATGGATAATTAACGATAGGAAATGAGAAATCATCTCTTTTATCATAAACTTTAGTATTGACATAGATATTAAGATCGAGGAAAGCGCAGTGGTCATTGTTAGTATTAGATTTATTTAAAGTAAGTTCAACAGGATACATTTCTTTAGTATACATACTGAAGTCGTCATTATTGAGAGCCAAAATATCATCCAAATATCTAAAAGTATTATTAAATTTGTGTATCAGATGATGTTTCGATGGGTCTTTGCTGATTTTTGTCATAAATTGTAACTCATAGCAATACAAAAAACAGGTCCGTAATAAGTGATGCACAGTTAGTCTCCATTGGAATTCCGATAACCTGGCGATATACGGAATCTCCAAAGCGAACAAAAATGCTATTTACTAAAAATTCAAGGGCAGCTTGGTATCAAAGGATGTCCAATTGACATAGTTTTTTTGTTTATTGCTACTAAAAAATGACCTAAAAGAGTTTGAATATATATATTCACATTCTGACTTTTTAAATACCCATTAGGTGTGTGAATTTTTTCTTAATGAAAATGTGAGGCAATGTGGTATATAGGGTAAAAAATCAAAACTTTGAACAGATTCAAAATCACCAATATAAGCATGCAATTTATCAAGTACTTCCAATGAGTTTTTGACACTCCAAAAGTAATTAATTCCACTATTTTCGAAGGCCTTATTTGAACAATTTATTATCAGGTTTTTGATTGTACCAAGTGTACTGGTAAGAATAATAGATAATTTAGTAGTGGAACAATGGCTTCAAGACGAAATAAATCTATATTTGTAAGGTGTTTTGTGTAGCTTCGGAAGCCAATACATAGTTGGGACTTTCATTGTTTTTGGTTCTGCTTGTAAAGCGGTAGCTAAAAGTTTATGTTTGTTACAGATGTCGTTTTCGAAAAATGGAGTCAGTTGGAATGTTGGTGAATTGGTGATTTCTTTTTGTAGAACCTCAATGTAAAATTTACGTCAAACAATTATCATATTATTAGCAGCTTTATCGGCCGGGACAAAAACAAATTCCTTGGCTAGTTCTTTTAGTTTATAGATATAGGAAGATGTGGTGTGAGTGCCAATGAGACAACTCTCCATCCAAATAACAATTTAAAAAAAAAGTAAACCATTATAGGTCAATGTACGGCATTCAACACTGAGTCTTGGCTCACACCGAACAACAAGCTATAAAGGGCCCCAAAATTAATAGTGTAAAACCATTCAAACGGGAAAACCAACAGTCTAATCTATATAAAAAAACGAGCAACGAGAAACACGTATAAATTACATAAACAAACGACAACTACAGTACATCAGATTCCTGACTTAGGACATGTGCAAACATTTGCAGCGGGATTAAACGTTTTAATGGTACCAAACCTTCTCCCTTTTTCTGAAATAATAGCATAACATCACAACATAGAAAAAACATACGATAAATATCAATTGGCAGGCTTAACTCAATCAAAAAACGTAAATTAATACACTATGAACGAATAGGTTTATTGTGGTTATTGTTAAGAGTAAAATGTTCTTTAAAATGTTGAATACGTATATCAACTATGTTCATTACTGAATTAAAAAAAGAGTCCAAAGATTTTTTGTCAGCTTTTTCCAGTTTTATCCATTTCAAACAGTAAGTACTGAGTGAGTCGTGGATGATATTACGACAGTCATTCCAATTAATAAATGACGGGAGGCGGTATTTAGGTCCTTTACTGAGGAATGATTTTAACTCTCGGTCTTGAACGATGTTAAGATCTCCTATTATAACATGGGAAATGGGTCCATAAATGTATTCGGAATTACTGCAATTACATGAAGTAGGTGTATTTTCACTGATATTAACATCTTTACACAATTGGCTATAATTAAATACAAATTTCCGGGTAGATTTCTTGTAAATATAACAAATAAGAGGGAGCTCAGTATTATCAAAATATCCAGGAATTTGTTCTTTAACAGAATGGTCGTTAAATATACCGGCAATATTTACAAAATCAAACCTTTATTGACATACTTTATTTTAATAAAATGTTTTTATGAACTTCAGGGCGATCAATTTTGGGAAACAGTTTAGAATAACAATATGCCATTATAATTTGAACGATTTCATACTTAGGACTGCTATTTGAAATTTTGTTGCAATCCTCTAAAATTTTATTTAACTTATTAATCGGTAATGAACAGAGCTTTGTTAACAGATAATGTCTACGACCATGAGAATGTTTTTTTCGAACAGTTTTAGAAACTATATTCAAAATGTTAACAGAATCGGTTCTTGATATATTGCCAATTCCCATGATATTATCATTAAGACCGAGAGGGTAGACTGTCTGTAATTTTTTAATCCAATTTAATTCAATTATTTTCCGTGATCGTACAAACTTTGAATGAGATTCACCAGGCTGCTTATTTACTACTTCCAAAGGTTGAACTGCTAAATATTTAATAGGATGATTGTGCTTCTTAAGGTGTTGATTAATGATACTTTTGAATTAATTGGGTCTTTTCAAACGATACAGATGTTCTTGAGTGCGTTTAGATAAATATCGTCCAGTTTCACCTACGTACTGAATACCGCATCCCGGTTTGTTTCATGTGAGTATATAAATAATACTGTTTGTTTTTGAAGTTATATCAGTTTCAAATTTTAAAGAAATCAAGACCAACCGCCGATATAGCCGCATACTCAATATAGATTAACCGACCAATCTCTCGGTTAGCCGAGTGTCGGCCGTGTATCAGTTAAGTAAGCATGTAAATGTTCAACTGCAATAACTAGCTGGTAAGTATAGCGGTTGAGTAAACATATAAATGTTCTGTTGTAATAACTAGCTTGTAAGTATAACGGTTAAGAAAAGATGTAAATGTTCCATTAAAATCAGGTAAGTAAAGCGGTTAGGTATACATGTTAGTGTTCAAATACTATAGCCAGCCGGTAAGTATATCAATTGAAAAGTAGGCAAATCATTATAATGACCAGCTGGTTTGTGCATCAATTTGAGTAAATAAGTGAATAATGCATTGTTATGATTATCTAGTTAGTATTAATATCGATGTTACTCAAAATGTAAACGTTACGCCTCATATGACAACTTGAGTAGTGAATTGATTTAATAAACATGTGAACATTACACATGTGACGAATAGTTTGTTAGTGTAACTACGATTTATAAAATATACATGTGAACATATTCATTGAATACCATGATATCTTCGAACTCGTTTGAAATAATTAATCTCATTTGCCTCTATTGTTGATTCATTTTTATTTTGTACCAATGACTTGCTATCTATCTACGGCTCAAAATTGAGTTTTTCTTTGAAAATGCGCATCTAATGAAGTAACGTTGATAATCCTTTAATATGTTCTTGGCGTTATAAATGATGTAGAGATGACTCACACACCTATGTCCTATTGAATGAAAAATACATCCTTGTTGCTGTCTGAGAACAAAGATGACTGAGTTAGTCCTGGTATCTATGATGAGTTTATTTCCACCTGAACATTCCCCCTTTAGAGAACACACATTTGTTTTCTTGTCATACTCTGCAGCAGTACATGATGTATTTGTGATGCATTTTCTTGTACACTGAATGTCATTTTGCATTACAGACGTTTCTATGACAGGACCTTTACATCCGTACCCAATTTTTCCACATGCATATGCAGTATTAGTGCTTGAGAGACCTTTAAAAAATATAAAACATATGTTCATTGTACTGATAGAGGATTGATAGTGGCTTTTCTTAAAGCAGGATACTGCATGCGATGTTAGCTGCCTCTGTTGTAGACAAGTTGCAGAGCCAATCAGGGACACGGCCTTATAATTGATATAACCCAAGATTGTTGATTGCCAACGGATTCTGAATAAAGTAAATGATGAAAGAGTAAAGACCAGTGTCTAGAAGATAGACATAACAATAAGCCACGTTTATCAGTCTTCATACCAATACAATTTTTTTCGCTACCACTTAATTTTCTTTCTCAACTTTAGTTACATGTAGATATAAGGCTATTTTTGAAAATCTTATAAAATCCTAGTTAATTTTTCATATTTGTTATTAATTTAATTTTGAATGTAACACGTCTTCTGATTGGCTGGCGTCGTTTTGTTTATCAGCTAATAGACATAATTTTGTCATGTGACCATGTCGTCATCAACGTTTTTTCATGATTTAATCCGGTTTGAAATGAAATTAAGAATTAAATTATAAGAAATGACTGTAACATTTTTTTCTTCCTATTCAAAATAACATCAAAAATGTGGTGCACACTTTAAGTAAACCGATACGCAGGTCATTCAGTGTGAACCACATTTTTGATGATATTTCTTCATAGACAGAAAAAGTGTTACAGTCATTCCTTAAAGAGAAAAAAAGATTCCAGTGTTAGATATACGTGTTATTAAGACACCCGAATGAACATTCAAGCTCAAAAGTGAAACATGAACGGGTTTAAGCCAGACATAAAATTGGTGCACCATTACTACCAGTATGAAAGCTTACTTAATAATTGCAGACATTAGAAAAGAAATGGAGGCTGACATGAATTGTGTCGAAAATAATTAACTGGGTAAGAGGGAAATCATTTGAATGTTCAACGAATAACTAATTTTCAATAGGCTTTAGATACAGAGATTGGCAAAACCGAGAAATCAAATATCCACGAATATGCAGATGTGCAGCAATCCACGAAAACGAATGAATCCACTAATTAAAGAGGAGACAGGAAACAGGAGGTTGCAAGTCTTTAAATGGAATTGGTGAACAAATCTTTGCTTAGAATGATGAATATCTTGGTTGTTTTTCTGGCATTACACATCGAATAAAGACAGGCGAAGATAAGCTATTTCATCAGCCCCTCAGACGACCTCTGATGGGTATCTAACATGTCTAAAGTGATGAAAAAGAGCACTTAAAAAAATAATCCAAAGTGAAAAAGTTGTAACGTTTCACTATGAATGGTTAACTCTAGTTGTTATATACGGATGTATCAGATGGTGCATTGGCTATAGGACAATCAACGCAATAACCAGCAAAGATTTGTATCATCTACCAAATGTCGAAGATTGTTTAGACATCTTAGTGGATGCGAGTGTATTTCTTACATTGGACCTTTAGAGTGTCATATATAACGTGTTTCTCATATGCAATACATTAATTGGTTAAATCTAGTGATATACACTCGTCCTTTTTCAATAACAACCAAGAGGTATCGAACAATCAAAATAACAAATGTAAATACCTAAATGAAGTAGGCTGTTTATTGGATTTCCATATATTTCTATTTCACAAATAACCAATGTTTCTGTATCACGGCGTTTGATCCGGATGAATCTCCCTCTGGTGTTAGGAGGGCAATTTGTGACTTCAACATCAAAATTTACTGGATGGTTAGCTGATTACAAATAAGAAATGAATCCTGTTAGTTGTGTGCATTAATTGTATTACTGTTAGTTAAGAAGTTATTGCGATGTTTTTATATATGCTAGTAGTACAACTGGTTTACTCGAATTATGATATATGATATATATATATATATATATTTACATGTCATAAAACCGTAATAATAAATATTGCATTTCTGTTCTTTTTTCTCCAAAAAACATATTAAATAATACAGAATAGTATAGCATCGCTTAAAAGTTAAAGTAAAATAATTTTAACCAGTAGTAAGTTAAATGTGAAATAATGTTCGTTCCTTATATATCTTTAATTTGGTTTTTTTTCTTTTTTTATCTGAGATTTATGTCGTCCCTTTTTGGTTCTGTGTTTGATACAAACAAAATTAACATAACCAGATGGATAAAAATACGGCATACACCTGCTTGCATCCTAGTTTTGTTCATGTTTATAGTTCGAAAAAAATATAGTCGTGTATGCCATATTTGCCATCTATAATGGAGAAACAAATGTTTACTTAAATATATTACAAATCCAAAGATGCATCTGTACTTCACATGATACTATTTATATTTAGTTTGACATGTAAAAACTATCTCAAGTAGTTAGTACTTTGAATACATTATAATTAGTGTGACACTAGTTTCCTTGAATTTTTTATTTTGAATGCAGTATAATTCAGTTTTTCCAGCAATTGTTTGCAAAATCAAAAATTTATTTGTTTCTTAATTCATGAAAATTGGTACCTAGGAACATGAATGAAAATAACTATACTATATTAATCGTTGATTCGTTCTATTAATCATATAAATAACTTTCAATAGCTAATATCGATCATGCGTCAGCATTTGAGATGTGATTCCAAAAAAATACATACAGAATCAAAAACGCCATCAATGACCGCAATTGACCCTTTTTCTCTGGAAAGGTAGGCGAGTCCAGCTTCACATGTGACACCCTTGGTGTTGTTCATAAAAACGTTGATACATCATGTAATTAGTGTTACTATTCGTATTATAACAATATTTTTATCGACTTTACATGTAACTTACTCTTTTAGCATCCGACATCTTATTTGTCAATTTTTTAAAAGTAAGAACTATTATTTCTCATTGAAAACTTAAAACAAAAATTCATAACGACACAATTGATTTTGGCAATTTTGTTTCCTGATGATAATGTCCCTTACTGGTTACTGTGTTATTTATATTTGTTAAGTGTATTTTTGTACATCTTGTAGTTATTTCTTATATCTTGAGGTATGATTGCTTATGAGACAAATTTTTACAAGAAAACAAATAATAAATATCCTGAGCCACAAAAAAGGTATTTAAGTTGACCCGGAAGTTACTTTAAATTTGAATCATTTACAGTTTTACACATTATATGGTATTTTCTCAATTGATAGTTTCCCTTATTTCTTAAACATCCTTCAATTAAATCTAAGTTGATAAATTTATGTTACTTTCTATGTATATTAGATCAAAATCAAATCAAAGAGTTGTGGTTTAATTGCCAATGAGACATCTATACATCAGATTTCGAAAGAAGTGGATGTAAGAAATTATAGGACACCACGCAGCCTTTAACAAGAAGGAAAACAATACAGTATAGTCTGTTGTTAAATGTCTCGACATAAAACAAAAACGTAGAACAATCAAAACGTGAACACTTTAAAAGGCGTAATTTATACAAACAATTTACTTAAATTGAATAGGACAGATAAAATAAACTCATCATAGATACCAGGATTGAAATTTTATATTTGCTCCAAAGCGCGTTTCGTTTACAAAAGACAGAGGCGGATTTAGGGGGGGCCAGGGGGCCCGGCCCCCCCCCCTTTTTAGGAAAAAATTTGGTTGCTTATATAGGGAATCACTGAAGCGTGACTGGAGCGGGCCCCCTCTTACGTCAGTCAGTGGGCCCCCACTTATGAAAATGTCTGGATCCGCCACTGAAAGACTCGTCAGTGACGCTCAAATTAAAAGAAGTTAAAAAGGCCAAATAAAAGAGGGACGAAAGATACCAAAGGGACAGTCAAACTCATAAATCTAAAACAAACTGACAACGCCATGGCTAAAAATGAAAAAGACAAACAGAAAAACAATAGTACACATGACACAACATAGAAAACTAAAGAATAAACAACACGAACCCCACAAAAAACTAGGGGTGATCTCAGGTGCTCCGGAAGGGTAAGCAGATCCTGCTCCACATGTGGCACCCGTCGTGTTGCTTATGTGATTACAAATCCGGTAAATAGTCTAATTCGGTAGGTCACATTCATGAAAGGGAAGGGGGTTGTAGTTACGACGTAAGGAACATATCCGATATCATTTGTGAAATGGTTATTCCATAACGGTCAAACAACTCGTGTTGGCGTCCGTAAAATTTACGAAATTTACAAATAAAGTACGAAGTTGAAGAGCATTGAGGACCAAAAACCCCTAAAAGTTTTGCTAAACACAACTAATGTAATCATTTCCTGGCGTAGAAAAGCCTTAGTAATTCAAAACGTGAAAGTCTTGCAAGCATTTTTAATTATAACCATATCAATGATAAGTCATCGACAACCACTAAAACCTGTTTTCTTTTCATTTTGGGTTACAGTTTATGATAATTAATAGAAACTTTACTACACTCACGATCTGTGCGTCCATGAATATGTATCACATTGATATGATAAACATTCTGTAGATCGACTGTCCACCATGGCTGCTGATGATCATTATTTAGTGTATGTGCAAACAAAAAATCGGGACCCACCCATCCTGACGTTTTTCCATCAACGGCTAATTCAGAGTTACAATGATATCCTTCTACTGGCAAATACATTGAAGACATTGTCGTTGGTTTGTTTATTGCAATATTTACATCTGAATAATTTGTAATAAAAATACACACGTTAATATAACACTTCTATAATGTAATTGCTTGAAGTCTAAAATCAAAGTATGATGTATTTGCAAAAAAATGTGTTTTTACATAATAAACAAATGTTAAAGACAATGAGTGTTTCTTTCAAGTATTTTTTTCTATTTTCAATGTTACATTTGTACAGCACATACAATATCAAAATGCTTTAGTTTCCTGCTTTTTGTCTTCTTCTCTACATATCGTCATAGAAATGTAACACTTGCGCAGATTTTGAAACGTTTTTCATATTTATTATAAACCTTTTTAACATCGATATATTTTATGCGTTTCTGTTTATTATCAAGATTACATGCCATCCAAACAATAACAACGTATGTTAAATATAAAGAACGTTTGGTAAAATTACAGTTGTCGCTCCTTTTACATTCGTTCGACAATATCCTGGTCATCTATAATTTGTATTTACTGTTAGCAACACAACGGGTTTCTTATAATAGTTATCAAAGGTACAAGGATTATAATTTAGTACGCCAGACGCGCGTTTCGTCTACATAAGACTCATCAGTGACGCTCAAATCAAAATATGTATCAAGCCAAACAAGTACAAAGTTGAAGAGCATTTCGGATCCAAAATTCCAAAACGTTGTGCCAAATACGGCTAAGGTAATCTATGCCTGGGATAAGAAAATCCTTAGTTTTTCGAAAAATTTAAACTTTTGTAAACAGGAAATTTATAAAAATGACCACATTATTGATATTCATGTCAACACCGAAGTGTTGAATACTGGGCTGGTGATACCCTCGGGGACGAAACGTCCACCAGCAGTGGCATCGACCCAGTGGTGTAAATAGTTATCAAAGGTACCAGGATTATAATTTAGTACGCCAGACGCGCGTTTCGTTTACATAAGACTCATCAGTGACGCTCAAATCAAAATATTTATAAAGCCAAACAAGTACAAAGTTGAAGAGCATTTCGGATCCAAAATTCAAAAACGTTGTGCCAAATACGGCTAAGGTAATCTATGCCTGGGATAAGAAATCCTTAGTTTTTCGAAAAATCAAACTTTTGTAAACAGGAAATTTATAAAAATGACCACATTATTGATATTCATGTCAACACCGAAGTGTTGAATACTGGGCTGGTGATACCCTCGGGGACGAAACGTCCACCAGCAGTGGCATCGACCCAGTGGTGTAAATAGTTATCAAAGGTACCAGGATTATAATTTAGTACGCCAGACGCGCGTTTCGTCTACATAAGACTCATCAGTGACGCTCAAATCAAAATAATTATAAAGCCAAACAAGTACAAAGTTGAAGAGCATTTCGGATCCAAAAATCCAAAACGTTGTGCCAAATACGGCTAAGGTAATCTATGCCTGGGATAAAAAAAAATCCGTAGTTTTTCGAAAAATTCAAACTTTTGTAAACAGGAAATTTATAAAAATGACCACATTATTGATATTCATGTCAACACCGAAGTGTTAACTACTGGGCTGGTGATACCCTCGGGGACGAAACGTCCACCAGCAGTGGCATCGACCCAGTGGTGTAAATAGTTATCAAAGGTACCAGGATTATAATTTAGTACGCCAGACGCGCGTTTCGTCTACATAAGACTCATCAGTGACGCTCAAATCAAAATATTTATAAAGCCAAACAAGTAAAAAAGTCGAAGAGCATTTCGGATCCAAAATTCCAAAACGTTGTGCCAAATACGGCTAAGGTAATCCATGCCTGGGATAAGAAAATTCTTAGTTTTTAGACCTGCCTATTTCTAAGAACTTCCTCCCCCCCCCCCCCCCCCCCCCCCCCCCCCCCCTTTCCATATTTTGTTATGGTTATTTTTTCCCAGTCTTTCTATCATAATGGGATGTGTTGTGGACTGTAATTTGTCGGTTTCAGTTTAACTTTTGCAATTTAATGTTCTTATTTATGGTATTATCCATGCGATTAAAACGAAAATTAATACTAGATATTTTGTTCTTTTTTTACACTATGTAATGTTTTAACAAAAAATGAACTGGCATTTTAATTGTAAATATTAACCACATAAATATATAATATAAATAAAATCTATTATTTTAATGAAAGGTCAAATGTCCAGCGAAAAAAACTGAGTTGCTTGAATAAACATTATTTGGAATGATTTGGATGCAGAACAGACTTTCATGGCGATTAGAACAAATTTGAACGAATAGAAATGTGTCTTCTTATTTTAAAAGTAATAAGCGTTTTCTCTATTTCGGTCTACTTTAATTTCAATTCCAACTTTTTTCTAAGGATGTTCTGTACCAGGAATAGACTACTGTCTGTGCTTCTTTGTTAAATTTGTGTTTGTTTTTATTGTGATTAAGATACTTGTTGCACTTGTACATTTTTCAATATTGTGTATGATATTCTCGTATTCTGTCTTTCGTTTTTGCTAATGTGCTTTATCCATATGCCTCTGGTGGTACTTTGATACATATAGCTTGTCTATGTACTTATACATCCTGTTATTGTGCTATTGTTAAACTTGTCTGTTGCTTGTCTTTAATTTCTGCTATGTTCTTTGTCTATATGCCTTTTTATGTTTCTTTGTTACATATATGAAGTGGCTCTGTACTTATACATCCCGTCATTGTGTTATTGTGTACTATGGTAAAATTGTGTATTCTTGTCTTTAATGTTTGATAAAATGCTTGGTCTGTATTCCATTTTGTGCTTCTTTGTTTCTTTCAGTCTCTTATGATAAATTGACTATGACGAAATTCATGATAGAAAGATATTTTTAATTTATGAAATAGGATTTCCTTTTTAATTTTCCTATTGAATGAACTATATAATAAAGTAATCATCTTTTTATTTATTATATAGTTCCTTTAAGCGAAATATTTCAGTTTATTAAACCTTGACGAGGACAGAGAACATACATTTGATGCTCACCTTCAAACAAAATACCCATCATTATTTGAATGTAGGTGTAAAAGTCCACTTTCAGCCCTTTGGTTACATCATTTTTGCGGTCATTTTATCGTCGGAAATACCGTAGTGCTTAGAGGGAACGACTGATCTGCGGAGGGAAAACTGACAATCCTAGTCAATTAATATTGCGGTCGAACGCACACACCACGTATGGTGTTAGGAAACGTTATATGATAAACTCTGGAACGTCCGATTTTACCTTTGATTTAAATTTTCTATTAAGAATTTTGTAGAGTAGACATGCTTTATGTCCTTCTGCGATTCATCTTTTACTATCCAGCTGTTGTCGGTTAATTGTTTTCAGCTAGTTTTGTACACTAGTTCATACAACTGTCGCTTGTTACTTTCTTCAAGACGTGATATTAGTTGTTGTGAAGTCAATAATATGAATCCAATAATTGTCAGTGTCTTCCTCGCTATCATGTCTTATGAGGAATTTTTCTATTATTTGCATTCAAGGATTTCTGACCATATTAAGTTGGACACTGATCAGGTAAAGATCATCAAAACCAGTTTCGAAATAGTAAAAGGTAGAAAAAATGATGTCGCTTGACATATGATCGATCTGATTATATTGCTTTTAGTTGATATAATAGATGTAAAGCGATTTTCAAGTTTGTGATACAAAATCATATTTTTATTGAACTGTCTTTATCATGCTGACTAGTAAATAAAAAAAAAGAATCGAAAGAAGACGTCATCTTTCGCGGCGATACCCTCAGGGAGTGTCAATGTAGTAGTAGTGGTACCGGTCTTGACGTTTGTATTCTAGGTAATTACGTTGTTTATCATCTTAAAACGTGCTGTCTTTGTATGTAATATTAATTTTACTGTTTAATCTGGGTTTTTTCATTTTTATCCATTTTACGTGGCTCGGTACTTGTTCATCCCGTCATTGTGTTATTGTTCTATAATAATTTTGCTATTGTATGACATTTTTGTATTCTGTTTTCATTTTTCTCTAATGTGCTTTGTCTATATGCCTTTTTATGTTTCTTTGATACATATATGACGTGACTCTTTACTTATATATCCCGTCATTTTGTTATTGTACTATGGTACATTTGTGTTTTCGTGTTATTAACTTTTGCCAATATGCTTGGCCTGTATGCCATTTTGTGCTTCTTTGTTGCATATTTGTCTGTTTTTATTGTGATAAGAATAATAACACATTGTTGACTACTCTACCCCTCTTTTTGACATTTTTACGTGTTATGTCCGTTTGTTTTGTTCACACATCGTTATCAATATAATGGAATTTAATGTGACTATCATAGAATTAGGACGTTTAGCTTGCTTTTAAAATAGGTTTAATTCATCATTTTCTACATAAGAAAATGCCTGAACCAAATCAACAATATGACAGTTGTTTTTCAATCGTTTGAACTGTATGAGATTTTGTCATTTCATTAGGGATTATAATTTTTCTTGGAGTTCGTTATGTTTGTGATTTCACATTTGTTTATACTTTAATTCAATCTGATTACTCTTCTCTACTGAATACTTTTAATTTGTTTATGTGTTGTACTGTCCAATATAAGGTGAAAAGGGGGGTCGGAGCCGGTTAGATTGCAACCCTATCACACTATTTATGTGTTTATATCTTGTGATGAATTCAGTAGTTGATGTTCTTTGGTGTATATCAAATATGTTTTCCATTCATTGTTCTGTACAAAAAGTAAGACGTTAGAGTATCCGTTTGAATTGTTTAAAAATATCTTGTCGGGGCCTTTTAAAGATCGTTGTGTTGTTTAGGCTTTACTCATTGTATATAGTTTATACCACACGATTATGATTGCTGGTTTATATTAACGAACACCTAAAATTAATTAACAACAGTAACTCTGCGTCATACGTATGTATCAACACCACAAAACGTGACTTCACATGTAAATTTCTAAAAATTAGATATAGAATTAGGATAAGGTTTCTAATGGAGCTATTTGATGTTTTTACTAACAATGGCAAAAATATTAATATAGCATTATGTTAGTTATGGTGTACGTAATTAATTGGGGTTTCTTTCTAGCCATGTCGGTTTTTCTTTAATGTAAAATACAACAAAAATCCTGTCCATATATAAGTACTTTCAACTTATTTAAATGATTTATGTTTATATTGTGCTGATTCACTACAACCCCACACGGTTAGGGGAAAGATTAGGTAGCCACGAATACGTTAAACTCTGTTTCACTACAACCCACGGTTAGGGAAAGATTAGGTAGCCACGAATACGTTAAACTCTGATTCACTACAACTCACGGTTAGGGAAAGATTATGTAGCCACGAATACGTTAAACTCTGATTCACTACAACCCACGGTTAGGGAAAGATTAGGTAGCCACGAATACGTTAAACTCTGATTCACTACAACCCACGGTTAGGGTAAAGATTAGGTAGCCACGAATACGTTAAACTCTGATTCACTACAACCCACGGTTAGGGAAAGATTAGGTAGCCACGAATACGTTAAACTCTGTTTCACTACAACCCACGGTTAGGGAAAGATTAGGTAGCCACGAATACGTTAAACTCTGATTCACTACAACCCACGGTTAGGGAAAGATTAGGTAGCCACGAATACGTTAAACTCTGATTCACTACAACCCACGGTTAGGGAAAGATAAGGTAGCCACGAATACGTTAAACTCTGATTCACTACAACCCACGGTTAGGGAAAGATTAGGTAGCCACGAATACGTTTAACTCTGATTCACTACAACCCACGGTTAGGGAAAGATTAGGTAGCCACGAATACGTTAAACTCTGATTCACTACAACCCACGGTTAGGGAAAGATTAGGTAGCTACGAATACGTTAAACTCTGATTCACTACAACCCACGGTTAGGGAAAGATTAGGTAGCCACGAATACGTTAAACTCTGATTCACTACAACCCACGGTTAGGGAAAGATAAGGTAGCCACGAATACGTTATACTCTGATTCACTACAACCCACGGTTAGGGAAAGATAAGGTAGCCACGAATACGTTAAACTCTTATTCACTACAACCCACGGTTAAGGAAAGATTAGGTAGCCACGAATACGTTAAACTCTGATTCACTACAACCCACGGTTAGGGAAAGATTAGGTAGCCACGAATACGTTAAACTCTGATTCACTACAACCCACGGTTAGGATAAAGATTAGGTAGCCACGAATACGTTAAACTCTGATTCACTACAACCCACGGTTAGGGTAAAGATTAGGTAGCCACGAATACGTTAAACTCTGATTCACTACAACCCACGGTTAGGGAAAGATTAGGTAGCCACGAATACGTTAAACTCTGATTCACTACAACCCACGGTTAGGGAAAGATTAGGTAGCCACAAATACGTTAAACTCTGATTCACTACAACCCACGGTTAGGGAAAGATTAGGTAGCCACGAATACGTTAAACTCTGATTCACTACAACCCACGGTTAGGGAAAGATTAGGTAGCCACGAATACGTTAAACTCTGATTCACTACAACCCACGGTTAGGGAAAGATTAGGTAGCCACGAATACTCTGTTCCGTTTTATTTGTTCGTATCTTAAGTCAGGAGCCTGTATAATTAACATATATTTGTATTATGTTCATTGTTTTGTACGTAATAAGCCTTACAGTTTTCACGTGTCTATTGTTTTACATTTATATAGCTTGCTATATGGTATGGGTTTTGCTCTATTTTGATGGACTTTTGCTAGCTAACTTCTTTGTCATTTAATCTCTGATGGGAAGTTTTCTCCTTGAAATCATACCACATTTTTATTATATATCAAGTATACACTTTTTCATTTTTATCTTTTAAAGACATATTTTGAAATTAATTAATTTATATTTTTTCCAGTCTCCATCAGTGCAGGTAGTTTTCAGGTTACTCAGGATTTTTGTGTGTTTTTTTCTATCCAATTGTCAATCCATATTTCGAGTTATGATTTCTATTATACCTTTTGACTCTCAAGACTCTCATTGTTAGATTTAAATTCCAACCACACTATTAATACATATGTTGATAGTGTGCAATACCACCCACTGATAATCTGATAAACAATAACAACCTATGAAAAAAGTAAAATCACAAGATAACTAAACTCCGAGGAAAATTCAAAACGGAAAGTCGCTAATCATGAATGTATATTCAGGGCGTGTACAATAATTTTTACTTAATATATATATTTCATACATTTGTTTTATGAATATTTGATTTGGGGATTTGCCAAACGCATATTTGATCTTGTAGATTTGCTAAAGTCACTATAAAAGCCATATAGAAATTAGTGATTTACCTTTAACCATAAAATCCACAAAATTTGCTATCGCACGAATGACAATAAATCAACTGTCGACGCTAGTATACAAATTAATGGTTATGTGTGATAAATATGTGCCAGACGCGATTTTCGTCTCTGAGAGACTCATCAGACACGCTTTAATTAAAAAATTTAGAAATCCTAAATAAAGTACAAAGTTGAAGAGCATTGAGAACCAAAAACTTTTAAAAGTTTTGCCAAATACAGTTGAGATCATCTACCGGTAACGCTGTAGTAGAGAAACCTTAATATTTCAAAAATTCTAAGTTTGTAAACTGTTAATGTATAAAAGATGGACGAAAGATACCAAAGGGACAGTCAAACTCATAAATCTAAAACAAACTGACAACGCCATGGCTAAAAATAAAAAAAGACAAACAAAAAAACAATAGTACACATGACAACATATAAAACTAAAGAATAAACAACACGAACCCCAACAAAAGCTAGGGTTGATCTGAGGTGCTCCGGAAGGGTAAGCAGATCCTGTTCCCATGTGGCACCCGTCGTGTTGCTTATGTGATTACAAATCCGGTAAATAGTCTAATTCGGTAGGTCACATTCGGTAGGTCACATTAATGATTGTAGGTATAATAATGACCATATCAATGATATCCCATGTGAACACATGTTCAGATATATCAAAATCACGCGGTAAATAGCTTCTTTTTTTCTTGCAGGATCATGTATAAAACTAAACACGATTTAAATTAGTATTTACTAGTATATTTTTACAAAACAATTATAAGGTTGGAATACAAAATGAAAACAGTTTTTGATTTGTTACAACTATTTTGTTTGAACTTCTTAAACTGTTTTATCACTTAAAAATGGATTCATATCATGTGACCTTCAGATGTCCTATTGAATGAAATAAACATCCTTGTTGTTGTCTGGGAACAAAGATGACTGAGTTCCACCTGTACATTCACCTTTCAGTATACAGACATGTGTGTTCTTGTCGTACTCTGCAGCAGAACAGGCTGTCTTGGTGATGCACTTTCTTGTACACTGAATGGGACTGTCCTCTACAGATGTTCCTATGACAGGACCTTCATATCCGTACCCGATATGTCCACATGCATATGAAGTATTCGTTCTGGACAAACCTTTAACACAAATAAATAGCCTTTGTTAAAATAGACAATTCACTTCTAAAATACGTACCATTTATGTTATTACTACCACTCGTTCGATGATTTTTCTGATTATGTCATGAACATTCGGATTTTTTGTAATTATAATTTTGTGTTACAAAATTTTTGAAATTATTTAAGATCAAGGATTGTATCTCCCTTATGCAAAACTCTGATTCCTTGACTGTCTTTGAATATACTTTATTGTCCGTTTTGGTTTATAGCTCTTCATTCTTTTAATAAGCTTTGGATTTTCAAATATTTTGTCCTTGAACCTCACTTGACAGACATTGATTGTAGATATACGCATCTTGTGCAGAAAAATTGGTACCGTTTATGTTATTAGTTTCTTCCACAAAGGAGGATAAACTATGCCGGTCTAAATATCAGAAACCGCCACGGGATGTGGATGTATTACCCTTCATTTATATATTTACGTAAAAATATATCAGGATCTGCTTATCCTTCCAGAAAACTGGCTATCACTCCTGGTTGTGGGATTCGTGTTGCTTAGAGGTTTTTTTTCTATGATGTGTTGTGTGTACTGTTGTTTGTCTGCTCGTCTTTTTCTTTTTTTATCCATAGCGTTGTCAGTTTTTAATGAATTTGAATGTCTATTTGTTATCTTTCGCCTCTCTTTTGTTAGTTACTCGTGAATCAAGTCATTTTATTTTGGGCCTTAGATCACTTATGAAGTATATCATCGACAATCCTTTGTATATTGCAGTTAGGTGATCTGTAAAAGTTGTATGATATGAATCTCCGTCCCTTTTCACGAATGTGACCTACCGAATTAGACTCTATTTGCAAGGTTTTAAATAACATAAGCAACACGACGGGTGCTACATGTGGAGCAAGATCTGCTTACCCTTCCGGAGCACCTGATATCACCCCAAGTTTTTGCGGGGGTCGTGTTGCTTAGTCTTTTTTATGTTGTGTTATGTGTACTATTATTTGTCTGTTTGTCTTTTTTCTTTTTTAGCCATGGCGTTGTCAGTTTATTTTCGATTTATGAGTTCAACTGTCCCTTTGGTATCTTTTGCCCGTCCTTAACGAATGTCGATGTAAAAGGAAAACAATCGAAAGGACACTGACGAGTTTATATACTTCAGACATAAACATGGAATATGGTCAATCTGTTTATGTGATCGGTGAATTATTTGTTGTATGCCTAAACGTCTAGTGGTTAATATTTTTATGCAAGTTCAAAACAATGAAATAAGGGGTTTACGACTTATTTAGTTATCTTTGGAATCACAAGTAGATGTATGGTCCATTCAGCTGTTCAAGAAAGGTTTTAAAAAGTAAAATCACAAAAATACTCCGAGGAAAATTCAAAACGGAAAGTCCCTAATCAAATGGCAAAATCAAATGATAAAACACATCAAACGAATGGACAACAACTGTCATATTCCTGACTTGGTACAGGCATTTCAAATGTAGAAAATAGTGGATTGGACCTGGTTTTATAGCGCTTAACTTCTCACTTTAAACGACATCAATCTTTATCAAGTGCATGCCATCTGAACTGGATTCAATATTCCAAATTCTATCGACTATTAAGTATTATTTTATATAATTCTGAATGCTTCATGATCAAGATCTACCCTTCATTACCAAACGAATGAAGAATACTTACCTGATCCAATGACGCTGTTTACTGGATGGCCATAGACTTCCACTTCACATAACGTTAGATATTCCGTATCCTTACGTTTAATCCTGACAAACCTCCCTCTTGTGTTAGGAGGGCAGGTTATAGTGATGCTGTAGCTTGATTTGTTCTGATATGGACACAGAAATACATCTCCCTCATGTAAATTATTCCATCTATTACATGCACATGATGGCCTGATAACTTCAACGTCAAGGTTTGTCAAATGGTGAGCTAAAAAATATAAAATTATGAGAGTACATTGATAATATAATTAAGATTTATCATTTTACATTATTACTAATGTGAAAAATATCTACAAAGAAAGGTAATTATTTGGAAGAAAATCATATCGTGCGGTACACTGTATCCACTAATTAAGGTTGTTGTTTATTTAGTTCGATGGGACAGGTTTTTTAAGAAAACAATTATACAGAAAACAAGATCAACTGACAATATTCAGCGGAAACTAGATTCACAAAAAAAAACATACTAAACGTTTAGGTACGGGTTTTTTAATTTTTTTTAGTAAGGGGGGGGGGGTTATTATATCGATGCAAATCCTGTTAGGCTATCACCAGTGTTGTTTGGTTTGAAAACAACAAATGTTGCGTTGATGCATTGACAATGTAATGAAATTTGATACGACTGTCATACAAGTCAGAGGTTTAGCTAGCTATAAAACCAGGTTCAATCCACCATTTTCTACATTAGAAAATGCCTGTACCAAGTCAGGAATATGACAGTTGTTATCCAATCGTTTGATGCGTTTGGACTTTTGATTTTGGACTTTCCTTTTTGAATTTTCCTCGGAGTTCAGTATTTTTGTGTTTTTACTTTTTCATACCAGAGCGTGCAGAAGTTGCAATGTCATGTCAAGAGCTTATCCACTGTTACTGTAGAAACGGATGTAACGGTGCATCTACATCCTTGAAAGCAGATTTGAAATGTCAGCATTATGTACTTGTTTAGACTATCAGAGAGAAACTGGTTAAGAGTGAACTAATTCCCTTGTATAGTAAATAAATTGTAAGCCTGTGTCTATATCACATTATCAGTTTCACTAATTTGCTAACTTTCTATACCACATTGAGTATATACATCTATCAATTCCGTCAAACTCTGACATCTTTGAAAGTGCTAAATTGAAATAAACGCCATTTTCATTTGTTATTATGTATTCATGGAATTGAAAAATAATAATTATTGGCCTAATTTAAATGTAATTTCTTAAACTTGTGATTTCTATTGAACTCTTGCATATAGGTAGACTTCTTTAAATGTATGATGTAGTATTCCTCAAGTCGACAACATCAGGACTTCGTCATGTACCAAGACCTAGTTCTGAATTTTTAAAAAGAACATTTAAATATTCTGGTCTAAGAAATAGATAATTGAGATACATTTAAGACCACTGTTCAAACTATTTTCTAACTGAACAGAATAAAGATGCACGAAACTAATGTATTTTTCTTCTTCTATTTAAAAAATATATACTTATTCAATATTTAAGCTGTTATACATAACTGTATTATGTATTTTATTTTGTATGTATTTTATTTATTTTTTTCCTTTTCTATTTGTATTAATAGTTGTTGAAGGGCTCATGGAAGATTTACATTTCATTGTTAAATGTGTTACCTTCGTTAAATACAGAATTTTATTATTATTATTATTTACCTCATGCCGGCCATCTTTAATTTGGTGGCTATATTGCAATTTTTTCATATCCCTTACTTTTTCATTATACCAAATTAAAAGCCTGTACCATAAAGTGATCAAACATTTTATATCTGCTAGACTTTGATATATATTTGCCTTATAATTGAGTCAAGGCAGGGGTTGATAAAACAGCACGGGAAAAGTTTCAATGACGGATGTAGGTGGGCTCGAAATTCCAGCGCCCTTCTTGGAGTTACATTTATGCTTCATGCATGCTTTTTACCTTTTTTATTTCAACAATTGTCTAGTTCCCCCTTCCCCCTTTTGTAATTCTGTATGCCAATCTGAATATACGTATAAGGTGTATCACTTTTGAATATCAACTATTCATATCAGTTTCTTGTTCAACTTTTACATTAATAAACAATGATAAAGCCTTATCTGGTTACATGTTGGTTTTTTAAAGTATTTTTATATAAATATTCATAAAAGAAAACGAAAAAATAACACTTACGACAACAATCTGCGCGTCCATAAATATTGATAAAACTGATATCATAAATATTTTGAAGGTCGACAGTCCACCATTGCTGCTGATTATCGTTCCTGTGTGTATGAGCACTTACAAAATCTTCGCCTGCCTGCCGCTTCGAATTTGGCATCACTCCATCATTGGCATAAGAAGAGTTACAACACAGATAATCAACACCCTCGCCAACTTTAGGATCATAAATGGAAGACATCTTTGTAGGTTTCTTTGATACAATGTTTATATCAGCAAAGGCTTAAACAAAATAATACAGGTTATGCATATATATATATATTGGTGTCACGATATCACAGTAGCATGGGTTCGAATCCCGGCGAGGGAAGAACCAAAAATTTGCGAAAGCAAATTTACAGATCTAACATTGTTGGGTTGATGTTTAGACGAGTTGTATATACATTATGTACACAGCCATGTATCACCATCATTGATGGCGATCCGATGGATACATCTGTTGTAGGGTTGTCACTGACTCAGACGTACTTATAAATATAATTATTTTCTGTGACTGTATCTTACATTCATTTGTAGGATCCTTTACTATAGATAATTTAGCTGATCTGTAACAATAACATCTTCATGCCTTATTTATCATGTACTGCAGTACGCCGCTAGATTAAAACTGACGTGGAAAGGTACCATACGGCTAGCGAAAGCTCTTTTATTGAGAGCCCAGGTGGTCGTGTGGTCTAGCGGGACGGCTGCAGTGCAGGCGATTTGGTGTCACGATATCAAAGTAGCATGGGTTCGAATCCCGGCGAGGGAAGAACCAAAAATTTGCGAAAGCAAATTTACAGATCTAACATTGTTGGGTTGATGTTTAGACGAGTTGTATATATATATATATATATAAAATGACTGAAAAAATAGTCAACGATCAATCTTACAGGGCGATGGATCATGTAATATGATTCTGTACACTACAAAATATAATATATAACAATCAAAAAGGGTACAACATCACCATTAAATAACTATAAAATGAACAAATATTAGATATTTCGGATAACAGATATCCTTCTTCAATAATAGCACGATGTCAAAAGAATCATGTCAATATATTCAAACTGAGAAACTTTTTCAAAATCTTGAAATTTATACAATTTAAGCAAACACCACAGACGCTGATACACAATTTTAAAATTTCCAAACACGGCGCAAAGATTACAAAGATATGCTAAATGAAAATAGTTATTTTCGATGTGAACTGGCACAACTCTAAATTTCCAAAGGTTGTGACAGTTTAGATGTTATAACTGCATTGAGGGCAGTCCTCAAAACAAAAATATATATATATATATACACATTAGTAATACACGTAAATGTTACTATACAAATTGGAAAATAGTTGGATCCAGAATCCTCCGAGTACAAATTGGAATTCTAAAATCTACTAGTAGACGTTTGGATCGCCATATAGTATTAACATAGAGGCGAAAATTACCAGAGATAAAATTCAAACTGATAGATCGAAAACAAAATGACAACGCCATGGCTAAAAAAATAAAAAGACAAACAGACAAATAATTGTACATCAGACCCAACATCGAAAACTTAAAACTAAGCAACACGAATCCCACAAAAGCTGGGGGTGATCTCAGGTGTTATGGAAGGATAAGCAGATCCTGATGTACACGTCGTGTTGCTCATATTATTACAAACCCGGTAAATAGTTTTAAATATTAATAGGATTCTTCGATGTACTAAATTTCTTGTAAAATCCAGGAGATTTCGAGTAGATTAACAAGTGTTGCGTCGCCACCACAGGCGTGTATCTCCAGTCAGCGCATTGACCACTTATAGGACGACGACATATCAAGGTGTATATATATTAAATATATACTTCTAGAAAGGGGTTCGATCTGCTGATATAAATCTAACTGTTTAGGCTTCACAGAGACATAAAACTGGTAAAAGTTCACACCCTGTTTATTCCAGTAGTAAGGCACAACATGAATTTATGCAGGTTAACAATAGTAAATATTTATACTATAAAGTAGTATGACATTATATAAACAGAAGAAGTCCCAAGAGGGTACATAAAACTTAAAAAGGTATGAGATTTATCAATCTCATAGTTAACTTGCTATATTTCCGGTGAGGTGCATAAACACC
>CM034359.1:89921524-90301668 GCA_019925275.1 Mytilus edulis | reverse complement strand
GTAATTCAATGAGGAGATATTCATGTTCAAAATATATTCAAATTATATGAAATTTTAATGAAGATATGTATATGGCGTGTTAACTTTTGTGATTAAAAATACCGATTGTATCTAACAGTTTATTAATTAAAATTCATTCAATCATACACATTTACACTATTGATAGCTGGAGTATATTATCAAATGTTTCCTTTTTACCTGTATTTTAGTAGTTTATGATAATCAAAAATTAAAGAATGTGGTCATGGTTTACAATATAGAAAAAATAAACATATGTTTGGGTCTATATTGCCTGTAGCCATCCTTACTTGATTATAATAATATTAATGATAAATACATTTCTTGTAAATCTATTTTTGTTTTTGTAGCCTTAAGAGAAAATTATCGATTTAAATTCCCTGTAAAAGAGGTGTCCTCTACGTGTATATAAATTGCGTATATGCACAGAAGAAGTGTCATTGATCGAGTTATACTACTATACTTCTATACTTGTGTCATTTGTAAAAACAAAAGAGAGTTTTAATTTTCTCGTATTCATTATGCACTTGTAAAAAGTATTGAGTGTCAAGCAAAGTGGTCTAGCATTTAAAAAGCAATCGGTAAACTAAGATGTCAAATGTGTTTAATCTCACTATGACTCTAACCGAAAGAAAAAAAACCGGCAAGTAATGTACAAATTATAAATCAAAACATTTACTAAATGTTATCATAGGTACAAGGACATCATTCGTAAATATGAATCAACATGCATACATCTTATACGTACAGGTAGTTTACATCCAATCTTTTGTAGTAAGATTCCTTACACAGCATCAAAAATGTCGATATTCGCTTAAAAGGATACCAAAGCCTTAAGGAGCCTTATTCAGAAGGGGTATAGTTACGCTACTGTTGTCAGGTCATTAAGGAGTGCATATGTTGGTATCAGGGTCTATCCATCGGAATTTAACTCATGTATTCTAAAACCATATGATGGCATAAAACGGGTTATGTTCTTCTCATAAATTGTATAAATAGTATGTTACTAAACCACTAACGGGTGGGATTGTACTAGATTTTTATATGGTGAAAACATAATCTTTCAATCAGTTAAATTGAGGTCTGGAGCATGCATGTCAGTAACTATTGGTAGCCCTTCTTAAGTATGTATCATTGTCATTTTGCTTAGTTTCTTTTGTAACCTTTCCTGACTCTGACTGCGTTTGAACTGGGTTTTACTGTGCGTATTGTTGTGTATTTCTTTATTCTAAATTGGCTAGAGTGGAGGGTAGAGATATTACAAAACATGTTTAACCTCGCCGCATTTGTGTCCATGTCTCCATAAGGAGCCTCTGGCCTTTTTAAAGCATGTATATATAAAAGCAGAAATGTATTTATAAACCTTCAACATTTGTATATAATGACCAAAATGTATTGATGTAAACCATTGTTTGTTCTGTTTAACATCAAATATAAAAAAAACATAGAAGAAACACATCTTATAAGTATATACTCCCTTCTACTCATTTCTACATTTAGTACTAGTGTAACTGTTCAAAAATGGAAAGAAACAAAAGACCCTCCGAGATTTTCACTAGAAGCTACATGATGCGTAATTCCATTCATAATTCAAATGACAGACCAAGCTTTGATTATAATGATGTAGACTTTGATGCCTTATCTGCTGACCCAATACGGGAATATGAAGTGAATCATGACGTTATTGATATACCAAATTCGACCAAAGAACAGTCACAATTGAACAATATTCGTGGATCTTCAGGAACAACCATACGAGATATCATCAATCAACGAAAAGATGCCAAAAGATTATCTGTATTTAAGCGTTTAGGTACAAATCCACACAAATCACCGAGTCGACAGCTTGAAAAGTTTACCCAAAATATACCTATAAATGATTGTCGGATAACTTCAAAAGATATTCAGGATACTGATAATACTAAACAAATTCTTGAATCTAGCAGCGCACTTGAAACTAATAAAACTAACAAAATGGATACAGTAACAACCATACCAGATATAATCAATCAACGAAAAGATGCCAAAAGAATATCTGTATTTGAGCGTTTAGGTAAAAATCCACACAAATCGCCGAGTCAACAGCTTGAAAAGTTTACCCAAAATATATCGATAAATGATTGTCGGATAATTTCAAATGATATTCAGGATACTGATAATACTAAACCAATTCATGAGTCTAGTAGCGCACCTGATACTAATAAGACTAACAAAATGGATACTTATGTCGGAAATATGGATTTAAAAGCAGAAACACGTTTGTCAGGATTTGAGGAAATTGGGTCAAGAAAACGCAGCCGATCTCATAGCTCCGAATCCGATCGGCGAAAAGTAATTAAAATATCAAGCAATTTTGTTGGTGTGAACATTGAAAAAGAAGGACCCTCCGATGTAATACAACCATTAGATTCTTTAAAAAAATGTGTTCAGGAAAACGCCAAGGACGATAATCGACAACGAGACCGAGAGTTTGTAATACCAGAAATAAGAGATAAAAGGGATCCAGTGAATACGCCTAACACCGAGAATAAACTTTCAACATTTGCTATTTTGCCAGATCTTACTGAAATAGAGTCATGTGGAAATTGTATTGTTGATTCTGATTATGAAACAGAAGAAGGCTACTTACGAAGACTATTTATGGTTCATCGTCAAGATTTTATAAGGCCGCTGAGTAGAGGATTCATGTCTTTAAAACATAGTGTATATGAAGATCCTAATTGCCTTGAAAAAGGATGGCGACATGATGACATCCGTGTCTATAAAAATATAACTTTTCTTACACGATGTTGCAATGAACAAAACGGATTAACTTGGAAAATAAGATTTGATATCACTCCATATAGACGAATCAGCTGGAACACCGAAAAGCTACTTACATTTGGATCTCTTGTCTGCTTTACAAATAGAAACTTTTCTTTTCTCAAGTATGCAACTGTAGCAGAGCGTAATGCTAATGATCTTAAAAAAGGTATTTTTGAAATTAAATTTACCGAAACTAATGCAGACGTGAATGAAAGTTTAAAACAACCTGATGTTCTTCTAATTGAAAGCAATGCTTACTTTCCGTCTTCCCTTTGGCCATTACGCTCTCTTAAAAGTATGCACAGTGAAGTATTTCGTAAGGAAACTGCTTTACCGTTTGGTAAACAATTATTACTCAAGACATACATCGTGGAAAAAGATGTACCGGATTATTTCAAGTCTTCTAAATTCGCAAAAGAAAAATTTGAAATCAGCTGTTTGAATTCTAAACTACATGAATACAAGATAGACATTTCAATTGAGGCGCACTGGCCTAGTGCAGAGTTACTTGGTCTGGATGATTCTCAACACAGCGCAATCATAACATCAATGAAAAGAAAACTGGCATTAATACAGGGACCTCCTGGAACTGGGAAAACAGTAGTTGGACTCAAAATAGCAGAACTGCTTTTAAAAAATGAACATATATGGCGTGAACAAGACAATCAAGGACCAATGCTTCTTCTAAGTTACACTAACCATGCGTTAGATCAATTTCTTCTGAGTATTTCTACACTCTTGCGAAATACCGACGCCGTTGATATTGTCCGATTGGGATCGAGATCAGAAGTTGAAATATTAAAGGAATTTAACCTGACTGCTAAACGCAAAGCTTACACTTACACAAAAGAGGAGTACAGTACTCGCACAGGAGAAATTCGAACACGGACTAAAAGGGAAATATCATGCGAATTGAATGTATTGGCATTTAATGCTAAATCAAATTTAAATGCAAAAATCAAAGAGCATGAGAACTTGAAAAAGCTACGAGATGAAATTCAAACAGGAATAGTTCATCAAGACTGGCTTCATGATGTAGGTAATATTATTACTGACATGCAGTACAATGCACTAAAACACGAGTCTTCCTTAATAACATGGTTAAATGTTGAATCAATAACACAAGTTACTATACAACAAAACTTTAGCGACAATATTAACGTTGAAGATGATTTTGATTATGGCGATGATGTGGAAGATTGGTATGATGATCTAGGTGGAGAATATGACGAAGATGGAACAGCGACAATGGAAAAACCTCTCCTGATTCATTTAGACTTAAATAAACTGAAAATGCTTATTTCCTCAAGTATTGTATTTAGCCAAGAGAAAACACAAACCAATCAATGGTTTTGGGATCAATACCATGAGAACGAAAAATCTTTTCTCATTAAGAAAATAGAAGAGAAACTCAGTTGTACACCATCAATGTCAGTTGAGGAAGCATGTTCGGTGTCGGATATTTGGTCCATCAATAATCCAAAAAGGTGGCAGTTGTATAACTACTGGATTCAACAGTCTCTCATTCCCATCAACAAAGAAATTAAAGATTGTGAAGAAAATTACAAAAGAGCACAAGAACGTTTTGAGGAGATTCAACAAATAGCTGATATTAAAATATTGAAGAAAGCAAAACTTATAGCAAGTACAACAAGTAGAGCGGCAAGAGATATAGAAATACTCAAACGCGTTTCTCCAAGCATTGTTCTCATAGAGGAAGCAGCCGAAATCCCAGAACATCATGTGGTGGCATGTTTGACGTCTTCATGTCAGCAACTAATTATGATTGGCGACCACCAACAATTACGTCCGTCTTACAATGATTATAAAACTGCACAACAGCATAAAATAAATATATCACTTTTTGAAAGACTTATTGGTGGATGTGTTCCTTATACACGATTAGAATATCAACATCGAATGAGTCCAATGATATCAAAGCTTTTAGTGCCTCATATTTATCGCACTTTGAAAGACGACCTAAGTGTGAATGAATATGAAGATGTTAGAGGAATTCACTGCAATGTCTTCTTTTTGTCGCATTTGGAGTTTGAAGACCAGGATCACGACGAACTGTCAAGAAGTCACAAGAACGAGTTCGAAGCATCGTTTATTTGTAAATTGTATAGATATCTTAGAATGCAAGGATATTCATCTTCTAAAATAACTATACTGACAACATACTCAGATCAGGTTCGGCATTTTTATAACATGATCAGGACTGAAGATAGAAACAGTTCAAGAAAGGATGAGGTCGTTAATTGTCCAGCATTTCTAAGTCGGGGAGACGAACCATCCGTGAGAATTACAACAGTAGACAATTTTCAAGGAGAAGAAAATGATATAATATTGTTATCGCTTGTAAGAAGTAATATGGAAAACGAAATAGGCTATTTATCCGAAGCAAATAGAGTTTGTGTTGCTCTATCAAGGGCAAAAAAAGGACTGTACGTGGTTGGCAATTTTGAACTTTTAAAATTGAAATCAGCGCTGTGGAAAAGTATTGTCAATGATGCAGAAAAGGAGAAATGTTTTGGCACTGAGCTACAGCTAACATGTCAGAATCACAAAAATACAACATACGTTTCTAAACCAGATGATTTTGATAAGGTTTCAGATGGCGGATGTGAAAAACCTTGCAAAATCAAGAGACAATGTGGGCACATATGTTTAAGAAAATGTCATGTTGATGATCCAGATCACGAAGGCATTTGTCCAAACCAATGTCACAGACAAGTATGCGAAATGGGACATAGGTGCATAAAACCATGCCACTATCCAAACTCGTGTGAGAAATGTAATGCAATCGTAGTAAAGACGATTCCAAAATGTCAGCATAGAAAACGTATGCCATGTCATAAAGATCCACAGTCTGCATCATGCGATGAACGATGTCAAGCTATTATCTCTTGTGGTCATCGTTGTCAGAAACAGTGTACAGATTCTTGTAATATTGAAGACGACTGCAAGGAGTTGGTAACGATAAACGCTCGTTGTGGACATGAGGTTAACGCTCCATGTTATACCAAATATGATGCTCCTTGTAAGTTGTCGTGTAAGGGAATATTGAAATGTGGCCACGTATGCAAAGGAACACATTCCGAATGTAGTCAAGGAAGACTTCACAAACCATGTGAAGCAAAATGCGCAAGAAACTTGGTATGTGGACATATTTGTAAGGGTTATTGCAACAACCGTTGTCCACCTTGTAAACAGATATGCGATCGGAAATGTATTCATGGCGATCGATGTAAAAACAGATGTGGTGATAGCTGTATACAGTGTACTAAACTTTGTAAATGGGCATGCAAAGCAGAATGTCCAAACAAATTCAAGTGTGGCAAAGTATGTATGAAACTTTGTCAAAGACCAAAATGTAATACACTTTGTAACACTATACTAAATTGTGGCATCGGTCACAAATGTACGGGACTATTATGCGAAATTTCAAAGTGTGTTTGTAAAGTGTGCGAGAACCTGACAGAAATACCATTTGGATATGAAGAAGATAATGCCATATTGATTAGGTTAGAAGACTGCACATGCGTTTTAGAAGTTAATGGACTAGACCAATACATTTCAAGCGTTATGAATAATACCAGAGCTGAAATCAAGTCTTTGAAGTGCCCAAATTGCAGCACAAATATATCAAAGTCAAACAGATATTCTAACGAACTGAAAGTTATCAACAAAAACGTTTGTGAGGTATTTCAGACCATTCGAAATATTGAAGAAGGTACTGATCTCAATGAAAAGCAGAATGATACAAGACAGAAACTTACTGATTATGAAATTGATCTACCTCATGACATATTCACTAAATTAGAGGAAAAAGTTGAAAATGCCAGATCAGCCGATATTCTGAATATGATAAGCGATCAGTTAACGTTTTATGAGGAAATTCATAGCCTCAGACATGACACTGTCCCATTTGAATGCCGACGGCTAATAAAAGCATGGTTAGATCGACTAGAAAAATGGGTGTTTTTAATGCGAAGCAGATATGCAAAGCAAGAACATTTTGAATTTTACCTAGAAATACGACGACTGCAACTTCTACTTGAAATTCATAAATTTAAAACAGAAGTCTATGCACGAGATGAAGGACTCGAACTCCCTGATATTATTGAAAAGTACTTGCTTAAACTTGAATCTATTGAAGTCGTGGAAGAAGAAGAATTATCGAAAATGAGAAAGGAAACAGACGAAGTCTCTTCTAAAATGATTGGTCGTACACTTACGGATATGCGAATGATCAAGCCAGTCATGAGGAATGACTTTAGTGGATCGGGTCATTGGTACAAATGTAAAAAGGGTAAGTTAGTATATTGGATGATATAGAAATTGTATTACTTGAACTTACTAGTAAAACATAAGTTGATAATATAGCAATGCAAATGAAACGTGTTTTATACATCTTTAAAAAAGCTACTTTGATACCGCAAACAACCTTTGTAATGTAAACTGAAAATATATTTAACAAAAAGGCGAAAGAATTTGTCAACCAAATACTAATTTGGTACCCAAGCTACCGAAATAGGTTATAGAGTACACAAAATAAGTTGTGTTTCGGTCGGTTTCAAACAGAAGCTCCGCTTTTACTTTAAAACTCAGACAGTCTTCAGTATCTTCTTGTATTGTCCATCTTTCTTTTTCGTTTTTTGATAAAAAAAAAAATGAAATATAATACAAGCATTTCCAAAAGCAATGTGTCGATGCATTGTTATAATTGAATGAATGGATTACAAAATTTCTAACCGCCTGATCAGCACCAAATTTTATTTTCCTTATATAATCTTCACTTGTTTAAATATTTTTGTAGTAGTCATATCAGAAGATATTGGGTTGGTTTGAGATAATAAATTGTATAAATTCTGATGAAAATACATAGAGTGTTAAACATTACTTAACATTGGTAGTATTCCCACTGATTCCTTTCGTTTCAGGGCATTACTATTCTATAGGAGAATGTGACATGCCAGTGAAGAAAATAAAATGTCCGCAGTGTGGTTTGGCAATTTGAGATGCTGATCATATTCTAACTGATGAGAATGCGAGAGCTATGGATTTAAAAAAATCTAAAAACATTTTATAGAGTTATATTTTTTTCTCGTAATAATCTGTCAACTATACTTATTTTTAATGAGGTAGCTATATAGAGTGTACATACTTTAAGTACTATGGACAAATATTGAGTTTCCCGGCCAGATGTACTGCTTTCATAATCAACAATGACATGAAAACCATATGAAAAGTCATAAGGCAGTAGCTTTAAGCAAGCTGGAGTAGTCAATTGGAACACTTTTTTGTATATTTTGGAATATCTATAGTACTTAATTTTATCACTATGGACAAACACATATGGTAAGAGTCTGTTACTTTCCTGACAAAAACTACAATGTTTTATTTTGTTCTTGTTGATACATCTAGCATCCATCTTTAGCTTTAAGAACCATAGATAAAAAAAACCAGCCCAATGTCACCAATAAGTCTTTAACACAGTGAGAAAATCCTGCACTCAGTGCTGACTTCAGCTCGCCCCTAAACATTTATATATACATATAGCGTTTACTTATTGTCTATTGTCAGGAGGTTTGATTTTTTAGAATAAAACGATATCAATGGAAAAAACTAGTTTATGGCAATGTACATATATAAAATGCTGAACATATGTGTACTGTGCTTTACATTGAATGGGAAGACGTAAAATTTGGCAGGGGCATTTCTTAAAACATTATAGGTCAAAGTAAGGCAACAGTAGTATACCGCTGTTCGAAATTTATAAATCGATTGAGAAAAAAAACAAATCCGGGTTACAAACTAAAACTAAGAGAAACATATCAAATATAAGAGGAGAACTACGACACAACAGAAACACAACGCTAAAATGTAACACACACAGAAGCGAACTATAATATAACAATGGCCATTTTCCTAACTTGGTACAGGACATTTTAAGAACAATAATGTGTGCCCAGTACACGTATGTCCCATCCGCACTATAATTGTATATGTTCAGTGGACCGTGAAAATGGGGTATAATCTCTAATTTGGAATTAAAATTTGAAAGATTATGTCATAGGGAACATGTGTACTAAGTTTCAAGTTGATTGGACTTCAACTCATCAAAAACTACCTCGGCCAACAACTTTAACCTGAAGCGGGACGAACGGATGGACGGACGGAAGGATGAACGGACAGACGGACGCACGGCTAGAAAATATAATGCCCATAAATAGGGCATGAAAAATGGTGGGTTTAACCTGGTTTTGTGGCTAGCAAAACCTCAACACGGAGCCTTGCCTCATACCAAACAGTGAGCTATAAGCGGCATAAAAAGACAAGTGTAAAACCATTTAAACAGAAAAACCAACGGCCTATTCTATATAAAACGACAAACAGTTATGTACCACATCAACAAAAGACAACCACTGAACATCAGGTTCCTCACTTACGACTGGTCTAAACTGAATCAAATTACATACATGTATTACAAATATTAATGAACATACTTGATTACATAAGTAAATAAACATACGCTAAAGAAAAAAATGGTTCTATGACACAATATTAATACAAAATTATTGAAACAAGGGGTTTAGATGTCAAACAATATCAGAAAGACAACCATAGGGAAAATAACGTACACAGGTAAATACAAATGATTTTCTAGTTAGGTATACAATGGAGTACGGATAAATATATTACTGAAAAAAGAACAAGATTGTGACATTTTATTGTTTTATTCTAAAATGTATTTCCGAATTGAAATGTTTAAATGGTAGGTACTTATATCTTTATTTCAGTACTTGCATCTGATATAGAGTATGTTTTGTGTTTTTCTCTTTGTTTGTTTCTATAACCAATGACCCAGTTCAGCGCTTTTGATGTAATTTCTATTTTTTATATGTGACGCTTTATAAACATTCATTATTTCATCATTACACATGGAGAATATCAAATGGAATGGGGACTCTAAAACGTGATGGCCACGTTTTAATGCGATGGCATATGCAAATCTCTGATGCGCTAAAGTGCGATGATCTGTGCTATAGAATGGAACACGCTAAAATATATATAGAACCAAACAATGAAAATTGTGAAACAATTCAAAAGAGACGGACAACGACATGATTTATAAACACAACAATAGACGAAAACATAATAAGAACACAGCAAAAAAGTCAAAAAATAAACAATAAAACATTGCCTGAACCCAATTACCGTAACACCATCACACTTTACCGTGTTATACAATCGTATTTTTGCATGTCTTTCACATCCAATTTTTTATGGTAATATTCTTTATAAAGCACAAAGGTGTCAGTATTCACCTCAGAAACTTACAAAACCTTTGAATAGACTTATTAAGAAGGGATATAATTACGATACTGTTGTCAAGTCATTAAAGATTGCATATTTTGGCGTTAATATTGAGTCACTGATAAGGTCTTTGCATCGGAACTAAACACATTTATTCTAAAAACAGTTGTTGGCATGACACGGGTTATGTTCTTCTCATATATGTTATGATGGTATGATACTAAATCCCTAACGGGAAGAATTGTGCCTGATGTTCATATGATGAAATCATAATCTTTCAGTCAGTTTAATTGAAGTCTGGAGCTGGCATGTCAGTTAACTGCTAGTAGTCTGTAGTTATTTATTTATTATTGTCATTTTGTTTATTTTCTTTGGTTACATCTTCTGACATCAGACTCGGATTTCTCTTGAACTGAATTTTAATGTGCGTATTGTTATGCGTTTACTTTACTACATTGGTTAGAGGTATAGGGGGAGGGTTGAGATCTCACAAACATGTTTAACCCCGCCGCATTTTTGCGCCTGTCCCAAGTCAGGAGCCTCTGGCCTTTGTTAGTCTTGTATTATTTTAATTTTAGTTTCTTGTGTACAATTTGGAAATTAGTATGGCGTTCATTATCACTGGACTAGTATATATTTGTTTAGGGGCCAGCTGAAGGACGCCTCCGGGTGCGGGAATTTCTCGCTACATTGAAGACCTGTTGGTGACCCTCTGCTGTTGTTTTTTGTTTTTTATTTGGTCGGGTTGTTGTCTCTTTGACATATTCCCCATTTCCGTTCTCAATTTTATGTCATATATCTTTGCACTTAAGCGTGTCACTGATCGCACTTAAAAATCAAACATCCTTCGCACTGTAGCGTTCGCACTTAACTAAGATTGCAATTGCACTTCAGAGTCCTGCATATAAAAGGATATCCAAATATCTGTCAGTTTTGTATAAAATAATTGGTGATTGTTGATATGGAAAAGTGAGAAGATCATGCTCCTAAAAACTGCAGTGTATTCCATCTATTAGTCTGTATTATTAAGTGTTTGTCAAAAAAATGCAATGTAAAGTTGTTACCATCTGAAGGTAAACACAGATTATAATCGATACAAGAAGATGTTATAAAATATATAAGCATTGATAAATAAAACGATTTTTCCCTGTCTCTGCAGATGATCGTTTGCTAAATTTCTCCGATAAACTTAAATGAATATGAACACACATCTTATATTTTTTGTTTAAATAACATAAGCAAGGCAATTGTTTAATCTTTCAATGGTATTTATAAAATATAAAAATCACTGACTCAGGCGTTAGTTACACAAGTTTGATTACATCATTAATCATTAATCATTAATCATTAATCACGAATCTAAATGAGATGAGATGTATAGAAATGAAATATGAGACTATGATTAGTATTGATTTTCATTATATATTATGTTCGAAATAAATAACAGCTTAATAGCTTGCAGTATAAATAACAGCTTAATAGCTTGCAGTATAAACGTGTTTTCTTGTACATATATGAATGTATTAAATATAAGATGTCGTTTTTTTTTTGTTTGGTCCTTCTCCGTTATTTTAGGGCTTTCATTTTACTAATACTAAACAAATGATGACAGGTAACCTTTACATGGAGCTAGTCTTGTATCATTTGACTTCAAACGTATGGATTAAGTGAATATGTAATCACTGAATCTTGATTGAAAATGTTTTGAAAATAATGAGTTGTTTTCCTGGAGTTTTTTTTATAGGTATTAATTATACTGGTCTTGTCTTGTTATAAGAAGAAAACAAAACAAAAAGAATAATATTAAATAAAAACAACGTAAACAACACGACATAAACAATAATTAAAAACAAGGTAAGAAAATATTCATCTAAAAGACAAAGATAATGTTGGTGATACAATCGATGCTAAATAACCCGTCTGCATTATTCTAAACATAAAATAGATAATCGAAATTCTAAATAATCTGAAAATGAAAACAAGGAGATGTGGTATAATTGCCACGACAGCTATCAACTAAAGTTCATATGATGTTGCCATGCGTCACCAAAAGGCCATTCAAATTGACCAAACCAATACCATATAGTCAGTAAAAAATGGTCATACAGTAAAATGTATTTAGTTAAAATAAATTGTAACCTTTAATCCTGACACAACAAAATATTTTAAACTGAAAAAAGCACACACATGAAATGTATCTTATTTGTCATCATGCCAGAATATTCTGAGGCACTTGCATGTGAGCTTTCGTAATGGTATTTACCCTAAGCAAAGCCAGATGTCCAATTTCGCCCTAATAAAAAGTATGTCAGGAATAACCTTATTTGTATATAGTAACTTGTTTTCTGGTATCTGAATTAGATTTGGAAAACACTTACAAGTGGTAATTGACTTTAACTCGAAACCTTCATTCTTGTAGATGACTATCAACTTTAACTGTTATTGTAATGACACAGAAATGTGTTTTTATTGATCCACTTTTGATTGCATATCTACTAATCTATTCAGTTAATATTACATACACTCTCAATAATCAATCAATTATATCAATTATATATGTCATACTCCGCTTAATTATTTCATTAATTTGTATAATTTGTGTATAAATGTTATATTATGCTGTATATTATCTATTGGATATTTATATTGTGTAAATCCAATAAGCTGTATTTGCTTACGGAAATAAAGTATTATTATAACTATCGTGTGATAGATATTATTTCCGAAAAATCTACTTTCAATTTCATTCAAACTTTGAACCCAAATTGTATTCATTGAATATCTGTCACAAATTACCAGAACGAGGTTATGGCTTGCAGAGCATGATAATATAAGCACCAGACTAGGATGTAACTGAGCAAAACAAATGTTTCAATGTAGATGTCAAAAATTAAGTGAAAACATATGTGTATGCACGCTGAATAACCGTAAATGAAGAACAAGGGTTTTTGCTAGATCTGCAGATGGAATTCAAATGATCTAAATATTTGAATTGGCTAACAGTCTGTAATATGTAAGCTGTTTTCTTTTACTGAAATCTCGTCTAAATAAATTTAAATCTAAGGTCAGTTAAGAGAAAGCTGCATGTCAATACATGTACTATACCACTGCCGACACTCGGCTAACCGAGAGATTGGTCGGTTAATCTATATTGAGTATGCGGCTATATCGGCGGTTGGTCTGTTAATCGGGTTGGCTAAAGTCTGTTAATCAGGTGTTATCGAGAAAATCATTGAAAACTCAGCATGTTTCATTATATAACCTTTTAAATATATGTTTATCATAAATAATATTTATGTCTAACAAAAATATTCAATGTACTGAATCCAGTGGTGTAATTATTATTTTTCTAGCTTCTATGTACGATCTATAAAATGAAAAGGCAAGTTACTCATCATTCAATAAATTTATACACATTTTACACACACAAAATGTACACAAAATTACACTTGAGTAGAATTTACTTGCATGCAATATTTTGAACATCGAAAATAGACAGGCATTATGTGTGTTAACCAAATTGATATCATTGTGTGAAAAATCTGCACGAAAATCTGTATTTTGGTGACATAAATCAATCTTTATTTAAAACCTGGTCTGTTAATGGGTCGGATGTATAAAACCCGGTCTGTTAATTGGTCTGTTAAGAGTTATGAATGACAATAAAAGTATAATTTTATTACTTTATTGTGTGTTAATTTGGTAGGCTCAAGACGAGCGGCTAAAATATACGGAAACAACACTTGAGCAATGGAACATAAAATATATACGGAAACAAAGCATGAGCAATGGAATATAAAATATATGGAAACAAAGCACATGAACAATTAATAATTTATAGGCAATGGATATTGAAAATTGATAAAAATGGTTTCAAAAAGTGTTGAATTAAAGTAAAATTGATTTTATCCGAGAATGGTCGCCTATATATATCATGTGGATTCTGTTTAATTGTCATGCATGACACCAATTTGTCATGTACATTGGTAACCATTATATAAATCAGAGATTAACGTCGTAATGTAACTAAACATCAGTAAGTAAAATATATTGGATGCCTAAATATAAAGAATAGAGAAAGAATAATGAGTAAGATAAATAAAATGTATAGAAAAGTAAAATAACAATTTAAAGAATACAGAAATAAACAACACCCCCAATCCGGACCATCATGGTATACACGAGAATCTGGATGGAGATACAGAATATAAATAAAAGATAAGGACAGTAGAGAGTGATGCATTGATAAAAAAAGAGAAAAAAAAACAATAATTGTTTAAGAATAAAGACATGAAACCCCCCCTCCCCCGGGTGTTGAAACATTAACGGATTGCGATGTACTCATATTGGTGACAAATGCTTGAAGTTTACATGTGGACAACTGCAGTTCTCCTCTGCACATATGTAGAAAAGGAACCAAATGGAATAAAATGAATTAAAACTTAATACAACCAAATGTAGCTGCATTCGCTCCTTTCCATTTACTTCTTTAGAATGAGTTGTAAACAACAGATGATTAAGTAATAGAAGAAAAGATGATGCTGACGAATTAGGGTTAAACGTCCAGTGACAAATAGCATGTGCATATGGGAACGATAAACACGTTATATGTACCCTGTGTTGTATTAGAAAGACACGTTCAGTCGGATTTGAGAGCATGCTACTTTGAGCAGACACAAAAATTAAGGCTGATTGAAATCGTTAATAATAAATTCATGCATATTCCAGCGGCCAACCCAGATCACGCTATATTGAAGTGACACACTCTTCAATAAAATGCAAAGAAAATCAAAATAAAAATGCTTTTACTGGAAGGATAGTGATGCACCGCATGCGCGTAGCTACGTTTATATCAAAACGCCCGGGCCTACACTTGAATTTTGTAAAAAAAAAAAAATAAGAAAATCTGGTTAAAAGCACATCAGCCGTTTTTGCATTGGATTGTAATTGTGAATAAAAAGGGACTGAATTTACTTTAATCAACTAGATCCTATTATAGATTTTTTCCAATTTTCTGTAAAAGTCTGAATCTACTTTGAATTTTGTGTACTTTTCTTATATTTATACAATTCATTATCTGCTCGGAGATTCGATATGCGGTTTGCATTTTTTGTCGAGCCTGTGATTTATGTCTAAAAAGCGAGTCAAAGCGTCGTCGGCGGCGTCAATATTAAGATTTCGAATTGATAAAGTGTTTTGAATGGCTCTCCGTGAAATTTTACGAAAGTTGGAAGAAAAATGTTTATGATCAAAAGAGTATCCAGAGCAATATAATAATGCTTTAATTTTCCCGCATTTAACGGATAAAAGGTATTCTTTCTGCAATTAATAAGTGGTCACAGTTTGGGCTTAAAGTTTGTTTATTCTTAATTAAACATTGCACTACTTTGTCAAACCTTTATCGAATTTGATAAAAGTTTGAAAGAGGTTTTTAAAATGTTGAAAGCATTTGTTTACGTTTATTTTCTGATCTTTACGCATAGCCGGACTTTCTTTACGCAATTAATTGTTTTTTCATGATCAATTTATAAAACATCATAGATTGTCATGAAATATTGGCACACTTTAATATTCTAGATCAAGAAAAAATATAAAAAGAGAATTTTAGTTTTTTTTAAAAACAATTTAAGGGACTGATAAATTGATTCACTTTTTGTGGGAAGAAATCATAGGTGTTCCAGGGAATTTTTATATTGCACCTGTTAGAATTAAATTTGCATGTCCATTAAAAAGTGCTTTTGTCGATTGTATGCTCACTCACGACTCTCTTTAAACATATTTGAAAGTAATATTGGTTTGGACGTTTTCTCTAAAACCAATTACCACTAGCTCCCAGTTTTACACGATGAATAAGTTAAACATATTTCAAAATTAAACATAAAAATAAACCAATTAGATTCAAAAGTATGTTGCTATTAATGAAGTTTTACTGACAGGAATGGTAGATCTCATTCTCGATAACTCGATAGCTTTCGGGGACTTCGTCCCCTCGAAACCACTACCAGCAGGTGCTTTGACATTGAGCGGTTGGCACCCCCTTAAACCCCTCGCCAAAACTCGGGCGTACACGTAAAAATGACCCAGCTATGCCACTGCACCGTATTATCATTTTTGTTTTTTACTCAAGAACATCTCATTCTTAACTTTTTCAATGGGAAAATATAAAGGTAGCAAAACTATTTTCGTGGCTAAATAACTCTTAACTGACACAATTTCAATTGTCCAACCCATTAACAGACTTTATTCCCATAATTTTCACTAAAACGTGGTGTTACTCACGTTATATTACAATTATGAAATATATACTAATGTCAATTTATATTTAAGAACCAAAGTAGTATTTTGTATCTTTTAAATGATATCTAAAATTGTTTGTTTCGCCTTTTATTAAAAAAATTGCTATGCGTGTAATCATAAATACTACATACTTGCGGGACGCCTTTTACTTTTACTGAACACTGCGAATACTATGAAATGTTTTTAAAGGTGGAAAATGTTCTATGATAGATATCATTTTGTCAGACACTTTTCTTTTTTTGATTTGATTCTTATAATATCCTAAAAATCTGTATATTTGATAGAGTTTAACATTAAATTGTGCGTTTTACTCTTAACAGACGTATAGCCAACCCGATTAACAGACCAATCGCCCATATACTCAATATAGATTAACTGACCAATGTCTCGGTTAGCCGAGTGTCGGCCGTGTATACACTATATCTTATTTACTAAAACAAATCTGGTGGAGGTGAATCTTTTTCAAAATATTATATTATTATCTAATCAATGAATGTTGACGATTGGGTTTCTTTTTTATGTACGCGTTAGTTCATGTACAGTTGTATAATTGAAACGGTGTTTAATGTATTAAGTTCTTAGAGTATAGAAGCCAGTTGTGGCTTATGTTATTTACATGTGAAAAGTAAAATTACAAAAATACTGAAATTTCAAAAAGGAAAGTCCCTAATCAAATGACAAAAGCAAAGGCTCAAACAAATCAAACGCACGGATAACAACTGTCATATTCCTGGCTTAGTACAGGCATTTTCTTATGTAGAAAATGGTGGATTAAATATGGTTTTAAAGCTAGCTAAACCTCTAAAGTGTATGACAGTCGGATCGAATTTCATTATATTGACAACAATATGTGCAGAGAAAACAAACAGACACGATAGGTTAAAATGTCATAAACAGGGGTACAAGAGCAACACGAACCAAACCAAAAACTAGAGATGATCTAAGGTGCTCCTGAGCAAAACATTACTTACACGATTCAATGCTGGACATTATCTCTTCAAAACATCACTGCATGTCCCTAAAATACACTACAAGTTGTCAACTCTGAATTTGATAGTAAATCGTAAACAAATGAACAAAACATTTCACGGTAATGGTTCGAATGAATTACAACTGGGTTCGAATTCTGACTTCTGATGAGAAATACAACTAACCAAAGCCTTTTCTCTAGTTGTGAGTTCGTACCCCACTCAAATCTTAATTAACTTGGATTGCCAGTTTTCCTACGGAAAGTCGGTGGTTTTCTCCGGGTGCTCCGGCTACCCCTTCCAATAAAAAATGGCCGCCACGAATTAGCCCAAAAGCGGTCCTTAAAAGTGGCGTTAAAACACAAAAAATCAAATTTCTTATAACTGCACGAACTCACTGTTTTAGTTCTGACAGTATTAAAATTCAAGAACGGGTTATATAAATCTTTAAAAGGGGGAAAACAAACAATAAACGACGAACTGCGCTTTGTTTACGTGATACGCTAAAACAGCAATATACCTTATTTTGCAAATAAAAGTCCAAACAAAATAGATGGAATAGGCAATTACAGATATGAATTAATATAATTGAATAAAGTGGAAATGGATGATATATATATAATTTACTTGACAAAACAAATCTGATGAATATGAACAGACTACTAAGACATAAAAAAAGAAGAGGTCTATGTATTACATATTTGTTTTTCGTTCATTTTTTTATATAAATAAGGCCGTTAGTTTTCTCGTTTGAATTGTTTTACATTGTCTTATCGGGGCCCCTTATAGCTGACTATGCGGTATGGGCGTTGCTCATTGTTGAAGGCCGTACGGTGACCTATAGTTGTTAATGTCTGTGTCATTTTGGTCTCTTGTGGACAGTTGTCTCATTGGCAATCATACCACATCTTCTTTTTATATGTATTGAACCATGTTTTGTAGAAGCATTTCAAATCTTGTTTTCGAATTGGTGATCATCGAAGTATAAGGGTTGAAAATATGTAGAACGGTGAATCTTTAAATCGATTGACTATGAGCAATGTTGATTAATATTATTGATTGCATATATATCTTATATAAGAGACAAACATGAAATGCAATGTGTACTAAAGATACAAAATGGTTTATTATAATATTTTAATGTGTGTGTATACTTTTGTCACATTTTGTTTTATTTTAAATCTTATTCTGTCATCACTGTATCATGATTTAAAATAGTCTGATAGAATGCCTTCCAAGTACATGTATCCTGATTACAGATTTAAATACTATAATCAATAACCAGACTGTAAATTGCTTCATCAACCCATGACGATTAAGGGATGAAGCCCTCTCTCGATAATTGGACCGAGTGTTTTATCTTAGTGCCGATATGGAAAATGCCATTTAATGATCTATTAATTATATATATGACAATTGATTTTCTTTGTTTCTACGTTTTTTGTTTGCTTGTTTATTTGTTTGTTTGTTTGTTTGTTTGTTTTTAAATGCGCATTCAATAACGATCACATGATTCTTTAATAAGATCTAGTCAAAGATAAAAAGACATTTATCATGACAAAAAACGAAAACAAACAGAAGACAAACAAAAGTCAGATAAACAAAACAAAGAAAACTGAACACTCAGCAACATTAATAGAACCAAAATCTGGAGAAGATCTTCAATCTCAGATCCTGCTTCAAAAAATTGCAGTTTTGTGTCTTTTTACAATTTGGCAAGAATCAAGAAATCCATTCTAATTTTGTTACCAACAACAAGTACACATTTGAGGCTTGTATAGGGTATATTGGGATACGGGATATTTGCCATTTTAATTTTAAGGATATGGGATATTTGTCCTAATAGTAAATGGGATATGGGATATTGATGCATTTATAAGGATATTGAATTTTTAACATGAAAAAAAAAAAAAATAGAATTTAAAAGTGAAGTACAGAAATATTTACATCTCACTTGATAAAATTGCTCAAAAAAGGTCATTTTAGTGCTTTGTTGATTTTAATTGAGTTTATGGTCGTTTTATTTAAAAGTCATCCAAATCTAAGCGAAAAGTATTGATCTATTTTCGATATTTATATGCTCATATGTACTGATAATTTTAAAAGTATTTGTTTTGCTTTCCATACTTCGTTCCTTATTGTTAATTTTCCTTTTTTGGATGGTGATGTTCCTTTGGCACTATCTTACGGTGTTTGTATATCACAACTCCTCCGCTATGCCCGTGTCTGTTGTAACGTTTTGGATTTTAATGAACGAAATCTATGTATTACTGGTAAATTATTAAGTCAGGGATTTCGTTACCATAAATCACTTATAATCTTTACTAAATTCTAGATTTGGTTTTGAAGTTTGGTTCTACTTGTAGAAAACTTGTTCAAACGGGATAGCACATCCTCATTTTTACGGAGATGTTGTTTACCGTGCCATTGGATGCTGGATGTGTAATGATTGATAATTTAGCCTCAGATGCATTACTTTTTATTAGTTGTAATTGGCTTTGAACTAGCTGTCAGTAACTGCGAGTACTCTCAGATCTGTACTTTTTGTTGATGGGATGTACAAGTACTCGGTCACGTCCACTCTCTGTTTTTGTTAGATGTATTTCTATTTGTATCCATCTGATGAGTTAAGCCTTTTTCAACTGATTTGTATAGTTCGTTCTTATGTTGTACTGTTACACCACTGTCCTAGGTTAAGGGGAGGGTTGGGATCCCGCTAACATGTTTATCCTCGCCACATTCTGTATGTATGTGCCTGTCCCAAGTTAGGAGCCTGTAATTCAGTGGTTGTCGTTTGTTTATGTGTTACATATTTGTTTTTCGTTCATTTTTTTTTACATAAATAAGGCCGTTAGTTTTCTCGTTTGAATTGTTTTACATTGTCTTATCGGGGCATTTTATAGCTGACTTTGCGGTATGGGCTTTGCTCATTGTTGAAGGCCGTACGGTGACCTATAATTGTTAATGTCTGTGTCATTTTTGTCTTTTGTGGATAGTTGTCTCATTGGCAATCATACCACATCTTCTTTTTTATAAGCCTTATTGTTGTCAATGTTTTTATTTGTTTTGATGCTTTATATGATTACAGGATATTTTCTAGTGTTTTACTCCTTATTTTTTACGTGGCGAGGATCTTCAGAGGTCTCCACGTTTCACAGATTGCGCTGATGTGCAACGGCTGTTTTGCCAGACAAGCTAGGGCCGAGGGACGTCAGAGCACGTCCCATATCAAAAAGTAGATATTTCGCCGTATAAACTATGTTAATAACGAATAATTACTAAATAATCAATGTAAATTAATATATGTTCTTCTATTACTGGTGTTGTGAGGAAGGAAATTAAAAAAAAAGTAACAAAAATATTGGGATCTATGTAATTCATAAAGTTCAAGATCACAGAGTCAAATGTTGTGTTATTTCTTTGCAAAACAAGGGCTGTGCAAATTTTGCCTGCTGTAAAAATATTGCAACAGTTAAGTGTAATGTAGGTACATTAGTAGAAAGCTTTCTTGTGTTAAATTTTGAGTTATTGAACTTGCATGCTAAATATCCACTTTTTGATATGGACGTGCTTTGACGTCCCACAGTCTCAGCTTGTCTGGCAAAACAGCCGTTGGATGTCAGAGCAATCTCGGACAAGAGACAGGGTTGAGTCCTTCTGTTCTTTCCAACATAGGTTAACGTGTAGGATGAAGTTTCTTATCAATAAAAGAAGAATGCTATCAAAATGAAATTTTACAGTCATATGCATCACGGTTTGAACAATTAAAAAAAAAAGTCTGAAATTAGACCCCTTACACTAAATTTATCGTTTGAGATCACATAAAAAGAGATTGTTATACAAGGCTCTAAGATGGAACACTTCATCTTTTGGACACATATATTCTTATTTAACATTGGAAGTATGCACTGTAAATTTCCTTTAACACAGTTTGTTTTAACAGTCAAAATTGTTGACGCTGTGATGATGAGGAAAAAAATGGGCTTGGGAATGAATTTATAATGATTTTTTGGGATATTTCAAAATAGTTTTAGGGATATGGGATATTTATAAAAAATATTTATTGGGATATTAGGGGTAAACATTATAGGGATACGGGATATTGGGATAAAAACTTAATGGGATATGGGATATTGATACCCCCCCTAAACAAGCCTCACATTTCTAAATTTTAGTAAAGATTGAAAAACCTTCTTTAAAAATTGCCTTGTAGATAACCCTTTTGGTAAATTGTCCCATAACAAATATGTTATCTATATATTGATTTAAAAACGTAATGTGCATGTGGAATGTTGTTACAAATTTGTCGATGTATTTATCTAAAACAAAAAGCACTTAAACAATAGACGTGAGATACATGCATGAGGAATGATAAAATCATCATTGAATATCCACAAAACATATCATTGAAGTTTTATTAAAAAGATTAATATATATAAAATGCGGTGCATACATAATGGCATATTAGAATATGTTACGTAATGGTGTTGTTATGAATTTTGTTCCAAATAAGTGACGAAAACGTAATTTGATATTAAATAAAGGTATATAGAGTTTGTTTAAATACTGAAACGTCTGAGTAATCTACAGACCATGCATTTTCCGAAAGTCGTCAAAGGATGATGAGAAATCAAATACCAATCGTTCACCTGCATGGATTTGAAGATGCACATAATCAGGTATTTTAAAAGCTTTTGTAGATTATTCAATACATTGTTTCGTTGTCATGCATTGCAAACTGGATACAATTGATTTCTTTATATTTATATTTTGTACTGATCGAATTCGAAAAATCTAAATATTGGAGTCGCCAAACTTTGTGAAGTAGGTAAGATGGTTTCCTTTAAATGAAAGTCCTGCAGATTGATTAATTTTAAGGTCAATTTAGAGTTAATTGTACTGCGTTACATACTATATGATACATCTATGTACTACAATGCAGAGAATCACGATATTGTGGAGACGAAGCCTCTTTAAGACGGAAATGTTTATTGACATTTTCTTTTTTGAGATTTACAAAAATAATCTTGATTACCTCTCCTGTGTTATTCCATTTATTAATTTGGAAGCGTATTCAAGATCAATTGTCGCTCATGTTATTTACTCAAAACGAGTGAACGCTTATTTTGGACAATTCAATGTTGGATAATATCTCCACGTTTTTAAGGAGTGTACCTTATAAACAACACAACTTTTTAATCCTTTTATGGTTTTAAGTAAAACGTAACCAAATGAATAAAACGTTGCACAAACAGTAATTGGAATGAGTTTTAACTCGATTCTGACTTAGGATATCCATAGAGAGTGTACATTGAAACAGCTCGGCTTTGTCAATAATAAATAATAACATCAATCAGGTAAAGAAGAAAAAAGAGAAAAACAACTATCCATTGCCCAAGCTAGCTTATCATACTCTTTCATATAACCGCAAACTATACCTCCCTGTTTGATTAAGACAATAATGTAACATTCCTGTAGAAAAACTCACATTGAACACATTAAAAATCAACTGTGTACCTTATTTCGTCCATTTGAATCCATAGTAAAACTTATATTGGCAGTAAATGTTTTAAAAGTAAGATAAATGTTAACATATATCTAAAATTTACCAATCCAAGCAATGTATGAACATTTCAAAATATTATTTTTGATTTAAAACTTGAAATCAGAAGATCTGGTCCAATTATTTCAGTTCGAAGTGTTAAAGTCTACAACATTGAACAAAGAATCTTAAAATCATCAAAATCAATAATATAATTATATAATTCATTTCTAATGTTATATAAGTAACAAATATGTAAATGAGTTGACGTTTTTGAACATTTAAATGCCAGTGTTTACACGTTTGTCACGTTTTATATCATTTTAAACGCATCTGATCTTCACCTTATCGTTATAGAAAAATTTCCATTATAATGCTTTTCAAGAACCGATATCCTGATTAAAAATATGTTTAAGGTAGATCATAGGTATAATTTTCCTGAGATATAATTTTTTTATACTTTGCTAAAATGAAGATTTTTCTATGCTCTTTTCAATAATATAATAAAAAGGATGGGTCACTGTGCTATTTATCAAGCTATGAGTCGTTGAAAATTGTCTAAATTTGCTTAGAATGATCATGCAAAAACACAATTTTATGCATAAAAAGAAATCTGTGAGCCAGAATTTTGAAATAAATTGTGAGAAGATGTTTTAAGAAAATGAAAAGACGAAATGGTATCGACAAACTTGTTTTCTTGCTTTAAGTATTTTTTTTTTTACTAAAACAGTTATCTTCCTTTAAATGCCTCAGTTGATTAAATAATTGATTCTAAAACACACATGTTTGGTAAATTTTTTGGATAATGCAATAAATCAGCATGCTTTCTTCATATACATAAATAGTCTAACCAATAAAATTGCACATCTGTCTACAAATTTGCAGATTTGGGCAGATAACTTGATTGATTGTGTACTGCGATAGTACAATCTAAGATGGTGGTATACCATGAATCTACCTTAAGTACTAATACGTGTATCGGTCACCAGACTTGATCACATTTTTATTTTATTTTGTTTTTTAGTCAGAAATACAACAGTTTACACCCTGTACTTCAATGCGATCCCTGGACCTCGGTTGTCTATGTAGTTCTACTACTGGAATGCTATGAATGTTGACAACCAATTACCCCAGTGAACTTCGCGTGCGTTTTCTGTAGTTTCGTGGTTGTTTCCAGTGCAAAAAAAAATTAATCTGCAGATTCAACATTTAAATCTGTTTAAAGGGAAGTGGGAGGGGTAAAAATATTACCATGAAACGAAGAAAATATTTGAAAATGGACTTTTTCGCAGACCTGACGATTTTTTGTCTATTTCAGTTCAATGTAGGAAATGGAAAGACATAAAAGACGCACATCAATTTCAAGAAAAGGCAACTCGCGTAGTACCACAACGTCGAATGGAAATTCAAACCAGTGTGTAAGACAAAGCATTGATTACAGTTGTGTAGACTCGGCCGCATTATCTGAAATCATCAAACATGAAGATGATGCGAACAACGACGTTATTAATACATCACATCACAAAGAGAGACAAGCCTCGAACAATATTCAATGCACTTCAAACAAAAAACCTAATATAACAGACATAAACAAATCAACGGAAGATGCCTATAGAAGATCTATACTTGACCTTCCAGGTGCAGAGTCAAATAGATCACTGAGCCCCCCTTTGGCAAATGTCTCTCTAAGTAAAACGGTTAGTAATTGTCAGAACACGTCGAACAGTGTTCAGAATAATGATATCTCTTATAAAGGTTCTCGTCCCAGCATCGAACATAAAACAAATAAAACTCACAAATCTGATAAAAATTTTGCAATTCCAGAGACAAGAGGACGAGGGATCATTTCATCAAAATATGAAACAAATGAGTCAAGAAAACGAAGACACAGAAGCCGACCACATAGTACGGACTCCAAAAGGCGAAAGAAAATTAGATCAGCTACCAATTGTGTTGATAATGCAGAACACAAAATGCAAAGTTCGAGGAAGTACAAATATCTTGATGGAAAAACAATCTATTCCGTCGGTCGACGAGATAAATCACCTGTCAGGCGTTTTCACGATCGGGATAGGCGTGACACAAACTTTGACAGAAACATAGATCGCAAAGGAACACAATCATCACGAAGTGCTGCTTATAGAGAGAGGTCTCCATTAAGGCAATCACATGAGCAGCAAAAGGGACATGTTTCCAGACGACATGCTTATCATAGGTCTGCAATCAAGAAAGCAGATTTACATTTATCTTCAAATCGTAAGCAGAATCATACATTTGATAACAGATCACGTTCAAATGTTGATATCAATACTGAATATGATCGAAATATCCAACGAGCACATGGATTAGAGAGGAGTCATGAAGATTATTGGCATGGAGCGTCTTCAAACAGCTATGATGATCTTTGTCATCGGCAGAGTCCTACATTTGATAGAACACCTCGATTAAATGATGATTTCAACAGTGAGTATTATAGAAATAGCCAAAGAACACATGAAAAAGAAAGCTATTTTGACAATATATGGCAGGGTGTGTCTTCAGGCAGGAATTATGACATTTATCATGAGCATAATCATATATTTGACGGAAGATCTCGTTCAAATTATAATAGCAACACGGAATATGATAATAATGCATTGAGTTCATATGAAATAGAGAGTCAGCATGAAACCCCATGGCATCGAGTGTCTTCAAACAGGAATTATGAACTTTCTCGTGAACAGAATCCTACGCTTGATAGAAGATCTCGTTTAAATAGTGATATTAACACTGAGTATGATCGAAATACCAAACGACCATATGAGATAGAAAGCAGACATGACAACACAAGACATACAGTTATTCCAAATAGGAATTATGAACCTTATCGAGGGCATACTTCTTCATTGGATAAAAGATCTCGTTCAAATGTTGACACCGAGTTTGATCAAAATATCAAAAGAACACATCGCACAACTATTAACAAAGAGACATATGAATATCGTTCAATCTCCAAATTAAACGTTGCACACACAATGCACAATACCTCTGACAGGCAGAATTTCAGACAAAATTCTCAGAATATATTTCAAAAGATAGACCTGGAGAAATTGTCAAAGATGGATACCGATAGCCTAGCTGCTCATCTGAGCACTTATAAAAAGGAGCTAGACACATATTTGTTCGAGGATTTGGGAAGGGAACAGATGTCATTACTTTTGCACGTGATGTGTCAGTTGTGTAAGTGTAAGCGTAAATTATTAGTTCAGAAAGCTCTCAACCCATTAAAAGAAAGAAGGTTCTTCGACAGACAGGATATCAAGAATATTATTTACGAGCTACGTGTACAGTTTGATGAAGAAAAGATTCAGATTCTGACAAATTTACTTGTTTTGATGAAAGGGCTGGTTTATCATGTCAATACTGGGCCCCCTGATTTAATCACATCATTAGATTCCCTAGAAAGATGCGTTAATGAAAAATTACAAGATGAAAATCAACAAATAGAACTTAAAGCATTGATACAACAAATAAGGGACAAGTGGGATTCAGGGACGATTCTCTCTAACGAGAACAAACTCTCAACATTAGCCATATTGCCAGATCTTATCGAAATAGAGTCGTTTGCGAGTTCATCCATTGATTCTGAGTATGAAACAGAGGAAAGCTACTTACGAAGACTATTTATGGTCCATCGACAAGATTTTATAAGGCCTTTATGTAAAGGATTGGTGTCTTTAAAAAACGCTTTATTCGAAGATCCTTGTTGCCTAGAGAGGAAATGGCGCCATGATGACATCCGTGTCTATAAAAATATATTTTTTCTCTCTCGATGCTGTAATGAGCAAAACGGCATAACTTGGAAAATAAGATTTGATACCACACCCTATAGTCGAATCAATTGGAACACAAGAAAGCTACTTACATTTGGGTCTCTTGTTTGCTTAACAAACAGAACATTTACTATTCTTCAGTATGCAACTGTAGCAGATCGTAATGCTGGTGACCTAAAAAATGGTATTTTTCAAATTAAATTTGTCGACGATATTGGAGAAGGATCTGAAATTTTACAACAGCCTGATGTCCTTCTAATTGAGAGCCAAGCCTTTTTCCCGTCTTACTTTCATACATTAAAATCGCTTAAAAGTATGCACAGTGAGATAGTCAATGCAGAAAATAGTTTACCATTTGGGAAACAATTATTAAACCAGAAGCACAGTGTGGAGCAAGATAAGCCAGATTATTTTAAATCATCAACGTTCGTAGAAGGATTTGACATCCGGTGTTTGAATTCTGAACAAAAAGTCAAGGTTGACATTTCAAATGAGGCAAACTGGCCAGATGCAGATAATCTTTGTATGGACAATTCTCAACACAGGGCATTTACCACATCAATTAAAAGTAAGCTTGCATTGATACAAGGACCACCAGGAACAGGGAAAACCGTAGTTGGACTAAAATTAGCAGAACTACTTTTAAAAAATAAACATATATGGCGTCAACATGATAACCAAGGACCAATGTTACTTCTTAGCTACACTAACCATGCATTAGATCAGTTTTTATTAGATATTTCTAAAAGATTGCGAATAACTGACGCCGCAGATATTGTCCGATTAGGAGGAAGATCAGAAATCGAAATGTTGAGCAAATATAATTTGACTGCTAAACGCAAAGCATACAGTTACAAACAAGAGGAATTCGTTACTCGCAAGGGAGCAGTTCGGACGCACACGATAAGAGAAAGCTCAAGCGAACTGAATGTTATAGCGTCCAATTCAAGAAAAAAATTAAAAACTATACTTAGCGAGCATGAAACCTTGCAAAAGCTGCGAGATGAAATACAGACAGGAATAGTTCATCAAGACTGGCTCTATGATGTAGCAGGAGTAATTCCTGACACACATTACAGAACACTTCGGAGTAACTATTCTTTAATAAATTGGCTTAACCTTGAATCTATAACACAATTTGTTACTACTAAAAGAAATCACGTGGTAGCAATTTATGAGGATGATGATTTTGATTATTTGGATTACGAGGGCAATCGGTATGATGATCAAAATGACGATTATGACGAAGAGTGCATGGAAACAACCGCAACGGTTTCAAACACGCATTTGGATTTACAAAAACTGAAAATGTTAGTTTCATCGGACATTGTATTGAACCTACAGAGAACACACAGGCAACGATGGTTTTGGGATCAATACAACATGAAAGACAAATGTGTTTTTATTGAGGCTATAAAAGAGAAACTATTTGGTACTAAAGAAATGCGAACTGTAGAAGCAAATTCGGTATCAAATATATGGTACATCCCCAATGCGACAAGATGGCGCCTGTATAAATACTGGGTTCAACAAGCTCTTATTCCCATCAACAAAGAAATACAAGATTGTGAGGAATATTATAAAACAGCACAAGAATGTTATGAAAATAACCAACAGATAGCTGATATCAACATATTGAAGAGGGCAAAACTTGTAGCATGTACCACAACAAGAGCGGCAAGAGATATAGAAATTCTAAAACGAGTTTCTCCAAGCATTGTTCTTCTCGAAGAAGCTGCCGAAATCCCAGAACATCACGTTGTGGCATGTTTGACGTCTTCGTGCCAGCAACTTGTTATGATTGGCGACCATCAACAACTGCGCCCTTCTTACAACGATTATAAAACTGCACGAGAACATAAAATTGATATTTCACTTTTTGAAAGACTTATTCGTGGGGGCTTTCAATATAAACGTTTGGAAAATCAACATAGAATGAGACCAATGATATCTAAGCTTTTAGTGCCTCACATTTATCGAAGCCTAAACGACGATCAAAGTGTGTTGGAATACGAAAACGTTAAAGGAACTAACTGCAACATGTTCTTTTTATCACATTCTGTATTTGAAGACAAGGAGCGCGAAGAGCTTTCGAGAAGTCACAAGAATACATTCGAGGCAATGTTCATTTGTAAATTGTACAGGTATCTCAGAATGCAAGGATATCCATCTTCTAAAATAACTGTACTCTCAACATACTTAGACCAGGTTCGGCTACTTTGCAATAAGATCAGAACGGAAGAAGAAAACATTTCAACAAACGATGTTTTGATCGACGACTTCGTCAATTATCCTGGAATTTCAAGTGGTCGAGATAGACCATCCGCAAGAGTTACGGCAGTAGATAACTTCCAAGGAGAGGAAAATGATATAATCTTGTTGTCACTTGTGAGAAGTAATAAGGAAAATAAAATAGGCTATTTATCCGAGGCAAATAGAATCTGTGTTGCTCTATCAAGGGCAAAAATAGGACTTTACGTAGTAGGCAATTTAAAACTTTTAACATCGATATCAGAACTGTGGAAAAATATTGTCAGTGATGCTGAAAAGGAGAAATGTTTTGGCACTGAGCTACAGCTAACATGTCAGAATCACAAAAATTCAACCTACGTTTCTAAACCAGATGATTTTGATAAGGTTGCAGATGGCGGATGTCAGGAACCTTGCGAAATCAAGAGACAATGTGGGCATTTCTGTTTAAGAAAATGTCATGTTGATGATCCAGATCACGAAGGTATTTGTCCAAAACAATGTCACAGAGAAATGTGCGAATTGAAACATAAGTGCATTAAACCGTGTCATTTTCCAGTCTCATGTGGAAAATGTAATGAACTCGTGGAAAAGACAATTCCAAAATGTCAGCATAGAAAACCTATGCCTTGTCATGAAGATCCACAGTCTGCATCATGCGATGAGCGATGTAAAGCTAAAATATCATGTGGTCATCGTTGTCAGAAACATTGCACAGATCCTTGTAATACGGAGGACGACTGCCAGGAGTTAGTAAAGATAAACGCTCGTTGTGGACATGAGGTTCAAGTTGCTTGTAATACCAAATATGATGCCCCTTGTACGTTGCCATGTCAGGGAATATTAAAATGTGGTCACGAATGCAGAGGAACACATTCTGAATGCAGTCAAGGTAGGCTTCATGTTCCATGTAGAGCGAAATGCGAAAGAAACTTGGTATGTGGACATATTTGTGAAGATTATTGCAGCTATCGCTGTCCACCTTGTACTAAGAAATGTGATCGGCGATGTATTCATGGCGATAGATGTAAAAACATATGTAGCGATAGTTGTATACAGTGTACTGAACTCTGTAAATGGGCATGTACAGCAGAATGTCCAAACAAATTTAGGTGCGAACAAGTACATGTATGTATAGAACCATGTAAAAGACCGAAATGTAATACTATTTGCGATACTATATTAGATTGTGGCATCGGTCACAAATGTTCGGGACTATTATGCGAAAGTGCAAAGTGTATTTGTAAAGTTTGCGATAAATTGACAGAAATATATTTTGGATATGAAGATGAAGATAACGCCATGTTCATTCGGTTAGAAGACTGTAGATGCGTTTTGGAGGTAAAAGGATTAGACCAATATATTTCTACCGTCATGGATAATATCAGTAATGAAATAAAGCCTTTGAAATGCCCAAAGTGTAGCACAAAAATATCAAAGTCAAAAAGGTATTCTAATGAACTAAAAATTATCAACAAAAACATTTGTGAAGTATTTCGAACCATTCAAAATATTGAAAAAGGTACGAATCTTCATGCAAAGCGTTATGCTACAAGAAACTTATTAACTGACAATAAAGATGACATATCTTTTAAGAAATTCGATCAACTTTGGAAACAAATTGAAAACACAAAGAGGATCGATACTTTGAACATGATAGTCGACCAGTTAACTTTTTATAAAGAAATCCAAAATATCAGAAAGGAATTATTAACATTCAAGAATCGGCCGCAGTTAAAAGCATGGTTAGATCGTCTCGAAAAATGGGTATTTTTAAAGCGAAGTCGATATGCCGAACAAGAACACACAGAATTTTTTCTAGAAATACGAAGATTACAGCTTACGATAGATATTCATATATTCAAAGAAGAACTGTCTAAAAAAGAGGGAGGACTCGATATCCCAGAGAATATTAAAAATTACCTGCTTAGAAGTGAATCTATTGAAGTCATTGACGAGGAAGAATTGTCAAAAATGAGAAAGGAAACCCAAGAAATCTCAGACAAAATGATTGGCTTAACTCTTCAAGAAAAGCTTATGATTAAAAGAACAATGGAGAATGAGTTTACGGGGTCAGGACATTGGTACAAATGTAAAAATGGTGAGTAATAATTTCTGAAACATTTTACTAATTGAACATTGAATTATTATTATAAAAACTTCAAATTGGTTTGTGTCTTCAATTCATTTTTTTTTCTATTTCATACAATTTCTTAGATTTTATTTTAGCATACTTAAACGTAAATCAGAAAACTATTATTTCTAAAAAAATATGCATCGAATCATATAAAATATCAGTTTATTAGGATAGAACGCCATTTAATTAACCACCGACATGACCTCCCATGAATTCTGATTGATATGTTACCCATAATTAAATGTAAAGGGACAAATATATATATGTATATGTATATAAAATGCACGTGCTAAAATATATTAAACTTGAGAATGAAAACGAGGAATATAAAAGGAGTCAACAACCGGACCAATTAGCGGAAAACAGTCCAAGGGCGCCAATCGGTCTTCAACACAGCGATAAGGCGTTTTATTATTATCATAATCAAATAATATCTTTGAACAATCCCGTTATTCAACTCCCATATAGATTTGGTATTACAAATAAATTCCAAGACAACTGTTTTAAATAGTTGTTCAAATCTCAAACAATAAAGAAGATATTTTATTACTTTATTTGTATCTTCTAAATAGACTTAAAAGATTTCAACTTCGGTAAAACAACAATATGTATTTACCATAACCTCTCATTTACTAAAACATTATAAGTAAATGTTTTGATATTCTACACAATTTTGGGAAATACTCCGATTTTTCATCTTTCTATATCAGTTTATCGATTAGCGTAATAGAAAGGAATTTCAAGTAAAAAAGTATGAACTTCGACAACTTCGACATCTTTTCATTGAAAAAAGATCACATCCCCTAGTATTACATGTAATATTTTATTACAACAAAGAATATATTTCAAAGGACTTTTCTGAGTATCTTTAATGTCAGTTTTCAATAAAATTGAGAATGGAAATAGTGAACGTGTCTAAGAGACAATCACCCGACCAAAGAGCAGAACACAGCACAAGGTCACCAAAAGGTCTTTAACACGACGAGAAAATCCCGCACCCGGAGGCGGGCTTCATCTTCAAGGTTTATATTGCATGTTCTTTTATTACAATTACATCGGATTTTTTAAGATGGTACAGCTTTTTAATTTTGTGAATTCTATTGATTGAATATCAAGTTGCTATTTTTTTTATCTGAATTGCAGGACATTACTATTCTATTGGGGAATGTGGTATGCCTATGCAGATGAGAAAATGTCCACAGTGTAATGTGACAATTGGAGGTGCTAATCATATGCTAACTGATGACAATGATAGAGCTATGGACTTTGAAAATCTTTAAATTGATGTTATATATACTACAATACGGTGTCGTTAGGAGACGGCATTTAATTTTTTAGCGCATTGAGCCAAAACAAATCGAATATTATAGCGCAAAAGTGTAGCCCAATTTAGCACAACAATGATAATCCATTTTAGCGAAAAGTAACAATTATTTGAAAAATTGTATCGTTAGCGCTCTCTTGTGTACACATTTTTATATTTATGAAACTTATATTGCAGGTTGTCTTTTTTTTTGCAATCGCGGACGAGATTTAAACCCAGTGCCGATCAACTATTTTTAAAAGAGGTTTGCTTGTTAGAAATATAAATCATATGGAAATATGCATTGATAGTGCTCTCTCATGACTGGTCTCTCATGTTCACTTTTTGCCAAATTTTTATCAAATCCATATATTTATCAAAAGTACAGTAATGTTTGAACAATTTAGAAAATACATGCCGATCAAATATGTTTAATGAGTTTCCCTTGGAAATATTAAATACATCAGAAAATGCTCTCAACTCTTCAACTCTCGTATAAGATAATGTTAGAATGTTGTAAAGAACATTTAGTTATTTCCCTTAGACAAGACAGATAAAATATATGTAACGCGGGTGACATTGAAATTTCTTATTTTAAGAAGATTAACCTAAAGTATGGTTTTTAGTTCACTAGAATGTTAATATAAACCATCACAAGTAATATATATGCAAGTAGTTTTTGTGTCGCTTGAGACTTTTGGTTCAAACATAATTTAAATTTTTTCAATCATTTAGTATTACTTTACTTATTTCATTAGACTGCATGGGTAGGGTTTACCCGGTTCGCTTATTTAAGACCAGTCCGTCTATAGAAAGATGTGTCGGGATAAACTCATCAATGTAGTGTCCAGTTATTCGTCCCATATACAAATATATATCATACACTCAGTTCATTAGTATAATATCCGTTTGATGACACTGATAGGTGATTAGAAATCAATTATAAGTATAACGGCCATCGTCCTTATCACTCACATTTTCAAAAAGACTGTATTTATGCAAATTAGAAAGTAATTTAAGCTCCGCCCGATCAGTTGAAATAAGCTGGTAATATTACCAAGTAAAAACGAGGCTGATGCTACTAACAACCATTTGAAAGTTAAACTTGAATCATTTGTTTTATAGGCCGAAATGAAAAAAATATTGCTGTCATTATTATGTATTATAGCTGCAATTCTTCATACACTGTTGTGTGAGTGATTGATAAGTGTACACTTATATTTATTCTGTAAATATTATATGCAATCATAGTTACAAAAAGTATAATTATACAATTGAAAATAGTATACAGAGACTTACAACAGTTTTAAAACGAAAATCCGTATTAATTTTACACAAAACAATGTATTTAAATGTATCTTAAATTAAAATGATGTTTAAACGATTGCTCCGTGTGTTCTTTTTCTAAAAAGGTAAGTGACAAATCTGTGCGCAGCTAATTTAAAGCTCTAAAATCTGATTAACATTTAAATCATTCAGAGCACAGTCAAGTTTCATTGGTCTGTACTTACATTACTATCATGATAAGTAATAGGCACGCCTGACCAGAAGTAATACTTAATGTTCTTAAAGCTGTCTTGTATGCATTTAAAACGTTTATTATTAATTGGTGCGTAAAATACACAACTTGTCATAAAATTCCGGTGTTTTCAACTTAGAAATCCGCATTACCAAAAACACTGGTCTTTTTTTATTCTTAATTATGTTTTGGTGATTTGCTTTTATTTAATTTTGTTTTCATGTTTGTGAGTATGTTGTATATTATGCTAACTATTTTTTACCATAACTGTTTAGATTATACATACATACCTATATTACAACGTATAATAGTCAGATTGCTTTTTTGCTCATTGTATCAAAACCTATATTTTTCCCCCAAACAATAATATTATATAAACCATGCGAAAACAAATTTGCTATTTATCTAACTTGATGCACAGGAAGTAGATTTCGAACTATATGTTGACAATATTATAGAAAAATATATATTTCCTTATATTATGATCAAGGAAAACACACATATTATATATAACTGCATAGATATGTCATATATTTTGAATTTTGTGTTGTATATAAACTTGTTTTATTCGTATTCAATACCACATATATACATGTATAATGTTTATGATATTGTACAGTGTATTATGCCAATTTCCCCTGTCGTACCTAACTTAAAAACAAGAAGCTTTTATGAAAACTATTTATTCACGTCTGTTTTGAGAAATGCTCTTATGATTGTTGGTTTTAATAGGTATTTGTTACAGTTGATATGTTTATTTTTGGTTTTTGGTTTTAGGGAAGCACATGTTTTCCTTTTTAATTGTAAACCAAACAGATATAGAGGGTTATACGCCTGTGGAACAACTACTTCACAGTGTGGGAACGGAACTGTTCGGTTTTCTTATATTTTGGTCATTCGGGTGACTGTCAAGCGGTACTCTGACATTCGAAAAAATAATAATTTTAGTGGTGGAAATTTTGATGAACTTTAATTTTTATTATATAACGTTTCTGCTGAAAGTTTTGGTAATCAAAACTTTCTACATATGAATATGAACCATTCATGTAATAAAACAATATTTGCATCAATGTTATCAAGGATCGGGGTGTGACTTGTTATCTGAATAAAAGAGAAAACATCAAATCATTAAACATGAATTTTCGTCATAATACTAATGCATAAAGGCTTATAGCTTGGTTTAACATGTGTATGTGTGCCCAGTTTTCCCCAAAACCGGGACTGGTGTTACAGAACAACACAAGACACAACCATAAAAAATCAGTTGAATTGTCAGGTCACCTTTTCAATATTATCATGAACGATATCAAACTACACAGATACTATAGTACAAGTAATTTTGATGTACAGTTTTAAAGCTGTATATATATAAACTGTATATGAACATGTTTATACAGCTGTAAAGCTGTTATATAAACTCTATTTTTAAAGCTGTATATAAACTGTACATCTGTTAAGCTGTATATAAACCGTACATCTGTAAAACTGTATATACATTCTAAATTATATCAATTACCAAATAGTAACAAGAATGTGTCCCTAGTCACGGTACAGGGATGCTCCATCCGCATTATCATTTTCCATGTTCAGTGGACACTGAAAAATGGGGTAAAAACGCTAAATGGCATTAAAATTAGAACTATTATATCATAAGGAACAGGTATACTAAGTTTCAAGTTGATTAGACTTCAACTTCATCAAAAACTACCTCGACGAAAAACTTTAACCTGAAGCGAGACAGACGAACGAACAAACGAACGGACGTACGGACGGATGGACGAACAGACAAACGGACGCACAGACCAGAAAACATAATGCCCATAAATGGCATAAAAGTTAAATTATTCAATGCCCAGTTTATATAGTTTTGCAGATGTACAGCAGTCTTGCATGTAGATTACAAAACAACTTTGCTTGTTGATAAGAACTGTTATAACAGGGCTGTTATTGCTTCCACTCGTGAAAAGATCACAATGAACGGTGTGTTATATAAATAACTGGTTCGAATCATGCGTTAATCTGGTTGGCCTTTGCTTCTATGTGCCACGAAACGACGACCTTTCCTTTAATTTTGCGCACAGCCACTTGTTTCAGATCTCCCTAAATAATATACCTTAATGTTATATTAAGGTATACAGGGGGAAACTCTGAGACAAGTAACTGTGGTTATGCGTTATATTTAGGTCAATGTGGATGAAATAAATGAAAGTGAATATTAAAAAAAAATTAACAATTATTTGAATAAAAAATAAAAGAATGTTTTTATTAAAGAACCAAGTTACCATAACCAGTTAAAACTCTTTGAATGTGCAGATAAATGTATTGTACTTTACATATCAATATCATTGTTTGCTTTTTAAAGAAGAAGACCATGTTATAAACAAACTTTGAAATGACTCCACGTAGATAACGTTTATTTATTTTGGTACCGGTGTATCCAGCGTGGAGTCCTCATAATCTTCATAGTTTTCTGCCTGACATAGAGACTGACAGAAACTCTTGAACGACCATGGTTCTTTTGGTGGTTCGTATACTTTGTATAACATATCGAGGACTTCATAAGATGTGGGTCTTTTCTTCGGATTAGCGTGAGTACATCTACTGGCAACTTCTTTCAGCTGTAAAATTTAAATTTACAAATAAAAAAATACCACGTTATACTGTACAAGTTTAAAATAAGCAAATATACGTTGTAAAGTATATTTATGTTAATATACTAAATAAAATTCTGTACATTTTTATAAGTATAACATAAGAACATGTAGATGTGTAATGATTGCACTAGGGCAAACAATCAACCAGAGACCTAATAACGTATTGATATATAATTAATTGTATATCACCGTAAGACCTTCAACAATCGGCAAACCCAATAAACTCAGCTAAAAATATCACCACATGACACAATGTGAAACAATCGAATAGAAAAATAAACAATGATGGTTTGTTCTATAACAAAAACGCAAAACAAATATACAAGTGAACAACCAACGACAACTAGTAATAATGGTCAGCTACAAAACACTGAGACATACTAGTATTATAGATTGAATTCTTTATAAAGTAAGCACTAACATGCATGGCGTCTGTAGTATTTACACGAGAAGTAAACAAAGTGAATGAAGTTGGGAGATCTTTGATAATATAACTAGATATTAACTAAGTACAGTCAAAACACCCATTTTAACTATTATGATAGATCAAATGATGTATGGCCAACTTTTTTTGCCATGAATAGTACAGATCGGAAACTATGATAAAACTATTTGAGTCTGTGCGTCCACATACTAGTTCATGTATGTTTCTGTGTTATTATGAAGATCGATGTTTAGCATAATTGGTCTTATGATCAAGATGAAGCACATGTAAGAACAGAATGAAATTTTGACTTAACTTTAAAACGATAAAAAGTCTTACACATTGTATTATTTTTCTCTCTTCCTCTTCTTTCGTCATCCAGTCACAATTATTCTCCTCATCTTCGTCATCTTCATTCTTCTCATCTTCATCATACCTATTCTTTCCTTCTTTGTCACCATCCTTGTTCTTTTCCGGGTGACCATCCTTGGTCTCTAATTCATCTTCAGAAATTTAAATCATCACGTTAATTAACTCAAGTATTCTATGTTGTGTTTTTTATGCTTTTGTTTACTTTTTTGTCGTTTTTCGTTTTTAACAATTTTATTATTAGTTCGTTTTCAACTTTTGAATTTGAATATCCTTTTATAGTATATAAACGAATTGTAGAATTAGGTGAGGTTTTGGTGCCTACTAACATGTTTAATCCCGCCATATTCTGAATTTGCCTGGCCCAAGTCAGGAGCTTGTGTCGTGTGACATATTTGTTTTCAGTTCTTAATATTGTACTCAAATTTGTGTTTGAATTTTTTACAATTGTCATTTTGATGTCTTTTATAGCTGGCTATGCAGTATGGGCTTTGCTCATTGTTAAAGGCCATATAGTGACCTCTAGTTGTTGATTTCTGTGTCATTTGGTTTCTTGTGAAGAATTGGGCGCATTGGCAATCTTACCACATCTTCTATTTTATGTTTAAAAAGAACAATTAAAATTGCACAAGCGCACAGCCAACACACAATACACATAGTCTAGCTAATATAAACTCAAATACATGTGCAGTTAACCATGTCGGCAATATAGTGAATATACAAAATCAATTTTCATCTAGGGTTCAATAACATAAAAGTGTCTGCTAAGTGTCTTTCTCGGCTTAGTCTGTGGGGCAGTATCTGCTTACCCTTGCGGAACACCAAAGATCGCCCTCCTTTTAATTTGATTAGTGTTGCTCAGTCTTTAGTTTTCTATGATGAGCTTTGTAAATTGTTGTTTGCCTTCATTGAATTTCGTTTTTTTTTATATATAGCATTGACAGTTTGTTTTCGACTTATGAGTTTGGTATCTTCTGTCTCTCTGTAAGTAAACGTTAAACAGTATAATTTGTAACCCGATAATTTGTATTGTTAGTTTTCGGTGTCCTATACAAAGCAGTCTACATGTGAGGTACCCTATTTTGTTGAGGTCATTGTTAGTGAGGACATATGAAACTTTTGAGTTTACAGCCAACCGACAAATCACATTTGAAAATTTAAAAACAAGCAAATGTATTCATTATGTTCCTTTCACATCAAGAACATTATCTTTAGGATTTTTACTACAAGGTACTCGTATATATGTAAATTATCGCAACTCCTTTTTCAATTTGACATCAAGCAAAATTAAACAAGTAATCAGAAACACGAAAGTAACTAAGGAGTAAAACCAACTTCCTACTATGGATCTCCTACTGAGAGCATATTCCGTTTTTATGATGGGATATACGTTACTCAGTCATTTTGATTTTAGTTTGCTTTTGTGGTACTGCCACTACTGACAGTATACTTCCACTTATGATTTCTATTGCCACTTGGTATCTCTCTTTTTAATGGATGCTCTTTTTATCATGCAGAAAGAAATATATAATAATACTACTTTTAAAATTGATATTTTCATAAACATTTATATCACATCCTCATTATTACTACCACATTAGAATGAAATTCAAAACAGTGTGACTGTGGCCATTGATTGACACATTAAATTCATCCATTGACTGGGACAATTTACGTGAACGTTTGTCTGTAACGACCACTGTTCACGACGTACCTACGATAGACATTTAAACTGTGGGGTCACCAAGGTTTCTTAACGCCTTTTATTATAAAATAATTCAAAAAGTTAATCAGAAATAACCTTTATGTTTTGATTTATATAATTGATATAAATCAAAACATCGTGTTATTTCTGATTAATTTTTTCGAATTACTTTATTAAGGTGTTGAGAACCTTTGGTGACCCCATAGTTTAAGTGTCTTTAAAAAGTACACAGTGAGCAATGGTCGTTACATGCAAACGTTCACCTAAATTGTCCCAGTCAATGGATGAATTTAATGTGTCAATCAATGGCCACAGCCACACTGTTTTGAATTTCATTCTATTATCCCGGTATTTTTATTGTCGGGTTGATTTGTTTTTTGTTTTATCATTTTAAAACTTACAATGTTCTGCGTTTTCTGTTTCCTGACGTTTGCATGATTGTGTCTCTTCCTCTATAAATGTTCTGCAAAGTTTCAAGTATTTCTAAATTCAGTGAACAACAATTTAGTTCATTTAGATCTAACTACTAAGTTGTCTAAAGGTATTGTTTAATTCCCATTTAAAAAAAATTTAAACCCATACACCAATTAAGTGCCATTAACTTAGCAAGAACCAAAATCCTTCAATTTATAGAATGTTAAAATTGGTAGTCTGTATCCCTTGAAGTATTGATAGAAGGGCGTTGGATAAAAAATTAAATAAACAGGCAGTTGCACATAACACAGCACACAACATAGAAAACAAATTACTGATCAATATGAACCCCACCAAAAACTGGAGGTGATCTCAAGTGCTATGGGAGTATGAAAATCCTGCTCCACATGTGGCATCCATCGTGTTGTTCATGGAAGTACACACACGTTGATAAGTATAATTCGGTAGGTCACAATCGGGGAATGGGACGGGACTGTAGTTACGACAATTGGAACGTATTCTTCGTCATATGTGCAACAGATATTTTCCTTTCATTGAGGCTGACCGTTTGGTTCAATTTTCGGATGTGTGGAGGGATGTCTCAGATCTGAATGTGCAATACAGCGTTTGATTTAGCACAAAGAGACACCTTAGAATGCATTTATATATATAACTGAACGAAGCCCGTTCGACATGTGCTTTCAAAAGAAATTGAAAGATAAACATGGTGTATGTCATTATGATATGGTACCTTTTTAGAATTTTTACCAGGAAAATGACAAAATTACAAAATTAGATATGAACCATAAAACAAACAATACTTACTTATTTTCTGCCATTTTATTGATATCGGAAACTTTGCTGATACTAAATGGAATGTCAAATGCTCATAGCTATTGAACACGTGTATCAATCAGTTTCATTTCCCAGGACGGACTTTATAAATAAATATTTCTATGGTAACATAAATTTGTGTGTTTAAATTGTAGATTACCACAAGAAATGTTGGTTGAATTTAATTTAATTTAATGTAAATGCAACATTTTAATCTCTCTCTCTCTCTCATTTATAATATTTATTCGAAATACTTGTAAAATGACATATAATTTGATCTTTCTATGATATTAATTGTTCTAGAGGAGAAGATTCGCTGGATAACTGGTTATAAATTTATGTTTACCTGTTAGGGCATTCAATGCCTGGATTCAATGTAGTATCGTTGGATCTAACTAAAGATATTCAGTTTTCCAATAATCATGACTTAGAGCAAAACAGAATAGACTGCCTTAGTCAATAATGACAATAATTGAGGCAGATAGTATCATATTGTTAATATATATAAACTCAGTAATAATGAATAAAGTAATTCCTCATAAAAGCTATAGATTATTAAAATTTAATGAATTGTTGGTAAAACATACATTGCATTTCACAAATTTTGATTTGCACTAAAATCAAGGTTTCGAATTAAATTGTATTGATAAGTAGTCAAACTAAACTAATTGCAACAGAAAATGTTTTAGTTCTAATCTATAGCATTATGCCCTTAATATACACAGAAAAAAGTCCCATAAAATCTAACTTGAGGAAAACTCAAAATCATGCAGCATTTTTAATTTTCTATGGAAATTAACATTGGAAGGGGAGATAACTCCGTGAAAATGAGTCTTTTTTTGGTCAGTGTTTGGTTGATTTTCTTGAAATTTATGTAAAGTATGATACTTTGATGGGGTTAAAAGTTGGTATTTGACAAAATTATATATTAATCTTCTGCTCATGAAATGTACAAAACCGAAGTGTTATGGGTAGTTTTTTTTGTTTTTTTTTTTTGCATTTTTCATTAAAGAAATTGCAAATTTGAGGCTTTGTGACCATTTTGAAAAAAATGGGTGAAAACTTGGTATTGTTTATATCTGTATATTATTTTTATTAAATTTGAGATTCTTTACCTTTACATGTTGCAAAATTCAATAAATGGTCAACTAATGAATTACGAAATCTAGATTATAGCTTGATAAAGATTTGAAAACACCATTACAGTTGTTTGTTATACTCTAAAGACTGCTAAAAAATCAAGAATCAATACTTTCTGATGAATACTAGTAGGAGAGGTAAAGTTATACTTTTGTATCCATTTTTATTGATATTTCTGTCTTTTTTGAAAGAGTTATCTCCCTTTTGAATGGAAATCTCCATAGGAATTTTAAATGGTATTTTTTTTTAGTGTTCCTCAAGTAAGATTTTATGGGACTTTTTTGTGTATATTTGGGGTATAATGCTAAAGATTAAAACTTAAAAATCTTCTGTTGCAATTACTTTCAGGTTAGGGTTAAATTTATGCTAGATTGACTGGACTAAAGCACACATTCACCATGTTCACCATTATGTAATTTTATCAATTGAACGCAATTGATGAGGGACGTAATTTTGATTTATACATGTGGATATTTTAATTTGTAAAACACATTAATTGTATACAAAATGGCTTCAAGTTTATCAACATCCCCATAACATTTAAAATAAGATATTTTTGCATATCTTGAAAGTGCATTTAAAATTAGACTGTGTTAAAATGATATTTATATCTTTTGAGGTTATCATTAAGGGTAATTTATTGTGCTTTGTTATTCAAACAATAATCAGTCCTTGTATCTTATAGTTTATAAATTATTATCCCTTTTAAATTTTGGTGTTTGGTATTTGTGTATTCCAGTACGCGGGGCTTTTCTTTTTGCTAGACATTAACCTGTCAAGTTATATACACTTTTAAAAAACGCTACTTTAGCTTTATGTTAGCTATGTACTACTTTCCAGTATGATATCTTTTACGGGGCATGATTTTGTGGTTAAACATCTCCTTGAATTATTTACAAAGAATTCCGCTCAAACAGTTCTTGGCGTCTTAAATTTGCAGTGAGGTCACTTCGGAGTTCTTTTTTGCTCCCTGTGTTGAAGGCCACATTGTGGTTTTGAGATACAGAACAGCAATAATATGAGCTGTTATTTGCTTTTATTGTTTTGTTCTAACGGTGCATGTACTGATTGTGTGTCATGGATGACCAGATGTAGGTAATCCATATCTATAGTTTTTTTTAATTTTCTTGTATGGCATAGTCTTATATTTTGAAAAGAAGGAACTCTCTATACAAAAAAAAAAATCCAATAAAATACACGTAGGCTAGCTCACGACAGCGATAAATATTGTAGAATCATTTCCAATCAATCACTGGTTTCCTGTTTTAAACCGATACCCTGTACCAGTTTCAAAACATCAAAATGCTTCACCACATCTCGAGTGGCTCGGTTTGTATAAAATGATCCGCGTTTATTTTTCAAAAAGCAGATTTTTTAACGATGTAAGCAATAGAAAATTGGTCACGTCACAGATGCATTTATGTTATAATATGTAACATCTCATTTTTTTTCAAGACAGTTGACTGTACTATAATTGTCAGGAATATAACATATTGTTTTTGTCTACTGATTCAATGCATTTTAACACTAGTACTGAGTACCGTACTGCAACTATTTTTTCCCCAGAAAATACAACCACAATGCAAGACTTTCAAAATCAATAATTGTGTTTCATCAGTTCAGCAGTATCTGCTAACCCTACCTGCGCACCTGAGATCATCTACGGTGCATGGTTGAAAGATGTTGCTAAGTCAATATTTTGTATGTTTACTGCTATAGAAATGTTGTGTTTTGTCGTTGTTTGTTGTTCTTTGATTTTTTTTTTGCCATTCCGTTGTTCCTATGTTCTCAATTTATGAGTTTGAGTATACCTTTGGGATCATCCTATAATAAAAACTGTCGGGTAACTCCTACTATAAATTGTATTAGTCGGGTCTATCTTTTGTCCTTCAAACTTTTTCTTTTTAGCCATGGCGTTGTCAGTTTAATTTCGACTTATGAGTTTGAATTTCCCTCCGATATCTTTCGCCTCTCTTTTACTTTCCATTATTCCCAAATTGACTACGAATGTAAACTCGATCTTCTTCGTGCTTACGAGTAAGTCTGCAACATCAGTTTATATGGTACATATGTTCATTGAACACAAATATTACCCTTTTCCATTTTTTTATTTAGTTTAAGAAATCAAGTGTGAGAACTTAATTCTAATGATGTTAAACTTCAATTTTATCAACACAAACTATCTTCAACAACAACAAAAAATTAAAATTAATAACAACATTTACTGTATCGTTAACAAATATATCGATAATCGATTCGGGATCAATTAACTCTATAACAAAGCGGTTTCATGTTGCTATTATTTTTTTAATCATAGACCATTAAATATTACGCGAAGGAATTACTTCACCTACTGCATTTGTACCATTTAAAACTGAAATAATGTTAGTTGCAGCAATTTCCGACATACTGTTTCTTGATTCCCATGTATTACTACCCATATGAGGGAGAACTATACAGTTGTTTAATGTTAATAATGGATGATCTTTAGGAAGTGGTTCCGGTTCAGTCACATCCAATCCGGCAGCCGCAATAGTGTTTGTACGTAACGCTTCATATAGGTCATCATGTTGGATTACTCCCCCTCTCCCGGAATTAACCAACACTGCACTGTTCTTCATCTTTTCGAAAGCCTTCGTATTGAATTTGTGCTTTGTTTGTGGAGTTAAATTACAACATATACATATGATATCGGAATCACTCAACAACGTGGGAAAATCTACATATGAAGCGCCAATATCATCAGCGTAACTGACTCTGCAGACATCATGGTAAATAATTCTATCAATTCCGAAAGGTTTCAGTCGTTTGGCCACCCCGTATCCTATACGACCAAGTCCGAGGATTCCGACTGTTTTGTTTGTTAATTCTACTCCACACAGCCACATAGGTTTCCATTTACCCCATTCTCCTCCATGTACAGCACGTATTCCTGAAATACAATGGATGCATATGTACATGTATTATACGGAAAGGTGGTCTTTGTGCATTTACCAATAGCATTAGTAATGATATGATAAAAAGCACATAGTCCGAGTCAGCTCAACTCGTCCCTTCAACATGCGCCAAATGTGGAGCAGTCTCTGTTTACCCTTCCGGAGCAACTGAGATCATCCCCTGGTTTTGGTAAGGTATGTGTTGTGCGGTCTATCTTGTTCTATATTATGCTTTTATGGATTTGTTTCTATATTCGTTGTGTTTTGTGGGTTTGTTTTTCTTTTGTTATGACGTTTTCAGTGTCTCTTTAATTTTTAAAATGCTTAAATTCTTTATACGATTGGTTAAACAAGTAAGTCTTGTTACCAAATAAATTGATTTAAATCCAAGAAACGTACTTGGTGTTCTTTAACTACATTTAAGTTGAGCTCTATGTAGTCTCGGCTCAAGGTTTTAATAACGTTCATTTCTGAGGTTGGACAATCTAATCAAAATATATATATATATATGGCTTTCGTTATACAACGTTATACTACATATGATTTTAACGTAGTATAACAAAATCAGAGATCGATATTTCAATTAGATTGGAGGTTGGATGAATTGGTTGTTAAATGTTTTGTGTGGAATGTCGGAGCTGATCTTTCCAATTATTCTCATTTTCAAATAATTATACCGTGCATCATAAGCCTCTAAAGGCTGGTTGGTATAATTATACATGTTAATTGAATGCTTATGTTTAAAACTGCAATATATTGTATTTCATGTATATGTTCCAAGTTGTACTTAAAAATAAAAATATCTATCTATCTATCTATACCGAATTATTGTTCAACATAACTAATACCTGTCTTTAAAATATTCATTAGCAGAACATTGCTTTAACAAAAAGTTTGAATTAGAGCATGAAAATAGCTTAAAAGTGGGTAGCATTTGCACAAGCATGTAACTTGTCAAGTTGAGCAATTACTATATATAACTTAACATTCTACTTTATGATATATTTAACTCAAGACTACTTTTAAATCTACATTTACCTTCATATAGTCTTCTGGCCACCAGCAGTAGAAGAGACACCGTCAGTTCTGACACACTATCAGTTGACACATTTGGAGTGTTTGTAACAGCTATCCCTCTCCTTTTACAAGCTTCAAGATCTATGTGTTCATATCCTACTGACATTGTGGATACAATACGCAGGTTTTCACCTATTAAAAAGAGTATATTTGTTAATACGCAGATTTTCACCTTATAAAAAGAGTATATTTGTTAATACGCAGGTTTTCACCTAATAAAAAGAGTATATTTGTTAATACGCAGGTTTTTCACCTATTAAAACGAGTATATTTGTTAATACGCAGGTTTTCACCTATTAAAAAGAGTATATTTGTTAATACGCATGCTTTCACCTATTAAAAAGAGCATATTTGTTAAAACGCATGCTTTCACCTATTAAAAAGAGCATATTTGTTAATACGCAGGTTTTCACCTATTCAAAAGAGCATATTTGTTATGAGTCCTATCGGAATTATTTCCCTTACACTGCAAAAATAGTTTTTGATGTGCACTTTTTTTTTCGATATATTTCATTTTTTTTATATTGTTGGATTTAAAACTTACATTGAATTTTAAAACCAGATAAAGTGGATTGCAATTGTACTGTTCCCATTGAAGATTTGGATGTTGATGTCATTCATCATTTATATTCAACAAAATCAATAGAATTACGTAAGATGCAAGAATTACGTAAGATGCATGTGTCTGACAAATGCACTAACGTCTTATATTTATTGCCAAATCAGCACTAATCTTTCTTCAATATTCTTTAAAAGTTTTAAATCAAGTTAACGAATTTTTAAGATACATCAATCACACCCCCCTCCCGCCCCGAACTTTGATCTTAATAAACACAAACAAAAAATGAGGTAAAAATGTTTGTTGTAACTCGAAAGGCACTTGAAATGAAGCTTATTTTTCTTTCAAATTATACTAGCTACGAAATGTTTGCTTTTCAAAATGAAAAAAAATGTATCGTCGCAGTTAAAATTTACACGACACGAAAGGGTCTTAAACAGACAAATTCCGATTCTCGCCGATAAAGCTTGTTATTCAAGTTCTAAAGCAGTTAAAAGATTCAGTATAAGCAGCTTTTGCGATTGCATGGCAATGTTGCTAGTGATTTCAAAAGCAACACTTTACATGAATATATCTACAAATATTATATCATATTAAGTAAAATAAAGTATAAATATTTACCTGCTTTTTCTAGTACTTCGTCATCTATTTTATCAGTCAGCATGCACAACAAAGCTCCTACTCCTTGTACTTTCTTGAGAAGTTCGTCTTGTGGAATGGCTTCATCACTGTCCCAGAACTGTACATCACAATCCTGTTGTAGTATGTCAAGTCCAGGTTGGGGTATTCTCCTAGTCACAAACACTTTAATTTTTGTCATCCTCTCTCGATATGTTAAAAAACATATACTAGTAATCTGTTATATAAAATGTTATTCGAATGTTATTTATAACTATTTGTATAGAGTAAATATAGCAAGATAAATTAGCTGTTATCAATATTTCTGTGTTGAAATGTCGATGACTCTGTAAACGGCTTTATACGCTACTGGACAGTATTTTATACATAACAGTGAAATCTACGAAAGGATTACGTGAGAAAATAAAGGTTTAGAATCAGCTCTTCTATCGATCGATCGATAGCAGACAATGTCAAATGAAGGACGATCCAACCTCCGCAACATAACGAATAACATTCGAAAATCTTAATGACGACAAAAGGGTGCGTTAACATATAACATTTTGTATAACGAATGCAGAAGAGTAACGAATAAATTAACCTTGATAAAACAGCAAACGTGCTACCCTGTGCACGCTAATTTACATCGACTTCTTTCTGATTTCAAAACGATTTAAAAGATGAGGTGTTTTGTATGATCTGAAATTAATTACGTAACATTAATTCCTTTAAAAGTGCATTATGTTATTAATCTCATTTTTATTCACAAATTGTATCAACAAATTGTATCACACGAATACGCCTATTACATACTTGTACCTGTTTGTCTTTCTTGTATATTCAAGGGTGAGAGCAAACTTTACCGTTTGATTAAACATAAAGACCTTGTGAGTAAATCATTTCTTGACACATTGTCAATCTTACATAATTACGTATTTATTACATAAATGAAACGAGCGTTCTTTGCTCCTCTGTATGACAAACTGTAAATAGACCGAGTCTACAATATTGGGGCGAAATAAGAAACAGGATAAGTTTTAGAAATGAAAAATAAGAAAGACCGACGAAGTGGAGAATTTTCTTTACCCTATAAAAAGTGTGTTGTTTTTTTAATTGTATTGACTGGTTGCACTCTTTTTTCAGTTAAGTTCCAGCACGGGACAGGTGCGCTCGACGACAAGTCATAGTCCTAAGTCAAACAAAGTCTTCTAAGATATGTATTCTAAAATTGGTTTTTATATCGTTAGGATATAAAGTCTGTATACATATGGGTGTCATAGGATAGTCTAAGGATTGTCCTAAAAGTTGCGATGTCCTAAGTCCAAATAGAAACAACTAATATGGCACGCCGTCAGTATTTGAATTTCTTTTTATTCTTCTAAATATTATTTGCTGTCATATGTGATAGTTTTCTGAATAAAATTCCACTATGCTTATCTTCATCGGCAAAAATAATATGATACCAATAATTTCCTTTATTTTTTACAATTTACATACAGAGGTAGTAAAAAGACTAGTATTGTAACCAGGCGCGGATCCAGAGTGGGGGTTCCGGGGGTTGGAACCCCCCTTTTTTGTGGACGACCAAAGTATTTGAATGGGGACATGTAGTTGGAACCCCTCCTTTGTCCTGGGTTAGGAACCCCCCCCCTTTTTTTTAAATGGCTGGATCCGCCCCTGGTAACATATATTTGCCAGGGTCCTCCACCATATATTATAACAAAAATAAAAGGACGACATTGCTATCCATGTGAATGGTATATAGATTGTTGGTATATTGTGAAGTTAGCCGTTGTGTTGATTCCCGACAAACTCATGACAGACGAACTACATCCGTGAGAGCTGGTTCTGGGTCTTAGCATGATGGGGGAAACTAGCTGTGGCAATGCCTAGGATGGTGCATGGCATTGCTGCCGATGTGGAGGCAGGCCGGTATCGCCTGACAACTAGAATATCAAGAAACTTCATTTAATAAATAAAACATCGAGGTAATTAATTCCAAAGTACAATTTTAAAGTGAAAACAATAATAACATACTACAAACATTGCTAATAAGATATCAAATAATAACAATAATAATTACTGTTAAATTAAAACTTTGAATTAAAATATTAGTTACTTGTAAACTTTATCTATTTTCCTTCAAAATAAAATTAAAAGAAAATCATTTTTAAAACCAAGAGACTCACCTAGAATATCAAGAAACTCGCTATTAATTTTATAGCGGCTTGATCAGTGTATATAATACTAATTTCTGAACGTCCTTGTAACCCTTCATTGACTGCAGCAAACAGGATTACAAAAAATAAACTGGATAAAAAATAACAGAATAACGAAAGAATTTCCAAGTTATTTACAAAAATTAGAATGCATATAGTTGTGATCCACAAACTGCCAAACCTCCCGCTTGTATGGCAATAATAAATAAAACATTAAAATGACAACATTACATGACAGGACTACAATACAGAACAATAGAAAACCAGGCTAATACTAGTTTACAACAAGGTCCTGAATTGTATGTATGTAAATATCTAACATTAAGTATACTTATAGATTATCTTGATCATCTCAACGAGATTAATTTTTCGCTTGAGCCGCTTGAGCAATCGAGTTGAGATGACCAATGATAATCTGTTTATCGCTATTTTACCTATAACGACGTTGTCATTTCATGTCAATTACATTAGCAACGTTACGTGCTTCCTTAGTTTCTAGCGATAACTTTCCATCTCAAGCGAGTAGCATGATATGAAAAATTATCACAAAAAAAATCAAAGAAAAAATGCGCAAAATAGCGATAAAATTCAATAATACAAAATTAATACAACTACAAATATCAATATAGATCCAACATCGTTTCGAATTTGTAGACAAGTTGTTCCTTAAAATACTTCAAGATAAATGTTTCAACTATGAACCGAGCGTATATATAGTATTCAGTTTTAGTTATTGAAACGAAAATTATATATATTTCAAGCACGTTATCTATATACAATGTATGTTTAATATGACTTACCTAATGCACTTACGAAATCACCTGAAAAGGGCACCCTTCACAACTCTCCTAAAAGGTTTGTTTGACGATGTCATATTTATTACATATACGATTCCTAAGGATTATAAATCCGACGATAAGTGCACAAAGGTAACCTGTATTAACACAAATAAATAAAACTGCGTAGTAATAGGTTTTAGAAATAAACTAGATCGCGTACAAGTATACTACGCAATAAAGTGTTTGCTTATATCATAATATTGACTTTTGCGGATTTCCGAGTATGTACATGTACCTATACATTAATTAGTGTATTGAACACCATAAATGTAGTTTTGAGTTACAGTAGTAGCTACCTTTGGTATGCAAAGTAAGGAAACAAATGTTGAAAGATTTTTTTTTAAGAAGATTGAAAGAATACCAATAATTGTAACGGTCCCTTTCTACGGAAGCCGTAAAGTACGGAAGCCCATAGGGGACCTAAAAAAAAAAAAATTATTTCGTTATCTCAATATAAATATCGTTATTTCGATATAATTAAATCGTTATTTCGATATAATTAAATCGTTATCTCGATATAATTATATCGTTATCTCGATATTTAATTTATTTCGTTATCTCGATATAATTATATCGTTATCTCGATATTTAAATCGTTATATCGATATATTTATTTCGTTATCTCGATATAATTACATCGTCATCTCGATATATTTATTTCGTTATCTCGATATAATTATATCGTTATCTCGATATATTAATTCGTTATCTCGATATAATTAAATCGTTATTTCGATATATTTATTTCGTTATTTCGATTTAATTATATCGTTATAACGATATTTATTGTTTTTCTTGATAAATTGACTTAAGTCACGTGTTATATACCAACATGGCGTCTGGGAATGAACAGGTAGAACCGAACGTGAGCATTGTTTCATATGGGTTTTTGACTTTGTTTAATTAATTTTGTCTGTTGTTGGCCAACTTAGATTGGAAACCACCATTTTTTATACAGCCTAATGGGACTAGATATTTGAAAACAGAACCAAGGTCCTGTTAACAACTGTTATCATTATTCAAAAGGCAAAGTCCATATATATTTACAAGGCAGAAACATAATAAGAACACGAAAAGCTAAAAAGAAAGCAAAACCCCACAGATAACTAAACATAAATGGGCAAATAGTACTCACCAAAAAAAAATTAACCAGAAGCATGAACTAAAACTATTTTTTCTTGTTTTGTGACTTTCTGTGGGAAATTGATGAGACGGAGAGCCTAAAGTATTACTTTCATTCAATAATTTAAAAATACATCACTGTATATTGCACAAAAATACGGACTTTTAAGAGGAATTTACTAGGTAGATCTATGAAACCATTATAAACTATCATAATAATTTGCGTTTTCTTTGCAGAAGGTTTTCCGTCTTGTGGAGAATTATTTCTACATGAATTTACCATACAAAGACATTGTAGAAGTTTTATTGTTAAACCATGGCATTTCTTTGTCTTTACGCCATCTAAAAAGGATTCTACGGAACATGCACTTGTCTCGAAGGAAGGAATATACGGATTTACGTACGGTAATAAATTTTGTAGAATCAGATGTAGAATCAAACGGTTCACACGGATATAGATGGATGTATAATAAATGTGTCCTACATGGATTGAAAGTAACCAGAGAAAGTATTAGACACATTCTTAAACTAGTTGACCCTAGAGGAGTAGAAATGAGGTCAAAGCATCGCTTAATCAGAAGAAAATATTTCAGCCAAGGCCCCAACTATTGCTGGCATATTGATTCATACGATAAACTCAAACCATATGGCCTATGTATTAACGGTTGTGTAGATGGCTTCTCGAGAAAAATGATGTGGGTTAAAGTAGGAAAAACTAGCAGCGATCCAAAAGTCATAGCAAAATACTTTATTGAGGCTATACAGAATGCAGGTGGGTATCCTTATCATATGAGGGGTGATATGGGTACCGAAAATGGCACAGTTGCAGCAATGCAGAATTTTTTATCAAGAAACGAAAGAAATGAAGATTCATTCATTTATGGAAAAAGTACTTTAAACACTCGAATAGAGTCTTGGTGGGCAATTCTACGCAAACAATGTACAGGGAAATGGGTAAAAGAAATGAAGGATCTTAGAGATACTGGGAATTTTACTGGCAATAAACTTGATGTTAATCTAGTACAGTTTTGCTGCATGAAGTTACTACAGGTATGTTATTCATCTTCACATGAAATCCTTCATCGAGGTATTGTGTTGGAGATGTATGGGTCACGGGTATGGCGGTAGGGTATGTGTGTGGTGGTGGTGGAGGTTCAACCTTGAATATATTTCTGAGCAGGTTGGTTTGTTTTTCTGGTTGCATTACTCATTAACTTTGGTTAGGATTTGAAATTTGCTGAAATTATATTTATTATTGAGTCTAAACATGTTTTCTGCTCAAATTAACAATGATCATCCATCTCTGTAAAATTTTGAAAAAATGCACGTGAATGTTTTTTCACTTGGCCAGAATGAAAGGAATACAAGTCATTATAATCACGAAATGTCAATAAAATATAATCAGTCTTATGTCAAATTAATGTACCATTGCTGTCTTTCCAGTAAGGTCATACTTATTATATTTTATGTTTAGGACATTTTCTGACAAAATTCATAGTTTGAGGATTCATAAAAATAAAAAAAATAATAAAAAACTACGGTCTCAGCATTATCAAGCATTTTGCTCCTCGTCCGCGTCGCATTTGTAGAAGTGCAGTGGATAGTATACATGTGTCAATGATTATTTTTCAGGCTGAACTCGAAGAAACAGCATTGGTGTGGGATATGCATCGTATCAGGCGAAGTCGTTCAAACCTTCCTGATGATCGTCCAATAGCTCTTTACTTACTACCCGAATTATGGGCATCAGCAGATTATGTACAAAGTATTTCGGATGATGAGTTGGAGATTTGTAAATCGGAATGCGCACATGACGACCTTTTTCCATGTGAGGAAGAGTTATTTGAACTTGGTTGTTTGTACATGAGGGCTAATCAAGTAGATCCTCCGACAAATATAAACGAATGCAAAGCTCTTTACTTAGGTCTTCGTCAATGGTTACTTAGTCATTTGTGAATCATATTTGACATCACACAATTATTGAGTGTTTATCCGTAAAACGCAGGATATTTATGGATTTGTGAATATTTATGTTTGATAATGAACTATGTTGATATCATTACATAATCATTAAGCCTCGAGGATAGATAGATATCTGAAGGACAATGATAAAAAAAAATTAATAAACAAAATACAATTCTCAGATAAATCTTCATTTTACGAATTCCAAAGTTTGAAGCACGTCGTCTTCTGTTCAACGTATTTTGCGAAAAAAAAACCTTATCATTTAACATTGTTTAATTAAATTGTATGATGTATATAATATTCATAATATTTTAAGCATTTGCAAAACTAAGTTATGCAATCTCAAGAAATCTTTCCAGTTGACATTGTGTTTTTGTTTGATGTATTTCTATTTGTATCCATCTGATGAGTTAAGCCTTTTTCAACTGATTTTTATGGTTCGTTCTTATGTTGTACTGTTACACCACTGTCCCAGGTTAGGGGAGGGTTGGGATCTCGCTAACATGTTTAACCCCGCCACATTCTGTATGTATGTGCCTGTCCCAAGTCAGGGGCCTGTAATTCAGTGGTTGTCGTTTGTTGCTGTGTTACATATTTGTTTTTCGTTAATTTTTTTGTACATTAAGTAGGCCGTTAGTTTTCTAGTTTGAGTTGTTTTACATTTGTGATTTCGGGGCCTTTTATAGCTGACTATGCGGTATGGGCTTTGCTCATTGTTGAAGGCCGTACGGTGACCTATAGCTGTTAATTTCTGAGTCATTTGGTCTTTTGTGGCGAGTTGTCTCATTGGCAATCATACCATATCATCTTCTTTTTTATATTTATATGTTGGTTTGTGTTTTGTTGCACCTAATCTGAAGAATCACATGAGCCTCAGCCAATGCCATCATCATGCATCCGTCTTCCGTCCATTAACCGTTTAGTTTAAAAATCTTCTTTGGAACCACTATGGGTATTCTGGCATATAGTGTTACCCTTGTCCGTCCGCCCGTCCGTACGTACATCCACCAGGAGACTTTGAACATTCTGTTTGGTCGATTTTCAAGAGTTTTCTATAACTACTGAATTGATTTGATTGAATCTTATTATAAGTAAATATGTTCTTACCAAAGTCCTTAACAAGTGTTGTTACTTTTTGAGCCGATCCGAAATTCAAACTGTCTGGCCACTAGCGGAGGTCAAAATTTGCATTGAAACCCTATGGAAAACCACATTTGCATCTCCTTTTTGAGAATCACTAATCAGAATCGAACCAAACTTGATATAGGTGTTCACTATATAGGTCCTACACAAGTGTCGTTACTTTGTAGTGGATTCGTTAAACAAGAGTGCACACGCTGAAATGTCTCGCCTGCTTTACTAACCATGATTGGTTTAATGGTGATGGTCCTAATGATAAAGTTTCACTACAAGTATCACATAAACTTAAAATTATCAATGATCCATGAAAATGAGGTCAAGGTCAGATGAACCCTGCCAGACAGACATGTACATCTTACAATCATTCCATACACCAAACATAGTTGACCTATTGCTTATAGTATACAAGAAAAAGACCAAACCATGAAAACTTAACATTGACCAATGAACCATGAAAATGAGGTCAAGGTCAGATGAAACCTGCCAGACTGACATGTACCCGTTACAGTCATTCCATACACCACATATGGTTGACCTACTGCTTATAGTATTTGAGAAACGGACCTATAATCACGTAACTTTAACCTTCATCACTGATCCATGAAATGAGGTCCAGGTCAGGCGAAACTTGTCTGACAGACATGAAAACGTCGCAATGAACCCATATACCAAATATGGTTATCCTATTACTCATAATAAGTGAGAAATTCATATGACAAATTTTTTTTTTTTTTCAAGCAGTCGCTGAACCATGAAAATGAGGTCAGGGACAAAGGACATATGACAGACGGAAACTTCCTAACATAAGGTATATGCATACAAGATATGAAGCATACAGGTCTTCTGAAATATAAAGCTTTAAACAAATAGTTTACGCCACCTGATAGTAATACCTATGTCTCGCATACTGCGACTTTCGTCGCAGGCGAGACAAAAATTGCAAATAAGGGGCCATAGCTCTTAAACAAGTTTTTCGATCAACCTGAACTTAAATTTCGGCAGAGGCAAATCATTATGACTGATTGTACAGATCAATTTTACCCTCTGCTAGAATATCTCTGATATCTGTATAAGTTTTTGACTTATTTGCAAAGAAGGTGCCATAACCCCATAGTCTATTTCAGCCATGGTGGACAAAAATCCCTTCAGAGGTTTCAGAATAGGAGATTTTAAAAGAAAAGTGAACCGGGACGACGGACAGAAGGTGATGGCAACAACTCACCCTACATTTTAGGTAGGTGAGCTAAGTATAGGTTTCACCATGAGTGACGGTTGAATATCGAGAAATATCAACACGAGTTCTGTAATTTCAACGAAGTAACAAACGAGCCCCTGGCGATGAAAAATTTTGTCCTGCATTTTTTTTTTTTGTAATCTCTGTCCTGCATTTTTATTTTTCACTCTATTCGGTCCTGCCTTTTTTTAAATTAGTTTATCCTGACTTTTTTTTTTACATAAATTGTCATCCTGACTTTTTTTTACTCAAAACTCCTGTCCTGCCTTTTTTTTCAAATTTCATCCTAGCCCCCCCCTTTAAAAATCAAATGGTAGCTCCCTTACTAAAAATTCGAGCTTCATTCTAAATTATTTCCAATGTTCTCCAAAAGAAGATGAAAATGACGTGTCTCAAAGTGTTTCAATCCAAACTCTGACCTTTGCTGGTGGCCATTTTGAATTTCGGATCGGTCCAAAAAGTAACATTTTTGAGGATTTCAGTAGAAGCTATGTTGTTAGTTCCAGTTCAAGTTCTTTCAATGGTTTGTGAAAAAAAAAGATTCTTCAAAATTGACCAATCAAAATCTGCCAGTTTTGATATTTTAAGTTATTTGTAAAAACAGGTGTTGGACTCAGATGGTCTATTTAAGCCATGGCAGCTATGTTTTTTAACAAATCAAAATAATGGATGCAATTTTAAAAGTTAAGATACTCTGAGGAGCATCTGGACAAAGTTTGGAAAATCATGTCAGTGGTTTCAGAGAAGATTTTTTCAAAGAAAAGTAACGAACGACGAACACAACAGTGTATCAATAGCTCACCCTTCCTTATATTTAGGTGATCATGAGCTAATAAGGTGCACAATGACATCGTGTTCTGAAGATGTTGTGTTTGCCAGCTTTCATTTGTTTATTCTGACCAACACTAATTGGTAACTGAAAAATCATAAAAAGAAAGTTTTTCAAACTTTTATTAATCTTACTAAAATACTACGTTAGTTACATGTATAACTAATCAGTGGAGTCAAAAGTCTTGACAAATATGATATTCTTTACAGATCTTCAGGATTGTGGAAAGGCTCACACCTCATAGGAAATAAAAGAAATGTGTCTCTGGTCATTGACACCTCTGTCACGCAAGAAAGAGATGCCCAACAAATCTCTGAACAGCATTCTACATAAAATTAAAAGTTCTGATCAATTTCTAATATAGGTGTAATATAATTAAACTTTTGAAGTAAGATCAAATAATCCTTTTTCTAAAAAACCAACACATTTCATGCTTGTCTCAGCAGTTAAATTGTGTAAAATATTCTTCAACAAACACAATAGTCATTTTGATCGTGTACAAAATACATGTAATAGTCAAATATTCAAACATCTCTTGTATGTCATATTTATCATACATGTAAACATAAAAATAACTGTATTAATTAAAACAAATACCAATTGCAATCTAAGTCATTGTATTTCTGACAGATAACAAAGAAGCATTGCCTGGCATAGTAAATAAAAATGTCATATGACATGTCTTGTCATTTTGTGTTAACATAACATGTGGTTACAGCTAATAGTTCTATACTGACAAAGATTATTTGAACAAATTCCCTTTGCTCACAACAAATTAAAAAATACAATCCTGGTAACTGAGTTGACATTGCCTACCAGACAAAAAAAAAGCAGAAGCTAAACAGCATATTTTAAGGTCAACTCTTTTAAAGCCAACGGTATAAATTTGCAAGGTGATTGATTTATTTCTATGTAAACACGTTTACTATTTACCTACAATACTTTTTGAGATATTATCACAAAGCTGCTCTTAAATAAAAATTGATTTTTCAAGATAATAAATTATTTCTATGGTAGTAACTGAAATTCGCCTGTACATGTTTGTAGATCATTTATTAATAATTAACAATTTTGCTATTTATTTATTTATCATCATTTGTATTATAGTCTTATAATGACCAATAGTAATAGAAACTGTGAAAAAAGGTTTTCTTGATTAAAAACCCTTACACCACTCAGTGTGATTACACTAAAATTTTGTAGGATGTAGATCTTGTTTTTAAGAACATTTTGCACTTCCCTCTATTTTACATGTAATTCGCAAAATAATATCCCTGAACTGCAAAATTAGTTTTTTAATGTCAAGGTTGTGAAAATCTAATATTCAAGTAGGCCCTATAACTTAAGATTTTTTTTTATCATTTGGTCTTAACTAATAGTGTAAGCTTCAAAATCAAACTGCTCATTCTTCCAATCCCAATCCATAACATTTAAAGTTACTTATACATAGTCCATATCCCACACCCTTCTTTCAAATATGTTTAAAAAATCTTCTCTTAAGTCTGCAGCAGATTCGTATGATGTTGGCAACCTTAATATGTTTCCACAAGTTTGGGCTGTTGGTCTTCGCTGCAATCCAGACAATTTTGTAAATTCTACCAATATTATGTCACAGCTAAGATTAGCACCAGTACAAAACCTCATAAAGCTATGCACATCCTTGTCATCCAATCCCTTAACAAATTTTTTCAGGTACCCTGCAGTTACTTGCCCTTTGAGATCTAATGACTCCGGAAAGGTCAAAGATTTCAATATCTTGTTGACAGTTGGACACATCTCAAGGTACATTTTGCTAAGTGTCTCTTGATTCCAATGAAGTCTTGTCTGAAATACACTCTTCCAGCAATCAGTAACAAACTTAGGTTGTTGTATGATTTCTTTGTGAGCTATCTCCTGAATAATGTTCTTAATGTTATCTTGGCTTGGATACTTTTTACAATCATATGTCTCAAGAACATCAATAAGATCTCCTAAATCACTGTCTTGAAAGTGATTGAAAGCTTTTTCTAATGCGACCCTATCAGTCTTTGGCACAAATCGAAAAAATGCATCAACTAGGTTGGCATATGGTACTCCAAACAAGGCATCTTCGAAACATGCTTTGCAGATTTGTACAGGGAAATAATTAACTGTCTTAAACCCATTCACAAGAATGTATGCAATAGCTGTCCATTCTTCTTGCTGCATGTCATGCCTTAAAATAGGCACTTTAATGTCAGCTCCTTCACAGCACTTCATGTAGAAGAGTTCCCAGAACTCACAGAACACATCTTTTAAAAAACCTTCTCCAGTTCCTCTTTCATCATGGCCGTTTGCATTAACTCTGATTACTCTACATTTGGAAAAATCCATTTCTCCTGTTTTAAACAGATTAATCATTTCTATAAATAGGTTACTCTTATGAATTCTTACAATATCCTGTTTTCTAACATCTTCTAACTCTGTAACAGGTAATGCAATACCTGTTGTAATGGTCTGCTCATGTCCCCCTGTAGCTGATGTGTTTGATTGTGGTGCACTGCCTGCTGACGATTCATTGTGTGGTAAAGTTTCATCAACAGAGTCTAGGTATGTTGATAACTCTGAAGGTGGTAAAATATCTACTGCTGCATTTAAGGACTGTAATAACTGGTAATGGTCATTTTCCTGTGGACAAAAAATTATACCTTCGTCATCTGATGCAATTTTCAGAGTCACAATCTGATTTATTGAGGATGAAGGTTTAGGTAAGGGAGTACTAGTACCAGGATTTCCTGTGTCAGGTAATGTAGACATTGATATGCTTCTTTGCAAGTTTCTAGTATATAAGATGTCAGGTAAATCTTCATCTTCCTCCAATTCCAACTGACTTTCATCTACGGCTTGTTCTAGTATTGAAGTTGTTCTTTTCTTTGTATAAAGATAATATCTCAGTTGACGAGATCCTGTTTCGTCATACAAATCTGCAACTGTGCAATCTTCTTCGATAGACTCTCCCATGAAATTTCGTATTTCAAAATCAAACTCTGTTACCATTCCCTTTTTGGACTTCCCATTTCTAAAAAACAATTTCTTCCCATGTTCCATTATATCGTTTGGAAGCCAAGATTTTGGAGCAGATACATGTCTGGCTCCTCCCCCATTTGGGGTTTTCACTTGGTGATAAGCATTGTCATCATATTCATAATCAAACCATCCTATTTCAATTTGTCTGACTGCCTTTTTTGCATTTGAATTGCCCCGAAGTTTTTCACTTCTGTTGCTGTGCAGCTGAAATCCATCTGTCTTCTTGGATTTTTTTCTTGTGCCTTTTTTGTCACCTTCACCTTCTTCCTCACTATCTGAGGACTTTTCTTTTCCCATCTTTCTCCTCAGTTTTTTAAATAGAGAATCACTTCGTTGGTTTTTATGTTCCCTTTTCATTAGATCTTTAAAGTATCTCCTGGCAGCATAAATGTCCCCGTATGCTGGTATATAAGTATGTAACTGTTCATCTGACATCGCTAAAAATGTCTGGGGATCCATCTGAAATAATACAGTAAATTGATTTGTTAAGCAGCATTATTAAGAGTCACTACACTCAATTTAGAGACCTGAGAATTTTAATGAGATTACACCAGAAGCTGGAATACTGACAAAGTCACAGAGGGTCCTGCGCCACAATTACAAAAATTTAAAAGGTGTACATAGAAAACAAAAGGGTATGGAGTAAATGTACATGGGTCAAAATCGCACACAACACACATATTATATAAATAAAAAATTATCAATGAATAGGGCTTTTATTCCTGTTCGTCATCTTGACAGTTGATGTAGGGTCTTCAACAATGAACGAATCGTTCATACCCTACAACAAGGTAAAGACAGTCTCTAGCGTCTACTTAAGCGGTACTATTGATAAAAATAAACCACGGTTCACCTTCTTGCTCCCCACCAGCCTCAGAGTGCCAACTTGTGCGATGCTTGTGTACGACATTTCTCCAGTGATACAAGAAAAGTGCAGTAATTTTGAACGGCATCAATCGCTGCTAAAATATGCTTTGAAGTTACACATGTAGGGAGCAGTCAATGAATTGCATAATTTATAATTACAGGCAAGATTTTTCAACCCATATTTATCATACATTGCCCAACAAAATACCAATACATATAATACATGTACATGTACATCTAAATATGACGATTATCAACAGATCCTCAATGTGGGGCCCTAATGAAGACAGAATGTGTCCATGAGTCACAGATGCCCTGCTTAAACTAGAAAATGTGTCTATGAGCCACAGGATGTCCCTCCTGTTATTGATAAATATATGAGCATCAAAAGTAGGTAGGAATGACCAAATTCTTAGTGAACCCAGATGTACTACCTACGATCTATTTCTTGACAAAATATCATTGCATGGTCTACCATGTATAGTAGCTGAGTTTGTTGCTAAATGTCCAGTCACAAATATTCCATGCATAATCAGGACAAGAACCTAGTGAAACATTTAACAGGTATAATAACTAGAGGCTCCAAGGACCCTTCATCGCTAACTGTGAAATGGCCGCCATTTTGAAAATCGACAGTTCAATGACAAAAAATACAACAACCATTTTTCGTCTAAATCTGATGCCAATTTTTGTTTTTTTACGAGGGCCATTTTGAATCTCTTTTATACTGATTTCCATGAAAATTGGATCATCTTTGGATTTTTTATGAATTCATTTGACTTTTGGATAGCTGCCATTTTGAAATGGCGGCCATGTTGAAACGTCCAGAAAATTTCTCCGCCTTCTCTTGATGATCTGAACTATTTGTAATTTAAACTATTAAAGGCTCAAGCTGTCACAGTTTTCAAGATAAATGATCAAATATGATGAAAATTTGGAAAAACTGCAAATAAAGGGACACAACTCCTTGACCGGTTTTCTGTTGACCTCAAAATTTCGGCTTTATAGGTAGATCTAAATGTGCTGATCAATTTTACTCAACCCTGTTACCGTTTTTAACTTATTTGCAAAAAACGTGGGTCAGACCCTGTGGTCTTTTTGTAGCGGGTGACCATAAGTTTCACAAACTTGGTATTAAAAGGATATCATATAGATAAAAATTACCAAATTTGAAACAATGCCTTCAGGGGTTTCAGAGAAGAATGAATGACAGACGGATGACGGATGCAAGGTGAACGCAAAAGCTCACCCAGACTTTTAATGAGGTGATCCAAAAAATTATATCAATTGTCGCTTCTGGGAAAAAAAGTCGCTGGTGAGACAAAACACAGGGAAACAACTAGCAAATGGTTGTGCCCGTAGGGACATAGATGCCCCCACTAGTTGAACCCAATATACAGTGTAACTCTGTAAGTTGAAGGCTGATATGGATTGACAGTTGCTCTTTGACACAATCATCATTGTGGATAGACAAATTGTATTGAATACAGGAGCGCAAAAGAAAATGGCTGCTGGCAACTAATTTTCCTTGTGGCTATTCAACACAATATACCATGTTTACCTTACAAACCAAATATCATTCAAATTCATGGCTTGTAACAATTGTTTGTCATCACCAATCAACTCAGAAAACTGTGTTTACTTAATATATACCAAATATTGTTAAAATCTGCCAAAGATCAATTTTAGTGGGAAAATGGCTGCCATTTAACCAGGAGGAAAATTACGCAAAAATCTGAAAAGTGCTTACAACGCACAACTTACCATGGCAAGGTCATATACCAAATATCAATTCATTCCGACCAATAATTGCTGAGACAAATGCTACAAAAAATTGTTTTATATAGCATTATGCAAAATTTCAATGTTCCGTCAAACAGGAAGTGGACAGCTGCTGGGTCTGACAATTACTTTCAGCGTACAACTCATCATGTCAAAGTCACATACCACAAATCAAATCATTCTATTGAATAGAAACAGAGAAATCTGTGAAGAAAGTTTCGGGAGGGACATACGGACATGGCAAAAACTTGACAATGTGTCAATGCATATGTGTGGGGGCATAATAAAAAGCTTCAAAATCAAAGGGAGCTTCCTCAAGCATGTCTAAGTTAATCGTATGTGTATATGTTTTTAATTTAATATCAGTCAAGCCATGTATACTGTAGGAAACACAGACAGGTGAACTGACAAACATTTACTGGTAACTATAGGGCAGTGATCATGGTGATTATGTTTGGTTATTGCTATATTTTCATGGTCGGCCATTAATATTAAAGTATGGAATAAATTGATTACGACATTGACCTTGAACTACAATACTAACCTTCTCCTCTTTTAATCTCTGTATGTACTTTTTTTCCACATTTCTTCTTTCAAAGAAATCAACCACAACATCCAGGTTGTCATCCATGTCTAACTACAAGAGACAATAAAATGTACTCATTCTCACAAAATATTGACCAGTTGTACATTGTTTGAATTTCAAACTTGATCTGTTAGGGACCGGTCAAAATTTCTCAAGGCATGGGACAGTGCAAAACATAAATGAACTATAAAAAAAAGTTGAAGTCCCACGGTTATACAAATGAAGACATTGCACTTATTTTATATGTTATATTTGTCCCAGATATTGCTGATATCAACCTATAGTACATGTATAAGTTTTATAAAAATCTGGCAAGAATTGTACCCGTGAGAGTGCTAACAAGACCGGATGGACGGATGCCCGATATTTCCATGCCCCCCGCAACACTTTACGCAGGGGACAAAAAGTTGATGTCCCATTCTGTTTTTTCAACAAAATAAGTTGGAGTCCCATGTACATGTTAGTTCATATAGTATAAACTGTCCTTCAAACCATTGAGCCAGACAGGCATACATCATTCAAATACTACTGACATGTGGTGTAATGACAATGCTTTTAAATGTGTTCCACCGTTGTTGAAGAAAGCCATGTTATACAAGACAAGTAACTTGATAAAGCGTTATGTCAAGCAGTTTGCTGTCATATTTTATGTAAATCCAAATTGAATTAAACAAGAGGCTCTCAAGAGCCTGAATCGCTCACATGGTAAACAATGCCTTCGGCCATGTTTTTTGACGAAATAGAAAATAAAACACAAACTTTATTTTATACACCCTACTGATCATTCAAATGAAGTTTGTAAAAGACTTATTTGTAAATCTAACTTTGCTGAACATTATTGCTGTTTACAGTTTATCTCTATCTATAATAATATTCAAGATAATAACGACCATGTTTTTTGACGGATCAAAAATCGAAGCACATACTTTGTGCAGGATAATCTAAGGAACTATCATGCTAAGTTTCATCCAAATCCATTCAGTAGTTTCAGAGGAGAAGATTTTTTAAAGTTAGCAAATATGATGAACAAATTGTGAAAAATTGTCATTAAAGGACATTTACCCCTTAAGGGGTCAATTGACAATTTTGGTCATATTAACCTATTTGTAGATCTTACTTTGCTGATCATTTTTGCTGTTTACAGTTTATCTTCATCTATAATAATATTCAAGATAATGACCAAAAACTGCAAAATTTCCTTAAAATTAACAATAAAGTGGCAGCAACCCAACAATGGTTTGTTTGATTCATCTGAAAATTTCTGGGCTGATAGATCTTGACCTAATGAACATTTTCACCCCATGTCAGATTTGCTCTAAATGCTTCCGTTTTTGAGATATAAGCCAAAAACTGCATTTGACCCCTATGTTCTATTTTAAGTAACGGCGGCCATGTTTCTTGACGGATCAAAAATCGAAGCACACACTTTGTGCAGGATAATCTAAGGAACAATCATTTTAAGTTTCATTCAAATCCATTCAGTAGTTTCAGAGGAGAAGATGTTTGAAAAATTGTTAACGACGACAGACGACGACGACGACGGACGCCAAGTGATGAGAAAAGCTCACATGGCCTTTTAGGCCAGGTGAGCTAAAAACTTATAGAAATTTTTAAAGTTGACCATCGAAAAATTTCGTCTGAACTGAAAACTGTAGCTTTTTTTTACCTATAAATTAAAACATTAAATTTGACAGCAATGAACCTACATGTAATACATTTGTACCTAATAACTTTGGAATTTGTAAGATTAGTATATAAATGAGATAGCTGTCATGTTTTATGAAAATCCAAGTTGTTTTGAAAAGAGTTATGGTAATTTTTAAAGGTGACCATTTGAATTATGTTAGAACTGAAAAGTCTAGCTTTTTCACAAATTTATTTAAATCTTTAACTTGACAGCAATAAACTAAATACCAAATCAATTTGGAATTAGTAAGAATAGTGTATACTTGAATTAGCTGTCATGTTTTATGAAAATACAAGTTGAGTTAAAAAAGTTATAAAAAATTTTTAAGGTGACATCTGAATTTAGTTCGAACTGAAAAATCTAGCTTTTTTCATGTATTGAAATCAACATTAAATTTGACAGCAATAAACAAAATACCAAATCATTTTGGGAATAAGTAACATAAGTATATAAATGAGATAGCTGTCATGTTTTATGAAAATAAAAGTTGATTTGAAAAAGTCAAGTATTTTTTTAAAGGTGACCATCTGAATTTTGGCCAAACTGAAAATTTTTGCTTTTTTCACCTATTAATCAAAACATTAAGTTTGACAACAATAAACCAAATACCAAATAACTTTGCAATTTGTAAGATAAATATATAAATGAGATGGATGTCATGTTTTATAAAAATTCAAGTTGAATTAAAAAAGTTATACATTTTTTAAAGGTGTCCATTTGAATGTAGTCCGAACTGAAAAATCTAACTTTTTTCACATATTTTTATAAAAAAAGGCTAAACATTAAATTTGAAAGCAATAAACCAAATATCAAATAACTTTGGAATTTGTGAGAATAGTATAAACATGAGATAGCTGTCGTGTTTTATGAAAATCAAAGTCTATTTGAAAAAGTTAAAGAATTTTTTAAAGATGACCATCTGAAGTTTGTATGAGCTTTTTTCACCTACAAATGTATTACAAGTAATTAAAAAGTGAAAAAAATTAAAAAAAGGTTTATGTTGAAATAAAGAATAAAGTGGAATTTTGACTTTAATATTAAAAATGTTCTGTCCAAAGAAAAGGATTTTATTTTGTCCTTTTCCAACATGAAAAAGATGAAATCATGTCATGTTTATACCCGTGATGAGCATGATAAGAGTTGTTTACATTTCATGTGTTTCAATCATCAAAGCCAGTTTGGAAATGTTTCAAAACAACATGAAATAAATATATGTGGAAGCACAGCCAAAAAAAAGTGCCAGTAATTCACACTATTTTTATAAATTGCCATAACTCGAAAAATCAGCAGACCAAAATGAAATTGGAACTTGCATCACTTGATCTGTAACTTATCATGGCAAAGCAATGTACCAAATATAAAATAAATATCTGCAAGCACAAAGACAAAAAGTGTGGAAAACTGTCAGATAATATTCACTATATTTCTTAGTCAAAGGGCCATAACTCAGTGACAAAACAACCGACCAAAACAAAATGCAAACTTGATCTGTAACTTAATTGTCATGGCAATTACGTACTGTACCAATGTGAAATAAATATCTGCAACCACATAAAAAAAATGTGGAAAACTAATTTGCAGGACTGAGGGACAGAATGCAAACCTAAAGTCCTCTTCAACTTCATCAACTGAAAAGGAAGTCCCTGTATACTGTGCTTTTTTAACACCACAAATCTGGGGTGTTCAGTAAAAACAGTGAATATACCCAAATTTTGTTGACTACAAAATGTACCTTTTTAATAGTGCATATTAGGAAAAAAAGTGTTTAGAGTCAATGCTTTAAAATAGGGTAAAGGACCAGCAATATTTTATCCAAGACTATTGGCTACAGATACAGTTTTTTCCCCAAGAACAGTGACCGTTTGGAACTCTTTACCAGCAACAGTAGCTGAGGCTCACTTCTTGGTATTCTTCAAGAGGGAGCTTTCAACACTTTCTTTCTAGTCTGTTCAGTCCCCCATTTGCCAAGTAGGTCAAATGGTGGACTTGAGCTGTACATGTGCCGGCAGGGATTATTTCCCTGGTAGTGGTACCGCCATGGAAGCCGGATTGGTTCAGGCCAGATGAACGAAAAGCGAATGGGTACCCCCTTTTTTATTTATTTTACTTTAGTACTTTATTTCTATCATACTTTAAGGCACCAAGGCTCCGTGTTGAATACCGTACTCTGACCTATAATGGTTAACTTTTACAAATTGTGACTTGGATGGAGAGTTGTCTCATTGGCACTCATACCACATCTTCTTATATCTATTTATACTTGATTTATATATTTTTGATTTTATCTTATAAAACTAAAAAGTACTCAATTTCTTGCACCCACCGGAAGAGTCGAGTATTGACAGGGGTTTGTTACAATTTGTCGGGTTTACTATCCATACCAACCTTTTCGGGGTTCGTATGGATTGCAAACCCGGCAAATTGTAAGAAACCCCTGTGCCCGTCAGCCTGTGGTTAAACGTACAATGACAATGTAGATGTAGACTAGAACACATCTTTTTACTTTTTAGAATTGTTTATAGATATGCCCAAAACGCCCCTAAAATAGCTTGTCCTTTATCACATACCAGATGAATAGGTTACTTCTATCTATGTTGCCCAACGTAATATTAAGATAGCTTTTAGGTTATTGGAATTTTCTGGTAACTTACAACTAAGTCCTGTGCTGCAAATGGGGCATGCACTAATAGGGGAACGAAACGGACATAAATTTAGATGGGTCAACTCGGCTCTAAACCTATCGGACCGTCACCCCTTTGATTACAATTGAACCCTATAGGTGTCTTACCTAGGTGTAACCAATATGACCATAATTATGACTGTTAACAAAGAGATACGTCTCGCCTATTGCAAATTGTCCGTGAGGCGCATTCAGTGGCGGATTGAGAGGGTGCGTAGTGGACCTTTTACTTTGAAAAAAAATATGAATTTTTGCCAAGTCTTCATATTTTGTAAATTATATACCCGGCCAAAATTTTTGCGCCTTCCCGACTACGACTCAGCCGATATCGGGTATCGGGATGATAACCGGGCCGATATGGATTTATACAATATATTTAAATAATCTATAAATATCACAAACTTTAGCCACAGGGGCTTGTTACCATTGCCGGGTTTACTATCCATACGAACCCCTAAAAAAACACAAGGGAGGAAGCTCATTTGCGACAATGCTTCAAATTATTGCTGTAAAATTTTTCCGAGACTTTCACTTACTTTGTGACCTGGATAAATCTGTTCCCACTTGAATTATCTCTCCAATGACATATATTTATTACCTTAAGCATCCTCTATAGTTTTTTTTAGGGGTTCGTATGGATAGTAAACCCGGCAATGGTAACAAGCCCCTGTGCTTTAGCATTGAATTAATTTGCATTGAAAACACCAGTCAATGGACCGTGACTGCGGGGTCATAGGCGTAAAATCATCATGTATCCGAAATATACTACCGGATACTAATGCAACTACATAAAAAATATTATGATCTAGTATCAGTGGTTCATGTGTAACTTCAGCTAAATCATAAACGTGAAAATTGTGAACGCTGCCGCTGACGCCGTCGGAAAAACAATATCTAAGTCTCATGCATTCTTTGTTTAATTTATTTACATGTGTATGTAGAATTTAATAGTATTTAAATATAAATCTAAGTGACAAAACCCTACCCTAGCTTATTTAGTAGATAATACATTTAATACAGAAACAGTGCTCACTTTCAGTTGAACAAGATGGGGATTTCCACGGTGTTTAAGACCTTGTTTCGATATCTGGTTCAACTGTTTGGGGCCTATTTTCAATGACACAAATATATTTTCAAATCATAACAATTTTGAAATAATAACCATATTGACAATTCTATTTTGATGTCCTACATTTTGACTTGGACAGAACCTTAATACTTAGCAGACCTTTTTGGACCAAAGTCCTGTTACTTCACGATTCCTGTATTGCGAATCATAAATAGAATACATTTAATATAGTATATACATGCCGAACATTCACAAAGATAAAGAAAAATACTTTTACTTGTGATAAGTCAACAAATCGATATAAACAAATACAACAATCACACTCACGTTCGGTTCCTCTTCATTCCTAGACGCCATGCTGGAATAAACACGTGACGCGTCAATTTATCAAGATAAACAAAATAAATATCGATATAACGATATAATTATTTCGAGATAACGAAATAAATATATCGATATAACGATATAAATATCGAGATAACGATGTAATTATATCGAGATAACGAAATAAATATATCGATATTACGATATAATTATATCGAGATAACGAAATAAATATATCGAGATAACGATGTAATTATATCGAGATAACGAAATAAATATATCGATATAACGATTTAAATATCGAGATAACGATATAATTATATCGAGATAACGAAATAAATTAAATATCGAGATAACGATATAAATATATCGAGATAACGATGTAATTATATCGAAATAACGATTTAATTATATCGAAATAACGATATTTATATTGAGATAACGAAATAATTTTTTTTTTTTTAGGTCCCCTATGGGCTTCCGTAGTAAAGGGACACACACAAAACATAAGAAAATATTTTTTCTAATTCGAGATCACGATAAAATATTACCGTTTTACCGAGATCTCGATAAAAAGTATATCGTTATCTCGATAAAACGAAATTGTTATATCGAGATCTCGGATTATTAAATCGTTATCTCGGATTATTATATCGTTATCTCGATTTATTAAATCGTTATCTCGATTTATTATATTGAGATCTCGATTTATTATATCGAGATCTCGGATTATTATATTGTTATCTCGGTTTAATATATCGTTATCTCGAGAAAACGAAACTGTTATATCGAGATCTCGGATTATTAAATCGTTATCTCGGTTTAATATATCGAGATCTCGATAAAAAATATATCGTTATCTCGAGAAAACGAAACTGTTATAACGAGATCTCGGATTATTATATCGTTATCTTGAGAAAACGAAACTGTTATATCGAGATATTGGATTATTATATTGTTATCTCGAGAAAACGATATATTTTTTTTCGAGACCTCGATATATTAAACCGAGATAACGATTTAATAATCCGAGATCTCGATATAACAGTTTCGTTTTCTCGACATAACGATATAATAATCCGAGATCTCGATATAACAGTTTCGTTTTCTCGAGATAACGATATATTTTTTATCGAGATCTCGATACATTAAACCGAGATAACGATTTATAATCTGAGATCTTGATATAACCGTTTCGTTTTCTCGAGATAACGATATATTAAACCGAGATAACAATATAATAATCCGAGATCACGATATAATAATCCGAGATCTCGATATAAGAAATCGAGATAACGATATAATAAATCGAGATAACGATATAATAAATCGAGGTAACGATATAATAATCCGAGATAACGATTTAATAATCCGAGATCTCGATATAACAATTTCGTTTTATCGAGATAACGATATATTTTTTATCGAGATCTCGGTAAAACGGTAATGTTTTATCGTGATCTCGAATTAAAAAAAATATTTTCTTATGTTTTGTGTGTCCCCTTACGGCTTCCGTACCTTTCTACCCCGAAATGTATTTAACTTTCAGCTAAAAGAAATATTTTTCAGAACAATTTAAAGATCGATGCATCATAAACAATTTAAAGATCGATGCATCATAAACAATTTAAAGATCGATGCATCATAAACAATTTATAAGCTGATCTGTTTAGGAGTCAATCAAAGTCTCATGACAGTGTTCCTAAAATTCACGACGGAGGATATTTTAGCGCAAAAAAATGGAGGTTTTGGCGCCAAAGTTAAACCTATTTTAGCGCAACCTATTTCTCCGATTTTAGCGAAAAGTAGAATTATCAATTGCAATTTTATCGCAACATTTTTAATCCATTTTATAAACGGGTTGCCTGATTGGTCTGAAAATTTTAGAGCAGATAGATCTTTACCTAATAAACAATTTTATCCCGTCAGATTTACTCTAAACGCTTTCAAATATGAGCCAAAAACTGCATTTTACCCTATGTACTTTTTTTAGCCATGTCAGCCATCTTGGTTCGCTGGCCGGGTCATCGGACACATTATTTTAAACTAAATACCCTAATGATGAGTGTGAACAAGTTTGGATAAATTTGTCTCTGTAGTTTCAGAGGAGAAGGTTTTTGTAGAAAATTACCAAAAACTAAAAATTGTAAAAAATTTACCATAAAGGCCAATAACTCCTTAAAGGGTCAACTAACCATTTTGGTCATGTTGACTTATTTGTAGTTCTTACTTTGATGAACATTATTGCTGTTTACAGTTTATCTGTATCTATAATAATATTCAAGATAATAACCAAAAGCGGCAAAATTTCCTTAAAATAACCAATTTAGGGACAGCAACCCAACAACGGGTTGTCCGATTCATCTGAAAATTTCAGGGCAGATAGATCTTAACCTGAATAATAATTTTATCCTATCAGATTTGCTCTAAATGATTTGGTTTCAGAGATATTAGCCAAAATCTACATTTTAACCCTATGTTCTATTATTAGCCATGGTGGCCATTTTGGTTGGTTGGCCGGGTCACCCGACACATCTTTTTAAATAAGATCCCCAATGATGATTGTGGGCCGGCCAAGTTTGGTTAAATTTGGCTTAGGAGTTTCAGAGGAGAAGATTTTTGTAAAAGTTAACGAGGACGGACGACGGACGACGACGACGGACGCCAAGTGATGAGAAAGGCTCTATTGGCCCTTTGGGCCAGGTGAGCTAAGAACTTGAATAGCTGGGTGACAACTACAAAGTTTTCAAATTTCTAAATTCGCGGATTGGATATTTATTTTTGACAGTGCTTCATGTTTTTCTTGTCTAGATTACGTAAGAGGAAGATGTCCACTACGTCTTTTTTCTGTAAATAGACCTTAATTGTAACACATTTAAGATCCTTTGGTTGCAAATTATACTCATCCAACCTCTGCAACTCTGTGCTTATCCTCTTAGAAGGCCTTTCGTTTCAAAACATTATTTTCATGATGGACCCAAGTGAACATACGAACAACTTAACGTTAAGTAAGCATGAATTATTGTTAATAAACGGGGAATGTGTCAAAAAGAAAACAACCCGACCGAAGAGCAGACAACAGCCGAAGGCTACCAATAGGTCTTCAATGCAGCGAGAAAATACCGCATCTGGAGGTGGTCCTCAGCTGGCCTCTAAATATAATAGTGTATAAATTCAGTGAACTATTGAACACGTTTGGCAGATTATGATGTCGTACGAAGTAACCTGTTCAACATTTTATTTATTAAGATAATCTATATAGTCACTGAGAATGGAAGCGAACACTATACTTTGCAAAATGCTTTATTGAAATGAAGTAAAAGTTGTTTATTTATTGCATCAACCTTTTGTGTATAATGATTAGAATGATTGTGGATAATTTTGCCTTCAAATAAAAAAAAAAATCGTTTGACATGCCATCGACACTACCCTAAAACAATGCGCTATTATAATTGAATATAGTTGCACCCATTTGGTGGAACAGCGCGCGAAATAGTATAATACATTCAATCCGAATCAGTCAGATCAAGAACCGACAAAATATTTTTCGCCGTGTTTATTGACATACTCTTCCTAGCCTCATTCGTGTTAGTACCCATGTGAGGCAAAATGACACAATTAGGTAAAGATACCAGTGGATGGTCTGACGGAAGTGGTTCCGGTTCAGTGACGTCAAGTCCTGCCGCTGAAATCTGTCCGGATGTTAACGCACTATGCAAATCATCAAGTTGAACAATTCCTCCTCTTGATGTATTTATCAACACGGGTTTCCTTTTCATTTTTTTAAAGGTACTTTGATTGAATAAACCCTTCGTCAGTGACGTTAGTGCACAACATATGCAAATGATGTCCGATTTCTCTAAAATCTCGTCGAACGAGACAAAGGTAGCGATATCTTTTGCGAATTCTTGTGGTCGGATATCGTTATAAATAATTTCTTTGACCCCAAACGGTTTAAGTCGCCTGGCAACACCAAAGCCTACACGACCAAATCCCAGAATACCAATGGTTTTAGACATCATGTTTGAACCACATAACCACATGGGTTTCCAATGTGTCCACTGACCTTGTCGAACAGCGTCTACTCCTTTAAAGATAAAAAAAAAAAAAAAGTCGTAATATTATAATTGACAATTCCCTATTGTATTTTCTCATAATTGTAAAACATACCAGTATTATAAATATATCAGTTACATTTGACCACTATTGTCTACAATTTATTTCAGTTGACATACACCGCCATTAAGATAAATGTGACCATGTAAACCAGTGTTACTCTAGAGACATGCCTGATCTAAATTGCGATTCGAGACAATGTTATGTGTTACTCATCGTGGTCGGACCAGAAAAGGATTGAAATTTTCATTCTTCAGAAAAAGTGAACATTTTTTACATATGGCGTGGTATTTATTTACTACAGATCGAACTTTTTTGTCGTGGTAATTGACGAAATTGATAACTCCACTTACTCCAATGTTACAATAAATTATTGGACAACGATAACATATCACTTCCAAAAATTTCGTTTTAAATTCCGACTTTTTCTTTTAACAATTAAAATAATTCAGACCAGTCTTATCATTTCTTGCCATACCTACATATATTGCAACCTTTTGTCATACCTACATATATTTTAACCTCTTGTCATACCTACATATATTTCAACCTTTTTTCATACCTACATATATTTCAACCTTTTGTCATACCTACATATATTTCAACCTTTTGTCATACATACATATATTTCAACCTTTTGTCATACCAACATATATTTCAACCTTTTGTCATACCTACATATATTTCAACCTTTTGTCATACCTACATATATTTCAACCTTTTTTCATACCTACATATATTTCAACCTTTTGCCATACCTACATATATTTCAACCTTTTGTCATACCTACATATATTTCAACCTTTTGTCATACCTACATATATTTCAACCTTTTGTCATACCTACATATATTTCAACCTTTTGTCATACCTACATATATTTCAACCTCTTGTCATATCTACATATATTTCAACCTTTTGTCATACCTTCATATATTTCAACCTTTTGTCATACCTACATATATTTCAACCTTTTTTCATACCTACATATATTTCAACCTTTTGTCATACCAACATATATTTCAACCTCTTGTCATACCTACATATATTTCAACCTCTTGTCATACCTACATATATTTCAACCTCTTGTCATACCTACATATATTTCAACCTCTTGTCATACCTACATATATTTCAACCTTTTGTCATACCTACATATATTTCAACCTCTTGTCATACCTACATATATTTCAACCTTTTGTCATACCTACATATATTTCAACCTCTTGTCATACCTACATATATTTCAACCTCTTGTCATACCTACATATATTTCAACCTTTTGTCATACCTACATATATTTCAACATTTTCTTGTCATAACGACAGGTATTTTTATTTCCTGCATGTCATACCAAAAATGAATTTTTATTTCCTAACCAATATTGCCAGTCCATTTTCCTTTCAATATTATGTGAAGCTATATTTTCTGTGTTAATGCCACACACATCAATATTAATTCTACTTATATATATATGAAAGCAACCAGCTCGGAATGAAAAGAAGAGCTTCCCATAAATAATGTTTATATCATTACCTTCAACAAGACGTCTTGTTGTCATTAGGACAAGCGCCATAGTCAGATCCGCAGCACTGTCCGAAGCTATGTCTGGCGTGTTAGAGACGAAAACTCCCCTCTTCTTACACTCCTTCAGATCAATATGGTCTGTCCCAACGGACATTGTAGCCACAACTCTGAGGTCAGGACCTACAAAAATTACTTAAATGTATTGGATGAAAACAAACTATGAATTCTATTATAATAGTTTTTCATCCTGCTGCCATATGCAAACCAATCAATCGTGTATACTTTTGTTGAATTTAGTACATGTAGTAAGCGAAGATTTGAATTTTATAAATTTACTAGTTTTCAACGGGTGTACACAACGCCGTATTCTTCAGGAAAAAGGGTCCAAATTTACTTAATTAAAGTAATAATTCTTTAATTTCCAACTGATAATTTTTCAAAAATAAGTATTTCAACGACTAACATTTCAGTCGTATCATATAGTTGTTAGGAAATGCGTATTCTTTTTGTTTTATTTTATAGAGGATGCTTAATAAAATAAGACATTTACTGACAAAGATCAGTTTTAAACAATATATTTTATGTTCATATTCAAACGCTTGCACATTAACAAATACATACCAGCAGCATCTAAGAATTCAGCATCGATCGTTTCTGTGATCAAACAGAATATTCCGTTAATTCCTTTGACATTTTCCAATAAAGTCTTTCTCGGCATAACTTCATCGTCATCCCAGATTTGTACCTCACATTTACGTGTCAGAAGTTCCAATCCATCAACCGGTACCCGTCGAGTAATGTACACTTTTGGTTTAGACATTGTACGAGGATTTGCTCAAAGAATCAGACTATAAGTTAAAATAACCCGTCAATATGTTTTGACATGCGCATTGCTATTCTCCTTGAGGTTTGTTATTTTGAACCAAATATAGGACAAGGATGTTTACTGTACATGTGCAACTAAATGAACGAAATAAAAAAAGTTATCTAGATCGAAAACACAATCGTTCGCCAGGTATTCTAGGTGCATATGTGTGCACATGCGAAAATGTCAAAGTGCGACAGATTATGCAACATGAATGCATCAAGTCTTTATGCATTTACCTGTGCATCAAAACACATCAAAAACATGTAGAACTTTCCAAAGTAAATAAGCTTGACGTACTTGATTTATATTTTAAATCGTGGTCTATGTCCTCAGAGTACTGATGACAATAAACATGTAAGACATTTGTAAAGTAACTTGACATGTATCTGATTCATAAGGCTATATATATGTATTATTGTTGGTTTGTTGTTTGTCCAGTGACAAGTACTTCATGAATATTCAGGAAGTAGTAATTTGAGTAAACTTTACTCTACCCTTTGCAGTTAATATAAAATGCAACTGAGTATTAGCATGCATAATAACTTGAAAACTATTGTTCGTTATTGAATATTTAATAAGATGTTATATATTAGTTTTCAGTATTGTTACAGTTATCCACTTTTTAGTTAATAGCTCGCCATCCTTTTGATAAGCTTTGGATTTTCAAATGTTTTGTCCTGGAGCATCACTGGAAGGAGATTGATTGTCGAAATGCACGTCTGGTGCAGAAAAATTGGCACCGTTTGTGTTATAACTACCACTGGTTCAATGCCTGTGCTGGTGGACGTGTATTACCATCCCATTAGTCTGTACTTCGGTACTGGCATGAACATAGGGATTTTGTGTTGTTAAAATTTGCTATTCAAAATTTTAGAATTATTCAAAATTAAGGAATGTATCTCCCCCATGCAAAGCTCTGAATTTTTGCCCGAGTTAGGTTATACCTCCTGTTGGTATATATACAGTTTAGGTAAGACAAAAATCGCTTTGGACCGTTTTAATAGTAGGGTCTCAGTTTTGAGCTTTCCAGTGATCTGAGAACAGGAACAAAGCAGGGAGATAATTAGTTATCAAAGATACCAGGATTACATTTTGATACTCCAGACGCGCGTTTCGTCCACATAAGACTCATCAGTGACGCTAAGATCAAAATAGTCTAAGTAATCAAGCTAAAACAGTACAAAGTTGTTCAAAGAGCATTGAGGACCTCGAGTGAGGACCCAAAATTCCAAAAAGATAACTTGCACTTTTTGGAACATTTTTTGTCTACAATTGCCTTTGTTCTTCTGTGGTATGAAATTTTGGGAAAACAAAATAAATTCTTAAACAGTTAATTGTATCAAATGTTTGTATAATGGGAGGTAACTCTGGTTTACTTACACAATATATCCGAAGACCAGTCGACTTTTGGTCAGAATATTCAACGCTTTTACGTTGAAAGGCTGAGATAAATGTGAAAGTAACGAATTTAAAAGGTGTTTATCGTTTTCACCTCACCTCACCAATCCTCTTCATGCCGGTCGGCATTTAAGTATGAAAGGGAATATCCGCCATAATTATACTATTCTTAATTTTGGAAATGCAATTTCTGAATAAGAAACATGTAATTTCTTAACTTGTATCATGTATTTTTTCCATCCGTTACATGAATTTCTACATTTCTTGATTTGTGAAATGTTAATTCTTAATGTGTAAACACAATTTCTTAATTTGTTAATGTATTTTCTTCATTCGTTACATGAATTTCTACATTTCTTAATTTGTGAAATGTAGTTACTTTGTTTGAGTCACGTTTTGTGAGATGTGTCTGTGTAATTGTTACCGCTGCCAGCCAATGAGAAGTTCCGTTTCTAAAGAAAAAATACAAGTTACAAATCAACATGTTACAAATCAAGAAGTTTGACAAGTCTGGAAGTTTTACAAATCTAGAATAAAATAGTTTCACAATATTCCACACGAGGTCGGCTGTGGAGCCATGTCAACTCGTACCATCGTAAACTCGTACCCAATATTTACCGACTCGTATTTCTACCAACTTACACCCAATATTGTACGATTTATATCCATTAAAGTTGTTATATTCTTTTCTTTAATATAAAAACATACACATAAAATTAAGTGCAACTGCATTGATTGGTAATCAGATGCAATAAGTTTTCAAATCAGAAATGCCTAAAGTTCACCATTTCAAGGGTCTTAAACAATCAGCTCTATATTCCGGACACTGTATAAGACGAGTCGAGAGTAAACCGAGCGTGCTAGCTCTTCGTCAACAAATTTACACACGACCCTAAACTGCTAAAAGGGTCTAAGTCTAGTGATACCCCAAAAATCACAAGACAGTGACAGGGCTTTTACCGAACGCAAATGCTCCACCAACTATAATTAATTCTTGCAGATAGCGAATGGTGCGGCAAGTGGACTTTCTAAAAAGAAATCGACCAGTTATAGAACTGTAAATAATGAATAAAAATTGAACATTGATAGCTTAAAGTTTAGTTTCTTATATGTTTGTGGGCTGACCAACAAAAATGCTGACTCCGGATTTCGTTGACATCTTGCTTGGACATCATATCTGAATATTTGATGAAGCGATGTTAACTAACATATAATAATAGATACTTTAAACCTACTAGACGATTATATCTATTTTAGTTTATTTAATTCTTGTTCCGATTTTGTCGCTTTAAAAATATACGGGTCGTCAGTTTCCCTATCGAAGGTCGGTGGTTTTCTCGGGTTCTCCAGCTTCCTCTACCAGTAAAAACTGGCCGCCACGAAATAGCCCAAAAGGGGGGGGGGGGGGCTCTTACAAGTGGCGTTAAAACATCAACAATCAATCAAACGATTTTAAAGTAACGAAAGACTTTCATATATAAACTAAATAGAAAACTCTCCTTGGACACATGTTCAACGCAAAGATCAGCGAAAAAAAGCTTCATATGATATTTTATACAGTTATTTCAGATACTATAACAGATATATTCGAACCATGATTAAGATTTTTAAAAATCATTCTTTTCGCCCTTATTTTCACTCAATCTTAAGTTAGCTTTCACAAAGTCAATAAGTAAAACTCAGTGGATTGTGGTGTTCAAAGTGCAGTACTGATTCTTGCAACTATATCTATTTTTCATTAAAACAACCCAATTCTTATCTATTTTTGTATGTTCGAGGCTTTTCGTCAACTAATCCGGTGCCAATCAAGCAAATGTTTTAAAGGGTGCTCCAACACTTACAAGTCAAATAGAAATACATGTATTTATTGAGTGTCATCATTGTTCTGTCAAATAAAACTTGTCTGTCTTGTTTATGTGTACCTGTCTTGTTTATGTGTACCTGTCTTGTTTATGTGTACCTAAATTCACATTTTATGATAGTATGATATCTACATTAAATCATGGGTTCTTTTACTTATAAAAACTCGGAAAGTGCAATACGTGATTTTTCCCCTAAAAATACTACTGATTGTATGTGCGTTGCGTTCTTTGAAATATCTCTCTATATCAAAATAACATTATATGTATTAAATGTGTTCTTATTCAAGTGTCTCCATCCCCAGCTCCCACCATTCATCCTGTTAAACAGTGATTAAACCGACAGATAAGAAAGAAGAGTTTTTTGCTGAATCACTTTGTAAACATGTACATGTATGCAAACCACAGGGCTTCGGTTAGCGGATACGCACTTTTAATCATTGTAATTTAATTTGTTTACGTACGTCTTTCCTTATATCATGCCTGTCTATTTGCATTAAATAATACAATATATTATAAATGTCCGTTTATTGAAATATCATTTGTTCGTGAAGATATAAATTATCTAATGCAACTAGACAGAAAATTCGAAATACAAATTAAGTTACAAAAATAAAAATGAAAATATATCCCTCTGATAAGCAAGACTAGTGTTTACTTTTCATATTTCACTAATTTTCATTTTAAACTATAGTGTTTTTCTTCAATTTATTACAGGAAGCATCATATGAAGTTAGTAGTCAAAATCAAATCTAGTCGGTTTTGCTCATTGATGAAAGCCATACGGTGACCTATTATAGTACTATTTTTTTTTTAATTTTACTTCGTTTGGTCTCTGATACAGAGTTGTCTCATTGGCAATCAAATCACGTCTTATTAAAAAAAAATTCTTATCTACATTTTTTATCTACTTTTCACTAGTTGGCGTTGATAATTTGCTTCCTATAGAAATGCTACAATTGTATAACGGTTTCTAGAGTAAGTTATAACGGCTATTTCAGAAAGACGTGTCTTGTGTGTTGAGTAGCATACAGCATCGGTCTGAGCATGGTGATTGTACAGCCATGGTCCAGTGGGATACTTTTTGTTATGTGCATCCGTATGTGGTATATATTAACAATGCTTTGAATATGTTTCTCGTTTTTTTAAATAGATTAAACCGTTGATTTTACCATTTGAATGGTTTCACACAAGTAATTTTTTGGGAGCCCATTATATATAGCTTGCTGTTCGTTGTGAGCCAAGGCTCCATGTTCAAGATCGTACCTTGACCTATAATGATTTACTTTTATAATTAGTGACTTGGATGGAGAGTTGTCTCATTGGCACCCAAACCACATTTTTCTATATATCTATATAAATATCGACACAACAGAAGTAAAATTAACTATTTATATATACATAAAACTTGTAACAAGAACTTCAAAAATTCTAACAAGCCGTTCTGAGATGTTTTATAAAGTAACGGCTAACATTCTCAAATCTAATAGCTCAACGAATGGTGGAAATGTGTATGTACACTGCTAAAATAAATTCAATCATATGCAATATTGTTCGATGCGTGAATAAAAGTTTGACAAAATAAATGAAACAACCGAACATTAGCCAGACACTGGACGATTCTCAGGAATACAATCCGGCGTTTGTAAGATAGCAACAATTTTGTTTGATACAATTGCAGAAATTTTGCTTCTCTTGTCCCAACGATTAGATTCTTGATAAGGAACGAATATACAGTTATTTAACCCTAACAGTTGATCTTTGTAAGGGATCTTTCCCTGCTCTCTCAAGTCCACAGCCGCGGCAGATATATGTTGTTCACGTAAGGCCTCGTATAAATCATAGTAGTTAATCACGTGACCACGTGCTGCGTCGATTAAGATGGCCGATGTCTTCATTTTTTGAAAAGCGTCCTTGTAAAATAGTTCACTGTTTTTATTGTTTCCTCTGCAGCAGATACAAATGATGTCAGATTCTTCTAAAACTTTTTCAAATTCTTCATACTTGGCTCCTATTTCTTTTTCGTGTGCTAATTTGACTGTAAAATCACTGTATTTAATGTCTGAGATGCCCTTTTCACGTAATCGTTTACCAATGGCAACAGCTGTGCTTCCAAGTCCAATGAGTCCAAGTGTCTTGCCTTTGTACATTTTTTGAATGACATCATTCTTATTTATTGACTCATTTGCATTAACATCTAGAAAATGAAATAGACAATTGTTTTATCATGTTCATAAATTCAGAAATATGGAAGTCATAATTATCATATTTATAATGTTGTTGGAGCATGTTGTGATAAAAAATAAAATGCATTTAATGTATGTATGTTGTTGTCTTGGTAACTTCTAATTGCATAACAGATATCTAAACATATTTACAGTTGTTTCATATTTTTGCCAACTATTTTCACATTGATGGAAAAAACAATGCATGTTTCAAACAAATCATATCATGTAACTTGAAAGACTTGAAAATTAAAATGAAGCTGAAATTATTAAAACCCTGATTTCTCAACGTGGTCAACGGGGGGTAACTCTATTATATCGCCTTGCTTACCTTCGCTAGACATTAACTGTCCCTCAAGTGCAGCTACCGTTAAATCGGCTACAATTTCTGTAGATATGGACGGCATGGTGATAATTTGGATATTACGTCTTTTACATTCGTCTACATCTATGTGATCACAAAGCTCAGATAATGTTCCTATCACTTTTAACGATGGACCTGAAAATAAATTAAACTTTTCTAATATTTGAATATGACACTGTCTGTCAATTAGTACTTTAAATATTAAAGGTTACTTATACTACGTTGTGACTGGATTAACGCCGTGGCGTGGTGATCCCCTATCAACCTTTTAGGGTTAGAAGATTTTATAAACGGTGACGTCTTCTTCTTATGATTTTTGTATTTTTAAACAAAACTTGAATGGAAAAGATCCGTGTTCGAAAAAGTCAAATTATACGGTTCACTAGTCTACTAACCCTTCATAAATCCATAGAGGGTTAGTAAAATCTATAGACAATTCGTCCTTTGGACAAACCCATTTATATGGATTTTACTAATCCTCTATGGATTCGTATGGGGTCAGTACAAACCATACAACTTATATAATTTGGATAAATTGGTTTTATGTCTTTCGTGTCCGTCAATTATGCAGTATACAGCTCCATTGTTAAAAAGTCATGGTCACTGAGGAGGGTGGACTTGAACAACTGCATGATAGATACATATATGTATATAATGTGTTGTTCTCTTTTTTTTCTATGATGTATTGTAAAACTATTATGTTGATTTATGTATGCCTTCAACCCATATGGGTAAAAATGTGCATTTATTCAATAAACTATATCTGTATATTATTATTTTATTTATCTGTTACATTTAGTTACGCTTACGATGTGTATATATGTTTTCATTGAGTTAAGACAACGAATAAAACATTACAAAATCCGGATTTAGTACGAATCGGTTTATCTACATGTATAATAATTCTTTAGTGCAGTTTAGACTTCCTTATTTGTTCTTTTTGATGACGTATATCATGTATATTATTCGATACCATGTCGAGTTGTTATTTTTTAAATCCGGTATGACCGTGATCTTTTTATAGAATAGTAGACTTAAACGTCATTTAGGTTAACTAAATTTAACATTGAACAATAGCTAATCCCAATCCTTCTAACCTCATGTCTGAACTACATGTGCATGTATCACACAATATCATGACATTATACAATAACAATGTCAGTTCTTTTCAAGGAATTGTATATTTAAATCTACAATTACTTATTTCTTAGTATAATTTTGTTTTTATTCGTGGTCACAAAAAATAAGTTTATATTATATGACATGTACAATAAAGTAGTAATTCCTTTTTTTAAATCTTAATTACAAATATCATTCTAGAATTTGATTTAGCACATTCATTTGACATTTGTAAGTTTCAATATTGAAATGATTTAAATATTTTCAAATAACTTTTATAAACTATGGTGCATGTGTACCAGTCGGCATTCGGTGAGAATAAAGGTGTCATTTTGATTTAAAATATGAAGGAGAAAGCTGTTTTCACCTCTGATCTCTCCCCCTTTTATTTTCAAAATAAATGTAAAAAAAAAATTGGCGCATGGATCCGTCTCATTTGATCTTTGAGTTAAACTTTGATTTAGAACACAAAGAACAAGGAAGTCCTTTATATTTTCTATTTATTAACTTCTCAGAAGCAGGTTAAAATCCCTTTTAGTATAATGTAAATTGCATTGCTCAAGTATGCATGTCCAAAACCATTATTTTCTTTTCAAAAAAAATATATACGGAATGAGAAACCAAAAAAAAGGGGTGACACTGAAAATAAAATGAATAAATCAAAAAAGTTAATGAATATGTATACATTAGAACACCATACTTAAAAGAAAACAATTAAGGTACACGACTGGTCACGAAGGTATCATTTCAACTGTCAGCAGTGTATTTACTCAAACGATGTCAAAGATACATCTACATGTATATATTATGCTGACCTAAATTTCTTAAGTGTCTTTATCCTTGATCTTAAGACATGCTGTTTTTGTCAATAATACATCCCGTCAAAATACAGACAGAAATGTGTTTGGTCTTTGTGAGATAGGATATAATGTTTACTTAGGTGACTTTTATCTATCTTTACCTGGTCAAAAGGGGTCAGAGAAAGTGGACTTTGATCTCCTACCTGTACCTGTGTCAAGATCACTGCAAACATTCACATTGATTTTAATAGTACAGTGGCCTTCCGTGACACAAATACAGCAATTTGTTTGAGTACATCTAATTTTCTCACTTGGAAAAGGGGTATTCAACAAAATTGTACACTTAGTGCACTTAAAAGTGAAAAAAAACTGAATAAATTATAAATGAAAAAAGCTGGGCCAAAAAAAGTGATATACGGCATCTATTACAATCTTCGAAAATGCCGAAATCTCTGTGATTGGTTTGTAAACAACGCTACCAATTTGGATTTATCCTAAAGTATATATATGTGTCACGTAAATTGAGTTACTCTGACACACAACGAGTGACAATAACATCTTCTTTTTACTAAACTCAAATAATACGACAGCGTTTCATATATTTCATATCAAGAAAATAAGTATTGCTACTTCAGAAACAAGCAAACAAAAAGCGAGTTTATGATTTACGGTTTGACAAGCCCAGTCCAGTACCTAACACCCAACCCCCCTTTTTTCCACCCAACAAAAAAAATATTCTCAGAACGATTCATACTTATAAGAAATAAGTAAATGATAAGATTATCATTAAAATTTCATTTAGAATATACTTCATGAGTGTACGTGACATATTGATATTGATTAGCAACAAACAACATGTTTTAAAAGGTGTGTGGATTTAAAGCAATCTGATTGGCTGACTCAAGGTTGCCGATCAGCTGTTCCTAAAATAGTTTTGTAACAGGACAATTTTATATATTTTACCCCATCCGTAACACGAATTTTCTCGGTTTTTTTCTGAATACTGAAAATAATAGTAATAACAAAAACAGTGACATACCTGCCCTATCCAATACATCCCAATCTATTTTGTCTGTTGGCATACACAAAAGTGCATCCACGCCTTGTATGTTATTCAACAGTTCGCCTCTAGGAACCGGCTCATGGCTATTCCAAAAGGAAACATTGCCGTCTTCCAGTAAAATATCGAATGCACCTTGCGGAATCTGTCTTGTAACGTATATCCTAGAACGTTGTTTCATCTTTACAGACTTTTTTCAATACTGATCCAGTCTAATCCGCGACAACGTGTATAATGTTTTGACAGGTCGCTACACTATCTATTTATATATTATATGACGTCATAAAATTTTGTTGAGTTATAGTCTATTCCGCGAAAGACGAGTATAATGTCAAGCGCCTTCAGGTAGCACTAATTAATCTCAATGGTTAATTTATCTTTAACACCTTTAGGTATCGCATGACACATGATACGAGTAGTAATTATAGAAAAACAAATAAAAAGTAATAATACAATAACATGAAATAATTGTTTCGAATTTTGAAAAAAAGTTCAAAAATACAAATTACAATGAACGGTACTGAAATAATTTCATTCATGAAAATGAAATAAACATTCTAAATTTTTTTTGAATGTTTATAATGTTTTTGGCAGGGGTCACGTTTTTATATTCGAAAAATTAGACTTAATGAAATATAATATATGTCTACTCGTTGGTCGGGTTGTTGTCTCTTTGACACATTCCCCATTTCTATTCTTAATTTTGTTAACATCGAGTCTAAGTTTTATACAAAGAAATTTCGAAGAAATGAATAAGAGCCGATTACAAGCTATTGGTCTGCACCAAATTTTTAAATTAAAGTAACTATTTCATTGAAAAAATACATTACATGCAGCGAGACGGAAGAGGAACCGCTGAAAGACAGCTCGTTGTTCGCTTTTTGTAATATAATTTTATTAGGGTTTTTTTAATAAGAAAAATCAGAATTTCTTGTTATCTTTTACATCGAAGACTAGCACCCTTCACCAAACATTATTCAATCCTATGATTTCTTAGTTCGCGTGGGGGGAGGGAGTTCTATCCTGTTCCATATGATAATGTCTTGAATTCACATTTTCTAGAAGTCCTATCCGAAGTATTGACTTGGGTATTGGAATACGGTCATCCCTTGGTCTTTTCTCGATCATCAGTAAAACGCTTGCCAAAGTGGGGAGTCGGTTTGGCTTTGCGGTATGTATAAATTCTCGGTCACGTCCATAAATGGGGACATTAGATCCGATGCCTCGTGTAGAGCGAGTGCCATGTTCTCTGCACGTTAAAAACCTTTGCACCAACTCTAAGAGGGATCGTTTACGGTAGCTGACCTGATGCAAGCTAGGCTAAATTACTATCCTTATTACGTATACTACCCTCATTTCAAAGTTGCATTCATGATTCCAGACCCTATTACAGGACCTTCCTATACTATTATAATTATGTATTCGTTCTCGTCCGAAACATACAGGAACTATTTGCTACTGGACAATTAACAAACAGCAAACAACAAATCAAATAATCAGAAATCATATTGCATTGGTAAGGACTGAACATTGATTAATCTACACAATAAAACCTGCCTGTTTATAGATGCGATATAGATCTTGAATGACTTATGTATAATCCTGAGGTATAATCTAAAGATTAGATGTCAGTACTTTCGACCGAAATATAAACATTCATTTTCTGAATGAACAAGAGTACAAAGTCCAGCTTTATTTATGTCAGGCGATATGTAGTACGTTATTGTTATATTTATGTTGACAAATAGGAAGTTTTCGTTTAAAGGGTCATTATATGTGTCATCATTTAATTGCAAACTGGACAGATGTAAGTTAACATGCAAAATAAACAAATAAAAAACAACTTTCAACTGTTTTATATATATTCAGGAAATAAGGTTTATATGCAGAGTAAATGATTAAAAAAACCTATTAAGCTGATAATATTGATAAAATTAAGAAAAACATCAAATTATTGATGCGCCAAAACAATAGAAAGTAAAAAGTAAAAATAGACTGTTATCCATCAAAATAAGATTTAAAGGTTATGTAGTCATTTTTCCCGCCTTTTGCTATTGCATCAGCGCGTTAATTCAGGTTACCACGGCATGGCATTGCATCATGGAGGTGTATCGCTCTCCGACCCATTGATTGGTGGCCTCATGTAAAACATTGCATCAGGACATAACATGGGTCAATTCATACATAGTTATAGTTTATTTCTTGTTTATTTACACAATGTCCGGGTATGTTTGTTGATCAAAGATATATGAGGTTATTGACCTATCTGAATGATCTTATATATTCCGATCGACCAGTGGTCTTTGACATTCTGACAAGATTGTCATTCTTTTTATCAATATAGAAACGGATTAGATAAAGGGAGACCGTGGAGCGGGGTGATCTCGAGGTATTTTTACAGGGTTGGCGGGTATTTTACATTGTATATGAAAGGGAGGACAACATTTGAAATCTCACCTACAAAATATAGAAACATGAACTCTTGAAAGAGTTATGAGAGACTATTAAAATTATTATGAATTCATTTATATAACACATAAAAATATAAAACATAAAACATTTACATTTGGGCAGAGACATATTTATTTCTCAGATTTGGGTGAATTATTTTTCAACTAATACAGAAACAAATTTATAGTTTTAAATATTTCATATGCAATTACAGATCAGATATTAAATAAGAAACGTTAAAAACACAACCTACATTAAAAAATGTTTTGAATAAGAATAAGAATTATAGTTGTATTTGTCAAGCATGACGCCCATGAAGAGCAGAATAATTAATACAAATTATGATATATACATATGATTAACATTTTTTTATTGATTACAGTGATGAAAAAAATAAAACAAAAAACAAAAGCATTTATTATGGTTTGGTTTCTCGCTTACGATAATAAAGGGGAAATATGTGTTCTGGTAAGTGTATACGTCCGTCAGTCTATCTATCCGTCCTTCTTTCTGTAGGTTCTTCAGTCCTGCATCAGTGTTGCTTTAAAGTAGGTTCCGGCTTTGGTTGTGTAGGTTGTAGTTACATACGCTTAATTGTGTACAGATGGTTATTATGAATTAAACTGCTTAATGTATTAAAATGTATATGCCAAATTAGGATTTTGTTCATTTTTCACGGTTAACTGAAAATAGACATGTAATGGCTTAAAGGTTTGATGCATGTAAGGTCGTTCTTGGTAGAATTAACTTAAAACAGCAGTTAAGATCATCATTAAGGGAGCTTATTGGTATGTATATGTCAAATTAGGGATTTGATCAACAATTCAAAGCTCATTTAACATGTAAATGAGCGGGGAAAGTGACACATGGAGTTGTACTGTGAACTTATTTATAGTTATATAAATACATATAAGAACAACAAATGATAGTTTACATCTCATAAGCTAATTTGAGTTAAAATATTCACTGAATGGTGACGTTAGTGAAATAAATCAAATTTTAAGAGATATTTAAATTGATCCTTTATATTTTAATATCCAGTCATAAATGTTTAACTCTTATATATATTTAGCAGTTCATGATACGAACAGTTATTTGCTTACGAAATCGGCAAGTTTATTATCTACACAAACCAAGCTTTTAAGTTTGTACATTGTCTATTTATAAAGTATTTGACGTCACATTTTGTAACATTAAAGAATTGTAAACAGTTAGGATTTTAATTTAGTTTTAAAACGTAGCGAAAAGAAAGAAAAACAAGTCAATCGTACACAAACGATAATATGTATCACACATGCTTTAATACCCTTTCAGAGCACGATTTACCCCGGCACTGATATTGTTTAAACTTAAGTTTTAAAAGTGTACTGTATTTCTGACCTGTTGCTATTCTTTTCATTTTATACTACCATCTATGCAGTGATGTGGGAGTCCATCTGCCAATTTGTTTGTTCGTTCGTCCGTTTATTCGTTCATTCGTCTATCTGAACACATTTGGGATTCTATCAGAATATTTGAGGAATTTTCTTTAGGACATAGGCTTGGCAAGTGAGGTGGGTATTATGTGATTTTTTTCCCTTGCAGAACCTTGAGTCCCTTTTGATCATGGCGTTGTGAACCTTCTCTGAACAAAGCAGTGTATATGCCACCTCAAATAAGCTAAAGTGGTATGGTTGTCAATGGTAACGGTTCCTTTTATATATATTTTTTAAACCAACACTGTTTTGATAGAGGTATTATATAACTGAATGCAAAACACTGATTTTAAAAATTTAAAAAAGACATGTAGTTTGTAATTATTTCTTAGCCAAAACTGCAAAATTTCTCACAGACTCAGATTGGTACGGAAGCCGATAAGGGCCATTCAAAAAAAAATAATTATGTCGTAATTACGACATAGCATGTCGTAATTTCGACATAACATGTTGTTAATACGACATCGCTATATCGTAATTTCGACATACCATGTCGTTTTAACGACAGCGCTATGTCGTAATTTCGACATATCATGTCGTAATTTCGACATATCATGTCGTAATAACGACATAGTTATGTCGTAATAACGACATCGCTATATATAAAAGAATATGTATTATGATTGCCAAGAGACTAAATGACACAGATATTAACAACTATAGGTCATCATAATGCCCCCAAATAATTAGAAAAGTACCCGCATAGTCAGCTATAAAAGAGGGAGGAAAGATACCAGAGGAAGAGTCCCCGAAATGCTGTTATTAATTAATTATTTGCTCCCTTTGTAAAACTCCAAATTTCATATTTAATGTATTTCATTGTTAAATAAATTACATGAAGCTTATTAAGTATATTATATTTGTTAATTGCATAGATTTTGCTATTTGAATTCATTGGTTAAAGATTTTTATTTATATTGTAAAGTTTAATATTTGCCTCGTTGCAAAATCTTTGGTTACCTTCTTTGGATACCTTCAGTGAGAAACTTATATATTTTATAGATCCCATTTTAGTTTAATAATAGTCCAGTCAAACTAAGATTTAACCTCAAACTAATTGCAACAACAATTGTCTTAGTTCTAATCTATAGCATTATGCCCTTTTTATACACAGAAAAAAGTCCCATAAAATCTTACTTGAGGAAAACTCAAAATCAGCATTTTTAATTTCCTTATGGAAATTAACATTGGAAGGGGAGATAACTCTTACAAAAATTAGTCTTTTTTGGTCAGTTTTTGCTCGTTTTTCTTAAAATTTATATAAAGTATGATACTTTGATTGGGTTATAAGTTTGTATTTGACTAAATTATATAATCTTCTGCTCATGAAATGTACAAAACCGAATTGTTATGGGTAGTTTTTTTTTCGTGCATTTTTCTTTAAAGAAATGGCAAATTTGAAGCTTTGTGACCATTTTGTAAAAAATAATGTGAACATTTGGTATTGTTTAAATCTGTATATTATATTTTTTCAGCAACTAACTTATCTAAAGAAACTTTAAACCACAAAAAGAAGAATACATGCTTAATTATTTTTATGAAAGGAGTAGGTTCAGTAAGACCCCTTTTTGGCCCCAAAATATAGCAGTTTTACAAAATTGTGAAAATGTAATCTTTTAGCTATTTACTGGAAAGTAGAATGCTTCTGCTTCACAAATATGGGCTGTTTTTGACAATACAATGCACAAATATCGGTTACTAGCATCATAAAGTCATGCTAAATTACTGAAATCTTCACAATTTTAGCATTTTAGCTAAATTTTAGACGGTTTCCGTCCTAAATAAAAGTGGCCGCATTCGTGTTCATTCATAATATTGAAATCTAAGTTGTATTTGATGATAATACATGACATATATAAAGGGTGAGGATGAACACGGATGCGGCCACTTTCATTTTTGACAAAAACCATCTGAAAAGTGACGGTTTTTGGCATGTATGATTGATTTTTCATATTTAAGCTTGAATCGGAGCGTTTTTAATGACTTAATCAGTCAAAATTTTTCATAAAGACGAATTGAATCAATTGAAATAGACACTTGAGTGTTTAAAAAGTGTCTAAAATCTTTCTTTAGATGAATGTTGTGAATGTGACTTTGTCTTCATGTCCGTAATGTCGCGAAACACTGTTAACGTTGTTTCCCGTATTTTTGACGTTGTGTGATAGTGACGTGGAGGGGGAGATGGTTGCCGGATGAACAAGATGGCTGAATGTTTGTACTGTTGGAGTGTATGCTGTGTGTTTTGTATTTTATGTAACGTCTGTATATACATATAGTGTGAATAAATCGTGACTGTTATTTTCTACAAAGATGGTGTTAAGTTATAAATTTATGAACGCTCGGAATTCTACGTTTACAACATTGGTGGCAGCGAACAGAAACGGATCTACGCAAACAGATGATTTATATTTTTATACAGACGGAATGCTTTTAAAGAGGGGAGGAAATATGAAATTAAACAATGAAGGTACCGTAAACAAGTTTATTCGACAATACGATTGTGACCAAATGTATGCATTACAACAGAAGGACGATACGGCACTGGAATACGAAGATTCATCATTTTAAAAGTGATATTGGAATTAAAACAGATTCGACCACATAATTCACAGAGAAGTATTTAATCGGCAAAAGTGGACGGAAATTAATTAAACATTTTTGTTCGGTGTTAGCATCAAGGATAAAATGATAATCTAAGGTGCAAATTTGAAAGAAATCAACATTGTCACGTGTATCTATAAATAATTGTTGTTTTATGTATGTCTATAACTTATATTTGTCAGCATTTTGATATATTAACCATGAGCTGGTGTGACTTACCAGAGTTTGACGGTACTGAACTTTTTGAAGGTTTCTGGATGAAATTTTCTATCTTTGCTGAACGTTTTAATTGGTCATCTAGTGATATGGCTTTTTATTTGGTTACTTCACTGAGAGGTAAAGCTTTAGAATATGTGTCGTATTTACCACACAGAGATCTTTATAATGTATCTGTCTTGTATTCTGCATTGAAAAGTCGATTTGGTGATATTGAGACTGCTCAGATTTGTAGAATGAAATTGAAAAATATAACTATGCTTACAAGTGAAAGCGTTCAAGAGTACGTATGTAGAACTGAGATAAATGTTCGGAAATCGTTCCCTGGTGTGAACGAAGATTTATTAGTGAAGCTGATTACTGAGTATGCTATATATGGATATCCTGATGGGAACATTGGATATAGAGTTCTGACTAAAGAACCGTCAACAGATAGTGAACTTATCAAAGAAATATTGTGGCAGGAACATTGTAGACAATCTTTAAAGTCCGTAGAAAAATCGCGTTGCACTGAAGACAGTAACTTTGAGAAACATTTTGAAATAGGCAATAAGCGTAATATGAATTTCACAGAGCATGATATTCGGAGGAATAAAGTTTCTGAAAATACTGACGTTGATATGCAAAGCGACATTAGTTTATATAATAGTAACCAGAAATTGGGAAAAGAGAATTATACTGTTGGTAAATTAAATGTACGTAATAATTTCGTTTATCCGATCGAACAGTCTGTTTATTACATCGCTGAGTCATATGAATTGAAACATGAGGAATTTTGTGACGTTATTGAGGCAACTGAATTTGAAGTTGCGAAAGTTTTGGACGAAGAGATAGCTATCTTGGAACTTCCGCGCGTTGAAAAGCAGACAGTGGTTACTGGTGGAACAGAGGTTGTTATCGTTAGAAAGGTTGAATTGAAATATGAGGAGCTTAATGAAATTGTTGCGGCAACTGAGATTGCAGTTGCAAAAGTTTCTAATCTAATGACAAATAACTTTGGAAGTCCAAACGTTGAACAACAGACGATACCCTCTGGTGAGGTAGAGATAGTTAGCGTCCGAAAATGGACAGCCATTGATCAAAGTGACGTACAGTTTGATATTTCTAAAAATGATGATGAAAAAAATTATGGCAAACCTTGAGTTTCAACATATACTGGATTATCGAGACCAGTATATGGAAAGAACTTCACATATAAAGAACTTGTACGTGGAAATGGGTTCACCCAATTTCGAGATAGTAACATCTATGAAAACAGTTATACACGTGATGTTTGCTCCTGTGGATCGTCAATGTTACCTGAGATGAACTGGAAAACACGAAAGCGCAATTTGTCTTGATTATCTTTTATTTCGAGGACGAAATATTCTTGAAAAGAGGGAGTAGTGTTGTGACTGTGACTTTGTCTTCATGTCCGTAATGTCGCAAAACACTGTTAACGTTGTTTCCCGTATTTTTGACGTTGTGTGATAGTGACGTGGAGGGGGAGATGGTTGCCGGATGAACAAGATGGCTGAATGTTTGTACTGTTGGAGTGTATGCTGTGTGTTTTGTATTTTATGTAACGTCTGTATATACATATAGTGTGAATAAATCGTGACTGTTATTTTCTACAAAGATGGTGTTAAGTTATAAATTTATGAACGCTCGGAATTCTACGTTTACAACAATGAACTTAAAATTTGAGGCCAAAATTGGCCCTTACCGGACCTACTCCTTTGAGATTCTTTACCTTGCCATGTTGAAAAATTTAATAAATGGTCAACTAATGAATTACGAAATCTAGATTATAGCTTGATAAAAGATATGAAAACACCTTTAAAGTTGTTTGTTATACTCTAAAGACCGCTAAAAAATCCTTAATCAATACATTCTGATGAATAGAAGCGGTAAAGTTATAATTTTGTATCAATTTTTATTAATTTTTCTGCCTTTTTTGCAAGAGTTGTCTCCCTTTTCAATGCAAATCTCCATAGGAATTTTAAATGGTAATTTTTTTTCGTCTTCCTCAAGTTAGATTTTTCTTTGTATATTTGGGGCATAATGCTAAAGATTAAAACTTAAAAATCTTCTGTTGCAATTACTTTCGGGTTAGGGACAAATTTTTGCTAGATTGACTGGACTATAAGTCACCGGCTGTGGAAGGGCTGTACAGCCAGACAAGGACGATATACTTCTAGTTGTTGGAAGAATAATATGTGGAATTAATTGAGGACTGACATTCAGTCCTACCAAGGCAAGCCAACCTGACCATCTCTCTACATATAAGCACAAACTACATGGCCTTGAAGGCATAAAACTTTGTTCAGTGCTCGGAGCACAAAAATCATGCTCGAAACATGAAATCCAGCAATTTGATTGGTTGATTTGCGAGTCTGAGTACAAAACTCATGCTCGAAAGTTTTATGACCGCGAGGCATGGCTTTTTGTAATAAGGGTGAATTGAAGTATTGATTGCTCTATTTCTACTGTCAAACGTTGGGCACGATGTTCCTACAACCCCTAGGATTTAAAACAGAGTCTTCGAAATTTCATCCGCAAAACAAAATAAAAATGCTAGAAAACACGAACCAAATGAATATTAAAACAAATTCAAGATATGTTTTAAATTATGTTTTTACAGCTCTTGTACTAAGTGATATCTAGTATATTTGAAGATTAAAATAAGAAAGCTATGTGAAAAAAAACGGGCCCCGGCGCCATAAAACTTTTTTTTGCCGAGTAAAAAAATATTCTCAGAATGAATTATTTTACTCAGCTAAGAATGAGAACTTTTTTATCCGCCATAAAAAAATATTCTCAACGTTGAGAATATTCTCAGCTGAGAATTTTTTTTCTCAGCTGAGTATTTTTTTCTCAGCGATGTAAGTGGTAAAATAGTTGTTTGAAAACTAAAACGTATACCAAACTTCTCTAAAACGCAGTTGTATCTCTTATTAAAAAAATAATGTAAAACATAAAAAGAATCTACGATAGATAAGATGACAAGTAGCATTTAGTAAGCATCTGTAACCACAGTCCTGACAGAAAGTCACAGAATATAAAGTCGGCAAATAATTTGTGTTATTATAAGAAATATAGAACCTAATAGATATTATAAGAGAAAGATCTTGAAATACTTATTTACCCGTAGCTTCTTATAAATATGTATATTTCTTTATATTTCTTTATTTATATCTATATTTTGTATTTTTTTTAAAAGATAAAATGCAAACTTCGTTGACGTTTACGTGAAGAGTGCTTTCTTTCACGTCCGCACTTCTATCGAGTATGGCGTGCCAAATAAACATTTTGAAAAGATAATTATTACGGATCAATAACATACATTATGTATTCAGACGACATAAGACACCATGTGACAATTTTAAAAGAAACAGAGCTGCTTTTTTCTCACATCTACAATCAGGAAGGAAAAAAACCAAACAAAAAAAACGACAAACCAAATATTTTAAAATCAGTATGAAAGCCAGTAAATAATTTCAATCCGTTTTCAATATTCAAGATAATATGTAACTTTAATATTAATATAAATCTGATACAGAATTTAACATGTTTAATACGATTTAACAATTATGCAAGTAGTCATAAAAATTTCTCTGCATAATGAGTTTAATATCATATTGCACAGGAAGAGAAAATAAAAGTACGACGTCGTGTGAGAAGGCATGGCATATATATTTAATGTCCATTACAGTTATTAACAAAACCTTGTACAAATATTATTTTCGAAAATAAAATCAGTTTAATAAAACAAACAAAACTATCCGATTTATGAGGGTCATGAAAAGGGGAGTAGGGGAAGATGTTCTATTTTTCTCTATTCAGTAAGACGTTACGCGCGATGTTCGTACCTCATTGGAAATTCGGTGTAGTTGGCAAGATGCAAGTCCAAAATATATAATTTTGTGATATCATATTCATTGCTATTGTACGTATTTTATAAAATAACGATTTTTAAAATAAAACCGATTTTTTTTTTGGTTTAAAATATGTTTTATGCTGCATGCGACAAGCTTCATTTTTAAAAAACGGCGATTTTTAGGTTGTCCCGCGTAACATATCTCATTTATTGTAACCACTAAACTATGATTTTTGTCAAAACTTTTTAAAATTTTGAAAAACGGTTTTTTCCATTATTAAACAGAATGGTTCATTCAGTCTTTTATGCATTTTTTATGACGTTATGATGACGACATAGAAAAAAAACGCGTTCCATACTACAAGGGCAAAAAAAATGGGATTCCAGATTTGAGAATCAAAAAACATTTATCTAAAATGAAAAAAGTTTAGTATTTGTATTTACTACATCAATGTTAATTTGCTTAATTTTATGAATTTAAAGACAAATATCCTGAAAAATGATATATGGTAATTTATGAGCGATTTTTCAAAGGCTTACAAGGTTGTCGCACCGCCATTTTTTGACGTAAAAACGAACTCAACTCAAATTTACGCCAATTGTTTGCTTATCACTGCTCTTATAATGGTAGAAAATATATCAATTTTCGATAAGTAGTTAAAAAGCACCGTCGAGTCTTACAAGAATGTCGCACTTGCTTAAAAACAACGTTTCAGTCCAATTTTTGGTTTGAACGTTACGAAATATTCGCGACGTTGTGTTACGCTTTCATGTACGAACATCGCGCGTAACGTCTAAGAAATATTTTCTGTAAAATTCTGATCGTGCATATGTAAATTTCCTTCTGTATCATGATTTTGACATGATAAATGATTTGTCTGGATCAACGACGAATCTGTCACTGTACTGCACAAATGATACATTCCTGAATATCAATATTTTAACTAATATCTGTTTAAAACCAAACAAGGGGGGGGGGGATTTTTTTTAACTTTCTTTGTAAAACTTTTGATATCTAAGATAATAAATAGTAGATAGGATGACCTAACATGTGGGTATATTTGATTTATACATGTATTTGGTTTAGTAGATATGAGGTACCGGTACTGCAATCTAATTGATGTACCAGTAGTAAATTGTAAAAATAGATTTAAGAGAGAAAAGACATTGATAAGCTTAACTGTCCAACAAAATATAAAAAAAAATGCCTATCTATCATCTATTTTGGAGCATTTATTTAAAATTTATTGGAAGTGAACCAAAAAAAAAAAAAAAAAAAAATTGGATACAATGTAATGAGGGGGGGCAAGGGGGGTCCCAATAACAGCAAAACAGCAAATTGATTTGGCTTATAACAGGTAACAAGGAATTAAAATGAACAAAAACAGATAACAGTAAATGAAATATTAAAATAAGTCAGGTCCTTGACAAATCCAGTATTTCTTATTACGGGTACAATCCTTTGTAATGAATTCCATTTTCCATGAACATGGTTTTCAGAATTATGTAATTATCTAGATATGTATTTGGTATATTCTTGTCCGTCTGTCATCAACATGTCGGACATTAACTCAAACATTCTTAAACCAATTTACATAAAATTTTTGGAAAATTGTTTATATCTATTGACGTGAGCTCCCTATTGTTTTTTTTTTTGTAAATTTTAGATTTTAAGTTTCTGAGTAATGGGGTTTGATTCAATAAAAATGGTGTTTTTTTCCAGTTTTCTGATAATATCTCAAAATCCTTTCACAAATTTGCAAGGAATTTTGGTGAATTGTTTATATCTATTGACATGAGCTCCCTTTCAATTTTTATAAATTTTAGATTTTACATTTCCGTGTTAAGGATTTTTATTAATTAAAAGGGGGGATTTTCTAGTTTTTGGACATTAACACAAAAACATTTTCAGCAGTTCTCATGAAACTTTGCTGAATAGTTTATGTCTATTGTTGTAAGCACCCTTTCGATTTTTTTTTATTTCCGTTTTAATGTTATTCAGTTAAGGGGTTTATTCATTAAAAAAGATGGTATTTTCCAGTTTTCGGACAATAACTCAAAAATGTTCTCTGCAGTTCTCGTGAAACTTTGATGTATTGTTTATATACATGATATATATTGACTGATTTTTATAAATATCTGATATGACATTGAGAAGTTATCGAATATTTCAAAAAGGTGACGGGCGTATCATGCACTCATGGCGTAGCTGTTTATTTGTTATGGCTACTTTTTTCAGCATTTATTTTTGAACAAATATCGAAACTCACACATGTTTGTAATTTAAATAATGTGTAATAAAATTGAGAATGGAAATGAGGAATATGTCAAAGAGACAAAAATTATATCTATTAAAAATTCAATTGGGCAGTTATGGTATCAAAGTAGGTCCAATTGACATAGTTCTTGTGTTTGTTGCTATTAAAAAATAACGTAAAAGACTTTGAATATATATATTCGCATTCTGACTTTTTTAAATACCCATTTAATGAGGTGTGTGAATTTTTCTGAATGAAACTATGAGGCAAAGTTGTATATAGGGTAGAAAAATCAAAAGCACCAATTATAAGCATGCAATTTATCAAGTAGGACCAATTTTGACACTCCAAAAGTAATTTATTCCACTATTGAAGTTGAAATACATCTTTAATTGTAATGAGTTATGTGCAGCTTCGGAACCTAGTACATGGTGGGAACTTTCATTGTACAATGTAGTTGGTTCTGCTTTGAAAGGAGCTGAGTCTATGTACCATATAATATAAAAGCTTTTACGAAGGACAATCGTAAGATATAATGGAATTGTCCTGGACCTCACTTTTCCTTCTCCAACATATTAGTAGTGGTAGACTCCAATGTCCAATGATCTTCAATTTCTACCGAATTTTGGCCGTCTCAAAAATGTTAACATCCCAATTTTCAATAACAGTTAACAGCAAATACATTATCACAATAACAGATAACAAAAAAACTAAAAACCCAATAACAGCTAACAAAGAATAAGACAATAACAGCTAACAGCAAATATATTTTCAGAATAACAGATAACAAAGAATTAAAATGCCCCATAACAGCATAACAGCTAAACCCCTTGCCCCCCCTCTGTAATTATCCGTCCTCGAGTATCAGTCAAACAGCCCTTACCAAAAAAATGTTGTATTAAATTGCAATGAATTATGGATCTTACAAAACTGGAACATAAGACGTAGTAAGCATGCTGACGAACATGAGCTCAGACTGTTTTGATTCTGTAATTCTATTTAAAGTCATAATAAACAAGTGACCGGTGAAAAATAATGTTATTCCAATTCTTGAACTAATGCATACAAACATCATAAATTAAGTCTTCTGTGCACGATTTTATCATTTTTTTTGCATAAATTTCGTGTAATTGTCAATTTTTTTTTCAATCGGTCAGTGTTGTGAAAATATAGCAGGTAATTAAAGGTCGTGTTTTGAAGCCGAAGTTTAACGATTGTCACCTGTTTGTCAACAATCCACCAAAAAGCATGGATATTGAGCAAGTGTTTAACATGTACAATCAGATAATAGTTTATTTTAAGGACATCCATGCGTATTGCGATCACCGGATTTTTACGAGATGGGTCATACGGAGGTCACTTTGCATACGGAAAATATGTCGGGGAATTGCTTCCTGGAAGGAAACAATTAGAATAATGTAAACTTCTTCTTAATATGAACAAATTAAAGAATTTTCTTCAGAAAAAAGTATATGTACATAAGTTTTATAATGAAAACTATCCATTGAGTTATAAAAAACATATGCATTATTTTTTTTTAATTTGAGATTTCTTATGACTTTAATTACCGTTAGTTGTTCATTTATAAATTTTGAGGAAAAATGTAAAGAAACTGAGATTTCAACTTGGACAAAGTTGACCTTCGTCTCTTTGCCATATGTCTGATTTGTTGTTTTCAATTTGTTTTCCACTATTGCAGCGTTTTTGTCAATGATCATATTGGTCTGATCTCTGACACGAACTGTTTTATTATGGTGTAATGTTTGTGTAATTTCTGACACAATGCAGGAGAAGGATGTTAGGTTGACTTTGTCTGTAATAGTAGACGAAATACGTCAAGATTTGTTAACTCCTGATGCAAGATCGTGATTTTTGAGCAAAATACTGATGGTTATGGATGTACAGAAATTGCAATGCTTAAGTACATCAATTGACAAGTTCCGATTACGACCAGTTCAATATTTCACTCGTTTTACCTTATTCTTAATTTTTATATATTTGTTTTTGCACATTTTTTCTTCTGGGAGGGGGGGGGGTGTATTTTCTTTTCTGTTAATCGCCTCGTTTATTTGGGTAATTTCTAAGAAAGATCAGATATTCAAGCGTCAAGCGGGATATGTTAAAAGTGAAGAAGTATCTACAATGAGAAGCTGTTTAATTGGTCGCTTATTTTGTAGTATCTTTTAAAATTTGGTAAGATTAATATGGTACAACCAACTAACAAAGATGGGGTTATCAACTTACATTTTTAATTTTCATATGCTTTTACAGAATTATGAGACATATTTCAGTCGTTTTACCTTACTCTTATTTTTTATGTAAAAAAATGCACATTTAAGCACCCCATTAATCAGCTTTTTTAGACAACATTGATTTTGAGTATTCATCCTAAAAAATGTATGAAAAAAAATATATGTTAAGGAATAAAGATGTGTATGTTCCTTTGGATAGAATTTGATTTGAGGTGATAAGTGAAGTTCTTCATTGCAAATTTTAACAAAAACACTATCAACATTTGTAATTTTATATCAAATTACCTTAAAAAAAACATTTAAGATTTTTTTTATATACTTAAGTATGGTTTGGCTATACTCAAATATTTAAGAATATTCTTAACTTTGAGTAAGAAAATATCTGAGAATTTTTTTATGGCGGTGCATTTTGCTGAGAATAAAAAAATTGAGAAAATTCTTAGGCTGAGTAAAACAACTTTACTCAAATAGTTTTATGGCGCCGGGGCCGGATGTCCAACGTTACATTTATGAAAAACGGTTTTTAACTCTTATGTATAGTGATCCTATTTCTTATTCTCTGATCTTCTTGATTCTTGGCAGGAACAACGGCATGTGTCGGTTCTTTGTGGCGTTAAAGCCGTTATTTTGCCAAATTTCATTTGACTCGGTGGCTGCATATTAAGCTGGAATAAGAAAAATGTCCAACGACGTTTTTCGTTAACTCAACGACTGAAAGTGCATTTTATCAGAAAATGATTAAAAAGAGTAAGACAATAGTAATATCTAACAAAAGTACAAATATTTGCCTCATGTGAGTTCAAATATTGCTGATTCAATAAAATCTTCTTTACACAGTCGTTTTTCAAAAGGTAGCCATTTTGTCCAAGTAGATATTTCATTTTTCAAAGCAGTTAACGCGTATTTTTTATAATTTATCAAAACAAAAAAAATGCCAAGATTCTTTTTTTATTAACTACACATTTTACCTTACTTGGTATAAAAACAAAAACATAAGACAATATGGCAATATTTAATAGCTTGGTACCCCCAAGCTAAAAACCCCCCAATTACATACATGCCCCCAATCTTATGACAAGCATTGAAGTAATATAAAGTCCACAACATAATCATAATATATGCTACAAAATACAGTTGATAAATAGCTATGCATGTACACAGCACCCTTAGTAATGCTACTGGGAGGGTGGGTGGGAAAGCTAGCAAAAAAGAAGCGTGCAGCCATGAGCAGTTACTGAGAAAGCATGGTCCAAACTGAAACGAGGCTGGGTATTTGGGGTCTGCAAGACCAAGCGGGAGCGCGCCAAATTTAAACCTTCGTGCTAAAAACAAATTTACAAATAAATTGAACTTTACCTTACTTGGTATAAAAACAAAAACATAAGACAATATGGCAATATTTAATAGCTTGGTACCCCCATGCTAAAAACCCCCCAATTACATACATGCCCCAAATCTTATGACAAGCATTGAAGTAATAAAAAGTCCCAAACCCAAAGAGGGGGGAATTAATGTGGTAAAAGGGTACTGAAGGTAGAGATGGCTTTCAGCCGTTTATCCATATCACAATCTATGTACCGAGAAAAACAATCACTTGACCAATAACCTAACAATTTTATGTCATCGTCTGAAAGGCCCACTTTGCTAACCCATGTCGCCGCGCCTCTGCGAAAAGAATGGCCTCCATAACTAAGGTGGTCCAACTTCATTAGTTGTAATGTAAAACGAAAGGCGTTCAGGAAAACTGTGTATGTCAAACATGAAGTATCTGATAACCGAAAAAGGGGATCCAATGGTTCTCCTACCAAGGCAAGCACCTTAGACATGGCTGCAACTGGGCACAGTGGGTGATTATACAAATGAGGTAGCACTACTTCTATTGGCTTGGAACGAAACTGAAGGGTTTTGATGACTTTAAGACGTATGAGCATACCCCAGCTGCAAGGCAAGACATCTATTCTGCGCAAGTTGAACTCTGGGTTAAAAGTTCCTTTAACTAGAAAATTATTGGGTCGTAAGAAACCAAAAAACCCCGTCAGACAAGCCGCCCAAAATACAATGTTATTATGGTTTGACATATCAAGTACTTTTTTCATACTCAATAAAAGTTCGGGTGTAACTGGCGCTTTACAAGATAGGTTTGTACCTAATTCTCGTTTAACACCAGTTAACAAGTGTTTTATATTCCACGAATTTGAAATAGGATCTTGCAAGTTGTGCATTTTATGCAAAATAGATATAATGTTAATATAAGAACGTATGGAACTATAAGCAAAGTGTTTTTTATCCACTAAATAAGCCACGTAAAACTCAACTGTTTTTTCATCACAAGGCACCGCTTTAAACTCATACTCTTCACAAAACTGAACGTACGTCTTCAAATGCGTACGATACGTTCCTGATGTTGATTCAGCCCACCCCTTGGTTTTCAAGCGTCCGACAGTTATCTCCAAGTCTAATGGCCGGCTTGCACCATCTACAAATATAAAATTCATAAGACACGTGTCTCAACAGTTCGTCTGCACTAAAAGAAATATAACTTGTTAAGATATCATACAGTCTTGAAAGTTGGCCTTCCTCATGCAGCCTGGATGCAGCATCCGCTATAATGTTGCAACGTCCACTTAGAAATTTTCCTTTAATGTCAAAGTTATACCTCGCGGACAGCCAAAACAAGTCCCTTAATAAACTCATTAACACATTGTTTTTTGTCGATCCCTTGTTTAGAATACATTTTGTAGTCATATTGTCAGTTAGCACAATTACAGTTTTATTTTGCCACAAGTGGCCCCAACGAAGCACTGATAAAACAACAGCCAATGTTTCTTTTATGTTTATATGCTCCTTTCGGAAAACTGGAAAATCAATAGCCCAATTCACATAAAAATAATCTCCGTTATAATAGCCACCGCCTCCTAACGAAGAAGCGTCAGTTTGTAAGGAAGTGATAGGCTTGAAATCTATGAATTTAACAGTTCCATTAAATACACTCATAAAGTTTAACCACCAAGAAATGTCAGCTTCAAATTCAGAATTCAATAAAACTTTGTCATTGCGGTTTTGTGCGCTGGAAATAGAGTTAATCAAACGTCTGAGAAAAGTTCTTCCTCCCTTGACCATTTGGCAGGCCCAATTTAGTTTACCACAAAGGGATTGAATCTGTTTAATACTTGCACGTTTACGCTTTTGAAAAGACAATAATAAATTATAAAAGTCAGACTGTTTCTCCGGTGGCATAGTAAGAGTCAATTCACGAGTGTCTATAATTATACCTAAAAAAGTAATGCGTTGTGCTGGTCCTTCAACCTTAGACCAGTTTATGTTATATCCTAATTCTCGTAAAGTACGAATCAATAAATGTAACCCTCTATTACAATTAAACATTGTATCTTCAATAACTAGAAAATCATCCAAATATGCAATACACGTAATATTATATCTACATTTCATTATTATACACACTGCTTCGCTTAATTTTTGGAATATTTTTGGACTCCGGGAGTGCCCAAAAGGAAGCTTAGAATCAAACATATATGTAGGACTATCATCACCTAAGAACGTCCACTTTAAACCTGTTGAATTGTGATCTGAAACATGGCAACACACGGATCTATAAGCACTTTTTAAATCGAAAAACTATTAGGTTTGATGAGCTTTAAAGCGTGACGCATATCCATATAAGCACAATTAGTATCACTAGTATACGAATTTAATGAAATTCCAATCGGTTGACTCGCGTCGTGTATCAAACGAATATCTCCATTTGGCTTCGGCACGGCCCCTAATGAGCTCACAATTGTCGGAATAGATTTTGTTACGATATAATTTCCTAATTCTATCTCTTTCTTAATTTGATTTTCAACTTTTGACCTGTATCTGAACGCGGACGAATAGTTTTCTCTATTAACCGGATAATGCGGACCAAATTTTATACACAAATGAAATCCATTTTTTACTCCAGCTAAAATATATTCACGGTCTTCTATGTCTATAGGCAAAAGACGACCCCAAGCCTCGAAATGCAAACCATTAGTCGTAGAGGTCGCCTTTCTATTCACGACTATTCCCGATTTTGAGGCAGTTCTAAGTTTTTTGGCTTATTTGTGGGTTGAGAATGACCGTTAAGCGCCGAATGCGCATTAGAGAAGCAAATCGCACAGCTATGCATCATTCTGCAATCCGATCGAAAACATGAATTGGAATTAAAATTTCGACAAATTTCTCTCCCATCTGGTAAAAACGGACCTTTGCGGCGCTCGTCTATCCCTGGCCTAGAATTCCTTCCCCTACCTTTAGATGCTCCAACCGACGCTTCAGAAAATGCTCGAAATGTAGGGTTGTCACGTTTAGACACCAACTGGAAATCGCGTAAATCCTGGCGATAAATTCCCCATTCGAATAATTCATCGGCCTGTTTTTGGCGATACTCTTTATCATATAATAACACGGAATACCAAACATTCCTGGCCGCTAAACGATAAATGTCAGCCGTATAGTTAAGATAACCCTGAATGTTACTAAGACGCTTTTGCTTGAGCAATTCTTGCATAATTCTGATGTTGGCGTACCCCCATTCTTCGATCGTTACCTTATCTAGAGTTTTCTTTTTACCGACACGGAACTCGACCTCGCCTCCGAGAGTAAAAGTTTGGAATTGTTCAACAGGTTCTGGCCATATGAAAGATAAGATTTGAAGTGCACTTTGTTCCTTGTTAGGTTGCGAAAAGTTTATAGGCTCACCTGTTGCAGAATGCTGTTGTAAGGATGATGGTTGCAGTCCCTCGGGGAGTGTCAAAGTAGACCTGTGTATTGTTCGCAAACTTTCTTTCTCCTTCTCTATTTGCTGGCGTAAATGAGCCTTCTTACTTTCAATTTGGAGTTCTTTCAATTGTTTTTCGAGTTCACTTGTTTCCATTTCAGAATTATCATGTGCAGTGTCCAGTTTCGGATTCGCCGTTCCACCGTTTTCCTGGTCAAGTTCCTCGAATGATTCTTGGAAGTCATCATCAGATTCGTTAGAATCCATTTGTTTCTGTTTACCGGCTCTCAAACTCTCGATAATGTCTCTTAACTTTTCAGCATCGTGTCCCTCGGCCATCGCGTTTTGAGAAAGCTAGCAAAAAAGAAGCGTGCAGCCATGAGCAGTTACTGAGAAAGCATCTAGCAAAAAAGAAGCGTGCAGCCACGAGCAGTTACTGAGAAAGCATGGTCCAAACTGAAACGAGGCTGGGTATTTGGGGTCTGCAAGACCAAGCGGGAGCGCGCCAAATTTAAACCTTCGTGCTAAAAACAAATTTACAAATAAATTGAACTACAAACGGTAGCCAATTTGTCCAGACGTCTGAAAACTGCTAAAATCCTAAAGACGCTAATTTCCGACGTTACATGTGCTAACGTTTCAATTAAATGTTCATGATAGTTAAAACAAATCGTGTAATGAAATTTGGAAAAAGAGGTTGATGATTATTGCCGAAAAAAAGAATAGTGCATGTTGCTATAGATTCCGCCCGCGGACATAGGTTCGACATAGGTTAAATTTTGCAATTTTCATTAATCGTTTATAGCTTTTAACGATTTATTTGTAAGAATTGGGAAATGGGGAAAACATCCCATTACATGAACTTCGTCCAACTTTTACAAAGACAAATTGGAGACACCAAGACAGTCCTCTAAATGTAAAATGCGAATTGAAATTTATGTTACGGAAGTACTCCGAAATAGATCATTTAAAGTCGTCACTTCAGTAAGTTGCAATCACCAATATTAAAAGACTTAATACCAGTTCACGGAATGTTTTACTTCGCGATTTGTTCTGCTATTCATGTTATAATTGTCGTGATGAAAGTAATTCCTGTACTAGCGAAGCCGGAACTTTTCGTCAATATAAACTTGTGCATGAAATGGAGGTAATTGAAAGACGAATCACAAACAGCGACGAAAACCGTTTCATCGAATAAAAAACCCGGGATTATATTTGCCGTTTTCGCGGACGATCCAGGAGTAGATTACTATATTTTAAAATGTATATCAGAAGTTAAACACTATAGATGACTTGGGAAATAATTCTCATGCCAAGGTTTAAGTATTGAAGGGATGTATTTCGACAACTTATGTGCCAGGGAAAATACAATTCTATTCAAATTTAACCAAGGGTAAAAATGTTCGATTTACTTGCAGAGTGTCAGATATATTTGTATTGAGGTTGAATTAAGAAATAGAAATTTTACAATGACAGATGATATGCACCTTGAAAGTTAAACATCCTATGATAAAACAAATTATGGAAAACCGTAAATATACATGTACTTCCGTCCCATCTTTCCTTCCTACATTACTTGCGACAGAACTGCATTTTTAGTTGAAATAACTTAAATGGTAAACATTATCTAATCGATTTCCACAACTCGAGGTAATTTTTGATAAAATAACATCACAAAACGAACAGAACCAGAATAAACCAACAATATAAAAAACCGTATAAAACTTGCAAAAATTAATCGAAGTCAAAAACCCTCTTCGACGCCGCCGCATTTTAAGTGTAACGTCGTGTTGTAGGAACATCGTGCCCAACGTTTGAAAGCAATCGATACTTCAATTTACCCCTATTACAAAAAGCCATGTAGTTCGCGCTTATTCATAGGGAGATGGATTGCTTGGCTTGCATTGTCAGTCCACATATAAATCTACATATTATTCTTCCATCAAATATAAATGTCTGGCTGTATAGTCTGTAATTTATTAAACTTATAAGGGATCAATAAAATATATAAGTTTCTCACTGAAGGTATCCAAAGAAGGTAACCAAAGATTTTGCGACGATGCAAATATTAAACTTTACAATATAAATAAAAATCTTTAACCAATGAATTCAAATTGCAAAAGCTATGCAATTAACAAATATATACTTCATTATCACTGGACTAGTATATATTTGTTTAGGGGCCAGCTGAAGGACGCCTCCGGGTGCGGGAATTTCTCGCTACATTGAAGACCTGTTGGTGACCCTCTGCTGTTGTTTTTTATTTGGGCGGGTTGTTGTCTCTTTGACACATTCCCCATTTCCATTCTCAATTTTATTATTAAGCTTCATGTAAATTATTTAACAATAAAATACATTAAATATGAAATTTGAAGTTTTACCAAGGGAGCTATTAATTCATTAACAACACTGTCTGCCACACAGCATTTCGGGGACTCTCCCTCTGGTATCTTTCCTCCCTCTTTTATAGCTGACTATGCGGGGGCTTTTTTTTTCTAATTATTGGGGGCATTATGACGATCTATAGTTGTTAATGTCTGTGTCATTTAGTCTCTTGGAAATCATAATACATATTCTTTTATATATAGCGATGTCGTTATTACGACATAGCGATGTCGTTATAACGACATAGTGATGTCGTTATTACGACATGATATGTCGATAGCGATGTCGAAATTACGACATAGCGATGTCGTTATAACGACATGTTATGTCGAAATTACGACATATTTTTTTTTTTAATGACCCTTATCAGCTTCCGTAGATTGGCCAATTTGAAGATTACATTTCACATGAAACTTTTAGTTGAACATTTGCATGCTATATAACTTAGCAATACCAGTGTTAAATGTATATATGTATCATCTACAAATTAGAAGATGTGCCGTATTTCAAATGAGACATTTCTTATCCAAACACCAAAAGACGGAGAAATCAGCAATATTAGATCGCTCTAAAGCAATAACTAATGAGCAAAACACATAATATAAAGCTATAAAAGACCCCTACATGACCAAATTTAAATTTAATTCTAACGAGAAAACTTACGGCCGGATATATAAAAAAAAACAAACAAAAAAACGAAAAACAAATTTGATATACAAAAAACAAACTGTATTACAGGCTCCTTATTTGGGGCATGTAGATAAAGAATGTGGAACCTCTTGGCTTTTGTGTTTGAAAAATAATAATTTTGTATGGAGACATATTGTTGGAATCCCCTCTGTCATATGACTTGCATATGTTAGAACCCCGTTCTGTTGAATTGAATGTCTTACTTGTATTCACCCACACACAAAATGCGCCATCACTTTTTATACGACCGCAAACATTGAAAAATTTTTGGTCGTATATTGTTCTTCTTTGGTATAGTAAAAACAATTTGAAATCGAAAATATTTAGTCGATGGTATTCACTTTAGCCTTAAATTCAAGTTATTAAGCAACGGTATTACGTATGGGTTATAATTAAAATAATTAAGTATGTGTCTTTATTTCTATTGCTGAGTACATTTGGTTTGTACGACATTACCCCACTCCAGGTCAATTACTCTGTGTAGGTAAACGTTTGGGAAATATTACTTTTAAATATGTGTCTCCCCATCTTTGACGGGAACATTTTACGAATATCATTCTGGCCAAAATATTAAACAGTTCGGTCATCAGTATTTTTATCTCACTTGAATAAGAGAAAGGATTTACTGTTTTTCTTTCTTTTTTTATAAAACAATAACAATTTACTCAGTAACGGTTAGTCTGGAAAATTATATACTACTATTAAATTTAGAGCGTGGGTCTTTGCAATACAATCTAACTCAATAGGTAATTCAGGCATAGTTAGTACACAGAAAAAGTGAAAATAGTACTTGTAATTTAAAAAACTGAAGATCACTAACAGCTATAAGGGGGATAACTCTATGTTCTATTTGAACTAAACAACAGCTGAAAAGTTTACACAATTCAAATAGGTATGAAGTGCATAATTTGTTGTATCATAATTTTTATGTTTAGTTTTTTCGTGTTATTTATTTGAGAGAACGATACAGTTTCAACAAAGTAGTAATCATGTTTTCATTAAATTTACAGATACTTTCATGAGGATTTTAGTTTCATTATTATTAGAAAACACAGACGAGAGACGAGACTTTATCTAAATAAATATTTATTTATATGTTACATTCATTTTTTTAAATAAGGCATTTTTTTAAATGCATGCCTGAAAATTTGTTTAAAAGTCATAAATCGATTGGGAGAAACAGATCCAGTAAATACAGTCTAAAACCGAGGGAAATTAAACACATCAACTATAAGAGGAAAACAACGAAACAACAGATACACTGAACTGCAACAAAGACAAAGACAAAAACAATGATTAAAGTGATTGTATATAATGTCTTATGAATTATTTATAAATCCAAGCACTGAACTAGGCAGTTATTTGCTATTTCATATGAATTAATGTTTGGATGGCATGAAATGTTATACATCAATTTATTGTCCTAATATTTTTGCTAATACACTCTTTGCCGTCAGATCGGGTTTAAGCAAGCACTACAACCACATTAAGTAAATCTCGGACCATGACATTAAAACATAACAAGAACTATCTTTAAAAAAGATATCCGACGTATTTAAATTTGAGTATATGTTTAAAACTATCATTTCGATAACCTTCAGAAGCACAAAGATAGTACCATTTAAATAACGTTTTCTCTGTTTGTGTTCAGTATTCTCGGTCCTCGTATCTTTCTGTTTACATTCACCAAAACCCCGCGGAAATCTCACATGCGTAGGTGCGTTCTTAAAGTCATGTACGTTCGTGCAACAAAGTTTACATTAAAAATTATATAATTGTCCCGAATAAACAGCTGTCGCGGATGCAAAGAGCTATTGGAGAAACAATTGTTTTAATAAAAATATAAATCTCTGTAAGATCTAGTTCAAATATTTATAGTTTTTCACTTGCTTTCCATCACGATATAATTAACGAGACGTTTTTTCAAACACAACCAAATCACACACTATGACAGCATTTTGTTAACCCGAATAATCCAGTCGTTATATTACGATCACTTCGATCACTCCAGTAACCTCTGGAGGACAATGACCGTAAGGGGGCGCTGTAATTATTCGAGTTAGCATTTTGTCCAATCACAGAAGGATTTTCGAGCATGCGTATTCTGTTGCCATAGTTAAGCGTCCTTAAGTTCAAAGAGCACAAACCGAAACTATACCGACTAAGTCGGAAAAAATCGAAATCAAATCTGCTTTTTTTAGGATGGCCTCGTTTTGGGAAATGCCATGATGTCATGTTTAGGATGATAACTCAGGGGAGAAAAGATAGGGATATACATATGAGGAGGTGTGATATGATTGCCAATGAGACAAATTGACACCAAATTTTAAATCAGTGAAGAGAATATAAACAATTATAGGCAGCCGTATGGCCTGAAACAATGAAGGATTAACCAATACTGTATAGTCGGCTAAAAAGGCCCAGACAAGAAAAATATGAAACAATTCAATAATATTGAGAAATTGACAAAACAATTTAGGAAAAATAAATATCCCAGACATGAACTCACAATAACAACCAAACCATTGAAATACATATTCCTTAATTTGTACGAGTGTCGTACTGACTTTTCCGCTGCGTCGGATCACTTTTAGCGCCTGGTGTAAAATAAGAGAAAGTTCTAGTAAAAATAGATGTTTATTTTTGGAAATCAGTTATCAAAGTGACCGTTGAGAGCCTAAATTGTTTCCTTGCAGGCGTGGTCACATGATCACTGATTTCTTAACTTTCTCCTATTTTCAACAATCAAAAAGTACCTTGTATCGCTCCCTTGACCACAACCTATTTTCACTGGTTGGTCAATAATTAAGTCATGGGTGGCAGATGGTATTAACAATTTCACACATGAGTAATAGGAAGAGGTTGTTTAACAAAAGCCTTACTTTACATGTAAGGTACATAATCCAAAGTAAATAATTTAGCACTTACATGTCTCTTTGTTATCTGGCTTAATTATGTAATCTAAATATTCAAGTTGTTTGCATTCTTCTTTATCAAAAAATAACATTCCAAAAATAATGTAACTTACATAAGGAGAAATTATAAAAATAAGGTAAAAATTTAAACTTCAAAATACTTTGCATCCAAATTGTAAAAAATGAATAATTTTCACTTTAGTTTGGTCTGTTATATTAAAAAAAATTCTTTGGCATTTCATAATTTTACTATATGCACTAATGGATCTACAACCTGTAGATTCCCGTATCTTGGCATTGCACAAGGTCTGGCTTTTTACTGTTTATGACGTCTTTACACTAATCCATTGGATGTTGGATGGGTTCTGATTGATCATTTTGTCTCAGGCTCATGTTTGTTTTCGTTAGTTGTTATTGGCTTTGAACTTGGTGTCATTAACTGTAAGTACTCTCAGATATGTACTATGTGTCTTTTTTTTTTTTTTGGATGTACAATCAAGGAATTGTATAAAAATATACAATTACATGGTACAATATACCCGGTCACGTCCACGCTGGGATTTTTTTTTATTGTTGTTGAATGTTGTATTTAATTTTTATCAATCTGATAAGTTAAGTTTTTTTCAACTGATTTTTATATTTCGTTCTCATGTTCTTTTACACCACATGCAGTCCGAGATTAAGGGGATGGTTGGGATCACGCTAGCATGTCATTCGTCACAACTCGGCCGATTCCGTACCTCGAGAGTAGCGGAGTCACCCGAGGATTGCATAGAAGGAAAGTAACGGAGTCACCCGAGGGTTTCCGATTGGATAGACGGAAAGTAGCGGAGTCACCCGAGGGTTTCCGATTGGATAGGAGGATAGTAGCGGAGTCACCCGAGGGTTTCCGATTGGATAGACGGAGAGTAGCGGAGTCACCCGAGGATTGCATAGAAGGAAAGTAACGGAGTCACCCGAGGGTTTCCGATTGGATAGAAGGATAGTAGCGGAGTCACCCGAGGATTTCCGATTGGTTAACATGTTTAACTCCGCTACCTTCTGTATGTATATGCCTGTCCCAAGTCAGGAATCTGTAATTTAGATGTTGTCGTTTGTTTTTGTGTAAAATATTTGTTTTTTGTACATTAATTAGGTCGTTAGTTTTCTCGATCGTTTGTATTATTTCACATTTGTGATTTCGGGGCCTTTTGTAGCTGACTTTGCTCATTGTTGAAGGCCTTACGGTGATCTATAGCTGTAACGTTTTGGGTCATTTGATCTCTTGTAATCATGAGTTGTCTCATTGGAATCATACCATATCTTCTTTTTTTATATCAATAAGTTTCTACAAGAAGAACCTCGAATTTTTTCACTAAATATATTTAAAAATCAAATCATAAGGCCTTGAGCGACGTGAAAACAAACGAATAATTATTTCAATGGCACTTAAGGTATTTATATATATAGAAATATTCTTTTTGAAGTATCAATATTTAAGCTTTTAGTGCTTAGATTCTTTGTAAACATCATTATTATAAACTGTCTATTTAACCTACTCAATCTTGGATTAACGTCAAATTGTCAGATTGTTTAAGCACGTGAAGATTTTTTTTAAAAGATCATTACAGAAAATATAAAAATTGTCAAATTCAAGTAAATATGGATTTTAAATCGACGTACAACAAACCTTTAAGGTAATTCAAATTGAAATTTGGTAGATCGTTTGGAAATTTTGTTCTCAAATTGTGGAATTGGAGGGGTTTTGCCATTGAGAATGGGTGAAAATACCGAGAAATTCATCATTGTGGAATTTGTTTTATATTTTGTTCGGTGATTAAAGTTTTTCCTTTACCACGGAGAATGAATGATTTTACAACATTTTGGAATTATGACCAATAATATTACATCCTATGTATCTCTTGAAGCCACTTTTTTTTTATTTATTAACACTGTTAACGTCACAATGTTGCTCCCACAGACTCAATGTGAAACTAGATGTGTCAAAGCGACACGAATGGCCCCGTCTAAAAAAGTTTTAAAAAAATCTGCAATTTTTGTAATACATGTGGACATAAACATAATGGTAGTCTCACATATCATAAATCAGCTCAAAATCTGGAGGCGTATAGAAAAAAAGTCTGTATAACTGTGATTTTCAACAATTTTCAAAGTTGTAAACCCTTAATTTTGGCAAAAATTAGCGGAGCGGAACGAAACTTAAACTTGATCTGTAACTCATCATGAGTAACTCGCATATCAAAAATCAGTCCAATATCTGAAAACGTTTAGAAAAAAAGTCTAATAAATTGTTAAAACAAAGTCCATAGCCCTTAATTTCCGCAAAAATTAGCCGAGCGGAACAAAACTCAAACTTGATCTGTAACTCATCTTGGTTAACTCACATGCTAAAAATCAGCTCAATATCTAAAATAGTTTAGAAAAAAAGTCCGTATAACTGTGATTTTCAACAATTTATCAAAGTCCAAAGCCTGTAATTTCGGCAAAAATTAGCGGAGCGGAACGAAACTTAAACATGATCTGTTACTCATCATGGTTAACTCACATACCAAAAAATCAGCCCAATATCTGAAGGCGTTTAGAAAAAAACTCCGTATAATGGTTTGTTGTGGAATGACGGAATGACGGAATTTCGGAATTACAGAATTTCGGAATTACGGACAAGGGTAAAATTATATGGCACCGACAACTTCGCTGCGGGGCCTTAAAAAAATTAAACCTTCCTACCCTGGTGTTTTTCAGCATGTGAAAGTAAACACACATAATATTTTGGTTGGCCATACTGCTTAACTAGGGACCAACAATGTCATTCATGAAACGCTATTGAGTATGAACGGTCTATAATAAAGCATTCAAACTCCATCCTTTGATTTTGCAAAGGTATCATATCCCAGACACCTCTGTGAAGTGAGTTACTCAAATTGAATAAATGAATAGAATGATTCCCGCACGGTGATCTACAGTTGTAAACGTCCATGTCATTTTGGTCTTGAGTGGAGGGTTTGAAATTATACCACTTCTTCTTGTTTTTATATTCCCGGTATTTAAGGAAGATTGCACTGTAATAAATTAATGTCCGGTATATTAATTAACAGTACAGTACTGTAAATAGTTACCAAAGGTACCATGATTATAATTTTATACGCTAGACCCTCGTTTTGTCTTCATAAGACACATCAGTCACGCTCATATCAAAATAATTAAAGAGCTAACCAATTACAAAGTTGAAGAGCGTTGATGACCCAAAACTCCAAAAAGTTGTGCTAAATATAATGATGCAAAAATGCGTGATATTTAAAGATAACATTTTATTAATAAATTAGAAATAAAGTTTAGTCGGATATAAATGGAAAAATGCACAGAAGTTCAAGAGAATATTTATCTATAAATTATAAAATAAAATGACAGAAGAACAAACTTAAGTAAAACAAATTAAAGAAAGTTAATTTGTTTATAGAACAATTTCCTAAAAACATAAATGTAAGTAAGTGTTTTATCTATTTAAGCATATTTATAACGTTGTCTTGAAATTTATGGCCTCCAGCTAATTGTCAGCCTCGAAGGCATAAAGATAATTGTATATATAATAGACAAGACAAGACAATATATATTTATTTGAGTCTCACCTCTGAAGTTGAAATCATCCCTTCGTAAATTTTACGGACGCCATCACGAGTTGGTTGACCGTTATGGAATAACCGTTTCACAAATGATATCGGATATGTTCCTTGCGTCGTAACTACAATCCCCTTCCCTTTCATGAATATGACCTACCGAATTAGACTGTTTACCGGATTTGTAATCACTTAAGGTAGCACTCCACAGTTAGAAAATAAAATCAAAAATGAGCCACAAAATGTTTTATCATCTCCTATTCCTGGATTTCTAATACATTAACCTAACTGTTTGTGTTGTACATGTGCATATGTATGTAATCAGTATACTCCATAGATTTGATTTTCAATAGTTAAAAGAGTGAAAATTAATTCCTTTTATGTGTATCCATGGCAACATTCTGCATTTATTTACCATAAAATATTGCAAAAAGGGGGGTGGATATGTCACATATCCCCCCAAAATTTGGATCAAACTAGAATTTCAATGCCTTTGAGTGATACCTTTTTAGAAACTGTTTTCATAAATCTTCCTAATGATCAAATAAAAAATGGGTGTCTTTCGCCTCATTTTTTCGTAAAATCCAATCACAAAGTTCGTGCGATAAAAAGTTGGAAAAAAACATTACATTAACACATGACATGGGCAAAATCTCTTTGTTCTTACTGTACTATAATCTGGATAATGCACAGCAAAGGTGTGCATTAACTACCTCAGATATACTGCACAGTTCAAATCTATTTTTACCTTTAGGGGCGGTTCCTAGATGTTGACAGGGGCGTTATTCCATCAAATTTAAAAAAAATATATCACCGAGTGTAGCGAGACTAAAACAATATTGACGATTTTAAGGCAAAACACGATACTTTGTCCAATCCTAGGATGAACGACATGTTCGTCCCCACCCCCGAATCCGACTTCTGCCTTGAAATTGCGCCTGCATTTAACTTTGTACAAACATCGTAGTTTCAAAATAGGAAAAAAGAAAGGTTTCTCATTCCTTTTTTTTTCATCTTAGCTTGAACATAAAAATTTTATTATATTTTGCGTACAACATAAATCTTAAATCAGTGTTTTAAAGTCAGAAAGAGAGTTAAAACAATGTTTGGTCATTTCCGCCAAAAAAGAAATGTATCTAAGAATATTCGAATAAAAGAAATCTGATTTCGATTAGTTTTAGACTCAATGGAATTTAATATAACGACTTTTTCAATATCTATTCCTAGCTGGAGATCAATCAGACTTCATTTAAATGGACGTGTCTTAAAAATTAATACAGTAGATACAAAGAAATTTGGGGGAGGGGGAGGAAAAGATTGGAAAGAGAAACGTATTTTCTGTTTATTCAACATTTAAAATTTAGGTAATATAAAATCTTCCTCGGTTTATCTTTCTCTATTAAAGCACATCATTGATGGAAAGATATTCAAACGCAATTAATCTAAACTCAATAACCCTTTCAGTTATGATTTTTTTTTTCATACAACGATTTGAAGGTACTCAAATTGTCAAAGTCTTAATCGTCACTTATTAAATATAAAAATGGGAATAGATTAAACAGAAACATTAAGAAAAAATCTACCATTAAATCGCAATTTTACAAAAAGTCTAAACCCCAAAAAAGTTGTCAATTTAAAACTCACCAATGAAATTCGTATTTCCCCCTTTCTTAGGATCCGTGGATTGCGGTTAATCGTCCACATCTAAAACGTTCACGTAAATTAATGACGTCATGTGTTAAAACAGTTATTGGCCAATCAAATCGGTATATAGAATTTAATCTGCACGCGCTCAGGATGACCCTTTAACCCGAACTCCTACGTCGTTCGGGTTAATAAGGGTCACCTGAGCTGTGCAGATTAAATTCTATATACCGACTTGCTTGGTCAATAACTATAACATAATTGCCGGACCAATGTATGGTAGGGACATGCAAATACGGACTGTCATACAGAAAACAGCCTATATTACATACATTACATAATCTTGATGTTCATATAAACCCAATACAAAGGCTATTTTAATACTCAGCTATCCAAAAATGAATTTTATTGCACACTAGCTCTCATATTTGAAAAATCCACAGGGGCCAAAATGCGAAACTACACACCTAACTGTGGAGTGCTACCTTAAGGTGAAATTTTTCCCCTCCTGCCTCAATTTTTGTTATATTTTCTGTGTTCTACTAGCTGTTACGATGAAAATGGTACCTTAGTTTTTAAAATTGGTTCAGTAATAAAGATTTTATGAAGGTTAGCAGTTGATGTTGAAACGCGACAAAAAGTGATTTAAAAATAAATGCTGGATCATAGTGAAAAACTTCAAGTCTGTCTCATTTTTGGGGTAAATTTCTAAAACTTTTCCCATTATGTTATTCAAAATCATAAAATTACCTTAAAAGAGGACAAATTGTACAATTTTTAGGTATTTGAAAGCACTTATAGGTCAATTTTGCTGTAAATAGCATACCTAACCTTGGTTTAGAAGCTCTCAAGCAGGGTATAAATTTCTAGCAGTACTGGCATCATTAAATCTAATTAATGCCAAATTATAATATAAAATCCTACTAAAAATGTTTATTTGACTTACTCGCATTCAAAAATATGAAGCGATACATTCTGAGGATATCATATAAAGCGCAATCTTTGGTTACAATGGCGAAGCTAATGGAGTACAAATTTAAGACCGCAACATGTCTAAGTGCCAAAATGTGTATATTTGGTTGCTAAGGACAGTAAACAATAAAATAAACATAAATTGCATTCCTAGCAGATTTTTAACCTTCAGAACTAAAACAAGAACATTAAAGACTAAAGATTTGGGGTAAATTTTATCTTAAAAAGTGCATTTCTGTGCTTTCTGATGTGCCTTAAGGTGAAATTTTTCCCCTCCTGCCTCAATTTTTGTTATATTTTCTGTGTTCTACTAGCTGTTACGATGAAAATGGTACCTTAGTTTTTAAAATTGGTTCAGTAATAAAGATTTTATGAAGGTTAGCAGTTGATGTTGAAACGCGACAAAAAGTGATTTAAAAATAAATGCTGGATCATAGTGAAAAACTTCAAGTCTGTCTCATTTTTGGGGTAAATTTCTAAAACTTTTCCCATTATGTTATTCAAAATCATAAAATTACCTTAAAAGAGGACAAATTGTACAATTTTTAGGTATTTGAAAGCACTTATAGGTCAATTTTGCTGTAAATAGCATACCTAACCTTGGTTTAGAAGCTCTCAAGCAGGGTATAAATTTCTAGCAGTACTGGCATCATTAAATCTAATTAATGCCAAATTATAATATAAAATCCTACTAAAAATGTTTATTTGACTTACTCGCATTCAAAAATATGAAGCGATACATTCTGAGGATATCATATAAAGCGCAATCTTTGGTTACAATGGCGAAGCTAATGGAGTACAAATTTAAGACCGCAACATGTCTAAGTGCCAAAATGTGTATATTTGGTTGCTAAGGACAGTAAACAATAAAATAAACATAAATTGCATTCCTAGCAGATTTTTAACCTTCAGAACTAAAACAAGAACATTAAAGACTAAAGATTTGGGGTAAATTTTATCTTAAAAAGTGCATTTCTGTGCTTTCTGATGTGCCATAAGGTAGCACTCCACAGTTAGAAAATAAAATCAAAAATGAGCCACAAAATGTTTTATCATCTCCTATTCCTGGATTTCTAATACATTAACCTAACTGTTTGTGTTGTACATGTGCATATGTATGTAATCAGTATACTCCATAGATTTGATTTTCAATAGTTAAAAGAGTGAAAATTAATTCCTTTTATGTGTATCCATGGCAACATTCTGCATTTATTTACCATAAAATATTGCAAAAAGGGGGTGGATATGTCACATATCCCCCAAAATTTGGATCAAACTAGAATTTCAATGCCTTTGAGTGATACCTTTTTAGAAACTGTTTTCATAAATCTTCCTAATGATCAAATAAAAAATGGGTGTCTTTCGCCTCATTTTTTCGTAAAATCCAATCACAAAGTTCGTGCGATAAAAAGTTGGAAAAAAACATTACAATAATTGCCGGACCAATGTATGGTAGGGACATGCAAATACGGACTGTCATACAGAAAACAGCCTATATTACATACATTACATAATCTTGATGTTCATATAAACCCAATACAAAGGCTATTTTAATACTCAGCTATCCAAAAATGAATTTTATTGCACACTAGCTCTCATATTTGAAAAATCCACAGGGGCCAAAATGCGAAATAACACACCTAACTGTGGAGTGCTACCTTAAGGTGAAATTTTTCCCCTCCTGCCTCAATTTTTGTTATATTTTCTGTGTTCTACTAGCTGTTACGATGAAAATGGTACCTTAGTTTTTAAAATTGGTTCAGTAATAAAGATTTTATGAAGGTTAGCAGTTGATGTTGAAACGCGACAAAAAGTGATTTAAAAATAAATGCTGGATCATAGTGAAAAACTTCAAGTCTGTCTCATTTTTGGGGTAAATTTCTAAAACTTTTCCCATTATGTTATTCAAAATCATAAAATTACCTTAAAAGAGGACAAATTGTACAATTTTTAGGTATTTGAAAGCACTTATAGGTCAATTTTGCTGTAAATAGCATACCTAACCTTGGTTTAGAAGCTCTCAAGCAGGGTATAAATTTCTAGCAGTACTGGCATCATTAAATCTAATTAATGCCAAATTATAATATAAAATCCTACTAAAAATGTTTATTTGACTTACTCGCATTCAAAAATATGAAGCGATACATTCTGAGGATATCATATAAAGCGCAATCTTTGGTTACAATGGCGAAGCTAATGGAGTACAAATTTAAGACCGCAACATGTCTAAGTGCCAAAATGTGTATATTTGGTTGCTAAGGACAGTAAACAATAAAATAAACATAAATTGCATTCCTAGCAGATTTTTAACCTTCAGAACTAAAACAAGAACATTAAAGACTAAAGATTTGGGGTAAATTTTATCTTAAAAAGTGCATTTCTGTGCTTTCTGATGTGCCATAAGGTAGCCACTCCACAGTTAGAAAATAAAATCAAAAATGAGCCACAAAATGTTTTATCATCTCCTATTCCTGGATTTCTAATACATTAACCTAACTGTTTGTGTTGTACATGTGCATATGTATGTAATCAGTATACTCCATAGATTTGATTTTCAATAGTTAAAAGAGTGAAAATTAATTCCTTTTATGTGTATCCATGGCAACATTCTGCATTTATTTACCATAAAATATTGCAAAAAGGGGGGTGGATATGTCACATATCCCCCCAAAATTTGGATCAAACTAGAATTTCAATGCCTTTGAGTGATACCTTTTTAGAAACTGTTTTCATAAATCTTCCTAATGATCAAATAAAAAAATGGGTGTCTTTCGCCTCATTTTTTCGTAAAATCCAATCACAAAGTTCGTGCGATAAAAAAGTTGGAAAAAAACATTACAATAATTGCCGGACCAATGTATGGTAGGGACATGCAAATACGGACTGTCATACAGAAAACAGCCTATATTACATACATTACATAATCTTGATGTTCATATAAACCCAATACAAAGGCTATTTTAATACTCAGCTATCCAAAAATGAATTTTATTGCACACTAGCTCTCATATTTGAAAAATCCACAGGGGCCAAAATGCGAAACTACACACCTAACTGTGGAGTGCTACCTTAAGGTGAAATTTTTCCCCTCCTGCCTCAATTTTTGTTATATTTTCTGTGTTCTACTAGCTGTTACGATGAAAATGGTACCTTAGTTTTTAAAATTGGTTCAGTAATAAAGATTTTATGAAGGTTAGCAGTTGATGTTGAAACGCGACAAAAAGTGATTTAAAAATAAATGCTGGATCATAGTGAAAAACTTCAAGTCTGTCTCATTTTTGGGGTAAATTTCTAAAACTTTTCCCATTATGTTATTCAAAATCATAAAATTACCTTAAAAGAGGACAAATTGTACAATTTTTTAGGTATTTGAAAGCACTTATAGGTCAATTTTGCTGTAAATAGCATACCTAACCTTGGTTTAGAAGCTCTCAAGCAGGGTATAAATTTCTAGCAGTACTGGCATCATTAAATCTAATTAATGCCAAATTATAAATAAAATCCTACTAAAAATGTTTATTTGACTTACTCGCATTCAAAAATATGAAGCGATACATTCTGAGGATATCATATAAAGCGCAATCTTTGGTTACAATGGCGAAGCTAATGGAGTACAAATTTAAGACCGCAACATGTCTAAGTGCCAAAATGTGTATATTTGGTTGCTAAGGACAGTAAACAATAAAATAAACATAAATTGCATTCCTAGCAGATTTTTAACCTTCAGAACTAAAACAAGAACATTAAAGACTAAAGATTTGGGGTAAATTTTATCTTAAAAAGTGCATTTCTGTGCTTTCTGATGTGCCTTAAGGTGAAATTTTTCCCCTCCTGCCTCAATTTTTGTTATATTTTCTGTGTTCTACTAGCTGTTACGATGAAAATGGTACCTTAGTTTTTAAAATTGGTTCAGTAATAAAGATTTTATGAAGGTTAGCAGTTGATGTTGAAACGCGACAAAAAGTGATTTAAAAATAAATGCTGGATCATAGTGAAAAACTTCAAGTCTGTCTCATTTTTGGGGTAAATTTCTAAAACTTTTCCCATTATGTTATTCAAAATCATAAAATTACCTTAAAAGAGGACAAATTGTACAATTTTTAGGTATTTGAAAGCACTTATAGGTCAATTTTGCTGTAAATAGCATACCTAACCTTGGTTTAGAAGCTCTCAAGCAGGGTATAAATTTCTAGCAGTACTGGCATCATTAAATCTAATTAATGCCAAATTATAATATAAAATCCTACTAAAAATGTTTATTTGACTTACTCGCATTCAAAAATATGAAGCGATACATTCTGAGGATATCATATAAAGCGCAATCTTTGGTTACAATGGCGAAGCTAATGGAGTACAAATTTAAGACCGCAACATGTCTAAGTGCCAAAATGTGTATATTTGGTTGCTAAGGACAGTAAACAATAAAATAAACATAAATTGCATTCCTAGCAGATTTTTAACCTTCAGAACTAAAACAAGAACATTAAAGACTAAAGATTTGGGGTAAATTTTATCTTAAAAAGTGCATTTCTGTGCTTTCTGATGTGCCATAAGGTAGCACTCCACAGTTAGAAAATAAAATCAAAAATGAGCCACAAAATGTTTTATCATCTCCTATTCCTGGATTTCTAATACATTAACCTAACTGTTTGTGTTGTACATGTGCATATGTATGTAATCAGTATACTCCATAGATTTGATTTTCAATAGTTAAAAGAGTGAAAATTAATTCCTTTTATGTGTATCCATGGCAACATTCTGCATTTATTTACCATAAAATATTGCAAAAAGGGGGGTGGATATGTCACATATCCCCCCAAAATTTGGATCAAACTAGAATTTCAATGCCTTTGAGTGATACCTTTTTAGAAACTGTTTTCATAAATCTTCCTAATGATCAAATAAAAAATGGGTGTCTTTCGCCTCATTTTTTCGTAAAATCCAATCACAAAGTTCGTGCGATAAAAAGTTGGAAAAAAACATTACAATAATTGCCGGACCAATGTATGGTAGGGACATGCAAATACGGACTGTCATACAGAAAACAGCCTATATTACATACATTACATAATCTTGATGTTCATATAAACCCAATACAAAGGCTATTTTAATACTCAGCTATCCAAAAATGAATTTTATTGCACACTAGCTCTCATATTTGAAAAATCCACAGGGGCCAAAATGCGAAACTACACACCTAACTGTGGAGTGCTACCTTAAGGTGAAATTTTTCCCCTCCTGCCTCAATTTTTGTTATATTTTCTGTGTTCTACTAGCTGTTACGATGAAAATGGTACCTTAGTTTTTAAAATTGGTTCAGTAATAAAGATTTTATGAAGGTTAGCAGTTGATGTTGAAACGCGACAAAAAGTGATTTAAAAATAAATGCTGGATCATAGTGAAAAACTTCAAGTCTGTCTCATTTTTGGGGTAAATTTCTAAAACTTTTCCCATTATGTTATTCAAAATCATAAAATTACCTTAAAAGAGGACAAATTGTACAATTTTTAGGTATTTGAAAGCACTTATAGGTCAATTTTGCTGTAAATAGCATACCTAACCTTGGTTTAGAAGCTCTCAAGCAGGGTATAAATTTCTAGCAGTACTGGCATCATTAAATCTAATTAATGCCAAATTATAATATAAAATCCTACTAAAAATGTTTATTTGACTTACTCGCATTCAAAAATATGAAGCGATACATTCTGAGGATATCATATAAAGCGCAATCTTTGGTTACAATGGCGAAGCTAATGGAGTACAAATTTAAGACCGCAACATGTCTAAGTGCCAAAATGTGTATATTTGGTTGCTAAGGACAGTAAACAATAAAATAAACATAAATTGCATTCCTAGCAGATTTTTAACCTTCAAACTAAAACAAGAACATTAAAGACTAAAGATTTGGGGTAAATTTTATCTTAAAAAGTGCATTTCTGTGCTTTCTGATGTGCCTTAAGGTGAAATTTTTCCCCTCCTGCCTCAATTTTTGTTATATTTTCTGTGTTCTACTAGCTGTTACGATGAAAATGGTACCTTAGTTTTTAAAATTGGTTCAGTAATAAAGATTTTATGAAGGTTAGCAGTTGATGTTGAAACGCGACAAAAAGTGATTTAAAAATAAATGCTGGATCATAGTGAAAAACTTCAAGTCTGTCTCATTTTTGGGGTAAATTTCTAAAACTTTTCCCATTATGTTATTCAAAATCATAAAATTACCTTAAAAGAGGACAAATTGTACAATTTTTAGGTATTTGAAAGCACTTATAGGTCAATTTTGCTGTAAATAGCATACCTAACCTTGGTTTAGAAGCTCTCAAGCAGGGTATAAATTTCTAGCAGTACTGGCATCATTAAATCTAATTAATGCCAAATTATAATATAAAATCCTACTAAAAATGTTTATTTGACTTACTCGCATTCAAAAATATGAAGCGATACATTCTGAGGATATCATATAAAGCGCAATCTTTGGTTACAATGGCGAAGCTAATGGAGTACAAATTTAAGACCGCAACATGTCTAAGTGCCAAAATGTGTATATTTGGTTGCTAAGGACAGTAAACAATAAAATAAACATAAATTGCATTCCTAGCAGATTTTTAACCTTCAGAACTAAAACAAGAACATTAAAGACTAAAGATTTGGGGTAAATTTTATCTTAAAAAGTGCATTTCTGTGCTTTCTGATGTGCCATAAGGTAGCACTCCACAGTTAGAAAATAAAATCAAAAATGAGCCACAAAATGTTTTATCATCTCCTATTCCTGGATTTCTAATACATTAACCTAACTGTTTGTGTTGTACATGTGCATATGTATGTAATCAGTATACTCCATAGATTTGATTTTCAATAGTTAAAAGAGTGAAAATTAATTCCTTTTATGTGTATCCATGGCAACATTCTGCATTTATTTACCATAAAATATTGCAAAAAGGGGGTGGATATGTCACATATCCCCCAAAATTTGGATCAAACTAGAATTTCAATGCCTTTGAGTGATACCTTTTTAGAAACTGTTTTCATAAATCTTCCTAATGATCAAATAAAAAATGGGTGTCTTTCGCCTCATTTTTTCGTAAAATCCAATCACAAAGTTCGTGCGATAAAAAGTTGGAAAAAAACATTACAATAATTGCCGGACCAATGTATGGTAGGGACATGCAAATACGGACTGTCATACAGAAAACAGCCTATATTACATACATTACATAATCTTGATGTTCATATAAACCCAATAACAAAGGCTATTTTAATACTCAGCTATCCAAAAATGAATTTTATTGCACACTAGCTCTCAATATTTGAAAAATCCACAGGGGCCAAAATGCGAAACTACACACCTAACTGTGGAGTGCTACCTTAAGGTGAAATTTTTCCCCTCCTGCCTCAATTTTTGTTATATTTTCTGTGTTCTACTAGCTGTTACGATGAAAATGGTACCTTAGTTTTTAAAATTGGTTCAGTAATAAAGATTTTATGAAGGTTAGCAGTTGATGTTGAAACGCGACAAAAAGTGATTTAAAAATAAATGCTGGATCATAGTGAAAAACTTCAAGTCTGTCTCATTTTTGGGGTAAATTTCTAAAACTTTTCCCATTATGTTATTCAAAATCATAAAATTACCTTAAAAGAGGACAAATTGTACAATTTTTAGGTATTTGAAAGCACTTATAGGTCAATTTTGCTGTAAATAGCATACCTAACCTTGGTTTAGAAGCTCTCAAGCAGGGTATAAATTTCTAGCAGTACTGGCATCATTAAATCTAATTAATGCCAAATTATAATATAAAATCCTACTAAAAATGTTTATTTGACTTACTCGCATTCAAAAATATGAAGCGATACATTCTGAGGATATCATATAAAGCGCAATCTTGGTTACAATGGCGAAGCTAATGGAGTACAAATTTAAGACCGCAACATGTCTAAGTGCCAAAATGTGTATATTTGGTTGCTAAGGACAGTAAACAATAAAATAAACATAAATTGCATTCCTAGCAGATTTTTAACCTTCAGAACTAAAACAAGAACATTAAAGACTAAAGATTTGGGGTAAATTTTTATCTTAAAAAGTGCATTTCTGTGCTTTCTGATGTGCCTTAAGGTGAAATTTTTCCCCTCCTGCCTCAATTTTTGTTATATTTTCTGTGTTCTACTAGCTGTTACGATGAAAATGGTACCTTAGTTTTTAAAATTGGTTCAGTAATAAAGATTTTATGAAGGTTAGCAGTTGATGTTGAAACGCGACAAAAAGTGATTTAAAAATAAATGCGGATCATAGTGAAAAACTTCAAGTCTGTCTCATTTTTGGGGTAAATTTCTAAAACTTTTCCCATTATGTTATTCAAAATCATAAAATTACCTTAAAAGAGGACAAATTGTACAATTTTTAGGTATTTGAAAGCACTTATAGGTCAATTTTGCTGTAAATAGCATACCTAACCTTGGTTTAGAAGCTCTCAAGCAGGGTATAAATTTCTAGCAGTACTGGCATCATTAAATCTAATTAATGCCAAATTATAATATAAAATCCTACTAAAAATGTTTATTTGACTTACTCGCATTCAAAAATATGAAGCGATACATTCTGAGGATATCATATAAAGCGCAATCTTTGGTTACAATGGCGAAGCTAATGGAGTACAAATTTAAGACCGCAACATGTCTAAGTGCCAAAATGTGTATATTTGGTTGCTAAGGACAGTAAACAATAAAATAAACATAAATTGCATTCCTAGCAGATTTTTAACCTTCAGAACTAAAACAAGAACATTAAAGACTAAAGATTTGGGGTAAATTTTATCTTAAAAAGTGCATTTCTGTGCTTTCTGATGTGCCTTAAGGTGAAATTTTTCCCCTCCTGCCTCAATTTTTGTTATATTTTCTGTGTTCTACTAGCTGTTACGATGAAAATGGTACCTTAGTTTTTAAAATTGGTTCAGTAATAAAGATTTTATGAAGGTTAGCAGTTGATGTTGAAACGCGACAAAAAGTGATTTAAAAATAAATGCTGGATCATAGTGAAAAACTTCAAGTCTGTCTCATTTTTGGGGTAAATTTCTAAAACTTTTCCCATTATGTTATTCAAAATCATAAAATTACCTTAAAAGAGGACAAATTGTACAATTTTTAGGTATTTGAAAGCACTTATAGGTCAATTTTGCTGTAAATAGCATACCTAACCTTGGTTTAGAAGCTCTCAAGCAGGGTATAAATTTCTAGCAGTACTGGCATCATTAAATCTAATTAATGCCAAATTATAATATAAAATCCTACTAAAAATGTTTATTTGACTTACTCGCATTCAAAAATATGAAGCGATACATTCTGAGGATATCATATAAAGCGCAATCTTTGGTTACAATGGCGAAGCTAATGGAGTACAAATTTAAGACCGCAACATGTCTAAGTGCCAAAATGTGTATATTTGGTTGCTAAGGACAGTAAACAATAAAATAAACATAAATTGCATTCCTAGCAGATTTTTAACCTTCAGAACTAAAACAAGAACATTAAAGACTAAAGATTTGGGGTAAATTTTATCTTAAAAAGTGCATTTCTGTGCTTTCTGATGTGCCATAAGGTAGCACTCCACAGTTAGAAAATAAAATCAAAAATGAGCCACAAAATGTTTTATCATCTCCTATTCCTGGATTTCTAATACATTAACCTAACTGTTTGTGTTGTACATGTGCATATGTATGTAATCAGTATACTCCATAGATTTGATTTTCAATAGTTAAAAGAGTGAAAATTAATTCCTTTTATGTGTATCCATGGCAACATTCTGCATTTATTTACCATAAAATATTGCAAAAAGGGGGTGGATATGTCACATATCCCCCCAAAATTTGGATCAAACTAGAATTTCAATGCCTTTGAGTGATACCTTTTTAGAAACTGTTTTCATAAATCTTCCTAATGATCAAATAAAAAATGGGTGTCTTTCGCCTCATTTTTTCGTAAAATCCAATCACAAAGTTCGTGCGATAAAAAGTTGGAAAAAAACATTACAATAATTGCCGGACCAATGTATGGTAGGGACATGCAAATACGGACTGTCATACAGAAAACAGCCTATATTACATACATTACATAATCTTGATGTTCATATAAACCCAATACAAAGGCTATTTTAATACTCAGCTATCCAAAAATGAATTTTATTGCACACTAGCTCTCATATTTGAAAAATCCACAGGGGCCAAAATGCGAAACTACACACCTAACTGTGGAGTGCTACCTTAAGGTGAAATTTTTCCCCTCCTGCCTCAATTTTTGTTATATTTTCTGTGTTCTACTAGCTGTTACGATGAAAATGGTACCTTAGTTTTTAAAATTGGTTCAGTAATAAAGATTTTATGAAGGTTAGCAGTTGATGTTGAAACGCGACAAAAAGTGATTTAAAAATAAATGCTGGATCATAGTGAAAAACTTCAAGTCTGTCTCATTTTTGGGGTAAATTTCTAAAACTTTTCCCATTATGTATTCAAAATAAAATTACCAAAATGAGCACAAATTTATCAATTTTTTAGGATTTCTAAACATTAATATGTTGTGTTGTATGCTGTAAATAGTATACTCCATGTTTATTAATGTTAAAGAGTTAAATTTTCTTTAGGTACCTGGCACATTCATTATCTACATTAAATTGCCAAATTATGTAATATAAAATTTGATCAACTAAAAATGTTTTTGAGTGATACCTTTTTCAAAAATGAACGATCTTCTAATATCATATAAATGTCTTCGCAATCTTTTCGTTACAATCAAGCAAAGTGGATAAAATTTAAAAGAACATTACAATAATTGCCGACAAATGTATGTAGGAATGCAAATGGACTGTACATACAAAAACACTAATTACATCCTACAATATTTTATGCTTCAAACAAACAAGCATTAATATACTACCAAAAATTTTTTGCAAATTTTATTTAAAATAAGGGGGCCAAATATGCTGACTCATACTGGGGAGTGCTACCTTAAGGTGAAATTTTTCCCCTCCTGCCTCAATTTTTGTTATATTTTCTGTGTTCTACTAGCTGTTACGATGAAAATGGTACCTTAGTTTTTAAAATTGGTTCAGTAATAAAGATTTTATGAAGGTTAGCAGTTGATGTTGAAACGCGACAAAAAGTGATTTAAAAATAAATGCTGGATCATAGTGAAAAACTTCAAGTCTGTCTCATTTTTGGGGTAAATTTCTAAAACTTTTCCCATTATGTTATTCAAAATCATAAAATTACCTTAAAAGAGGACAAATTGTACAATTTTTAGGTATTTGAAAGCACTTATAGGTCAATTTTGCTGTAAATAGCATACCTAACCTTGGTTTAGAAGCTCTCAAGCAGGGTATAAATTTCTAGCAGTACTGGCATCATTAAATCTAATTAATGCCAAATTATAATATAAAATCCTACTAAAAATGTTTATTTGACTTACTCGCATTCAAAAATATGAACATAATCGGGTATCATAAGCATTGTCAATGCGAGCAATGGAAATTAGACCAACAGTCAAGTGCCAAGTTTTTGGTCAGGCAACAATAATAACTAATGATCTAGAATTTTAACTCAACTAAAAGAACTTAAAGACTAGATTGGTAATTTCTTAAAAAGTGATTTGTCTTCTGATGTGCCTAGTAAATTTCCTCCTCTCAATTTTTATTTCTGTTTACTGCTGTTACGATGAAAGGACTTTTTTTAATGGTCTATAAGATTTGAAGTCATGATGTTGAAAGGAAAATGTAAATAATGATCATAGAAAACTCATGTCTATTTGGAATTTCTAATTCATATCAATCAAAATTACTAAAGCATCATTTAGTATTGAAGACAAGCATTGCTGTAATATACTAACTGTAAATCTCAAGAGGTATAATTAGCGTATGATCATTAAATATAGCCAATTAATAAATCCTACTAAATTATTTGACTACCGCATCAAAATGAGCGATACATTCTGAGGATATCATATAAAGCGCAATCTTTGGTTACAATGGCGAAGCTAATGGAGTACAAATTTAAGACCGCAACATGTCTAAGTGCCAAAATGTGTATATTTGGTTGCTAAGGACAGTAAACAATAAAATAAACATAAATTGCATTCCTAGCAGATTTTTAACCTTCAGAACTAAAACAAGAACATTAAAGACTAAAGATTTGGGGTAAATTTTATCTTAAAAAGTGCATTTCTGTGCTTTCTGATGTGCCTTAAGGTGAAATTTTTCCCCTCCTGCCTCAATTTTTGTTATATTTTCTGTGTTCTACTAGCTGTTACGATGAAAATGGTACCTTAGTTTTTAAAATTGGTTCAGTAATAAAGATTTTATGAAGGTTAGCAGTTGATGTTGAAACGCGACAAAAAGTGATTTAAAAATAAATGCTGGATCATAGTGAAAAACTTCAAGTCTGTCTCATTTTTGGGGTAAATTTCTAAAACTTTTCCCATTATGTTATTCAAAATCATAAAATTACCTTAAAAGAGGACAAATTGTACAATTTTTAGGTATTTGAAAGCACTTATAGGTCAATTTTGCTGTAAATAGCATACCTAACCTTGGTTTAGAAGCTCTCAAGCAGGGTATAAATTTCTAGCAGTACTGGCATCATTAAATCTAATTAATGCCAAATTATAATATAAAATCCTACTAAAAATGTTTATTTGACTTACTCGCATTCAAAAATATGAAGCGATACATTCTGAGGATATCATATAAAGCGCAATCTTTGGTTACAATGGCGAAGCTAATGGAGTACAAATTTAAGACCGCAACATGTCTAAGTGCCAAAATGTGTATATTTGGTTGCTAAGGACAGTAAACAATAAAATAAACATAAATTGCATTCCTAGCAGATTTTTAACCTTCAGAACTAAAACAAGAACATTAAAGACTAAAGATTTGGGGTAAATTTTATCTTAAAAAGTGCATTTCTGTGCTTTCTGATGTGCCATAAGGTAGCACTCCACAGTTAGAAAATAAAATCAAAAATGAGCCACAAAATGTTTTATCATCTCCTATTCCTGGATTTCTAATACATTAACCTAACTGTTTGTGTTGTACATGTGCATATGTATGTAATCAGTATACTCCATAGATTTGATTTTCAATAGTTAAAAGAGTGAAAATTAATTCCTTTTATGTGTATCCATGGCAACATTCTGCATTTATTTACCATAAAATATTGCAAAAAGGGGGGTGGATATGTCACATATCCCCCAAAATTTGGATCAAACTAGAATTTCAATGCCTTTGAGTGATACCTTTTTAGAAACTGTTTTCATAAATCTTCCTAATGATCAAATAAAAAATGGGTGTCTTTCGCCTCATTTTTTCGTAAAATCCAATCACAAAGTTCGTGCGATAAAAAGTTGGAAAAAAACATTACAATAATTGCCGGACCAATGTATGGTAGGGACATGCAAATACGGACTGTCATACAGAAAACAGCCTATATTACATACATTACATAATCTTGATGTTCATATAAACCCAATACAAAGGCTATTTTAATACTCAGCTATCCAAAAATGAATTTTATTGCACACTAGCTCTCATATTTGAAAAATCCACAGGGGCCAAAATGCGAAACTACACACCTAACTGTGGAGTGCTACCTAAGCAACACGACGGGTGCCACATGTGGAGCAGGATCTGCTTACCCTTCCGGAGCACCTGAGATCACCCCTAGTTTTTGGTGGGGTTCGTGTTGTTTATTCTTTAGTTTTCTATGTTCTGTCGTGTGTACTATTGTTTTTCTGTTTGTCTGTTTTATTTTTAGCCATGGCGTTGTCAGTTTGTTTTAGATTTATGAGTTTGACTGTCCCTTTGGTATCTTTCGTCCCTCTTTTATAAAACATTTACATAATATATATATATATATATATATATACTTTTAAAATTAATATACTTAAACAATTAAGATTAAGTAGTTCCTTTATCCGATATGGTCCATTGTTTATCAAAATAGATCAAAGAAAGCTATTGTATTGAGTAATAAAATATTCATGTATCAATTAAGTCCAGTTCTGCTATCTAAAGTCGTGCAAAACTAATTGGTTCATAAGATTGTGAACCAAAATAAGATTTAGTAAGCAGACTGGATTGTCTTTTAAGGTTAGTAAATATGTTAATATTGTTTAATAGTTTGCCTAAAGCTGGGGTCACACATTCACGATTTTTACTGCCGTCCTTGACAGGACCATTCCCGATTAAAATTTGTCAAAAGTCTGATCAAGATCCTGTGAATCGTGGATGGAAATTCGATTTGTATCTTTCGCCAGGTAAAATTCGACCGAGTCTGTCACGACTGCGTCCCGATTCTACCGAATGTAATCCGACAGAGATCAAGTGACAAGACAGTGAACCGACGCTGACGGAAGTTATCCGTTTGAAAACTTTTGGCATAATCGGGATGATCAGGTACTGTCGGTACGTAATCCTATCACGGTCCGCTCTATCGCATCGCAAACGGCTTTGTCTGGTCTCAGTCGTATTGTATTCTGTTATTGTCGGGACTTCTCCAGATCATTCCCGTTCCACAGGACACCGTCCCGAATACACAGAACATTGTTAGGAATTCGATCCGATACAGCAGAATCTGTCACGACATAGGCACGATTGTAATCCGACTAGACAAAATCGGCTGAGTTTCCCCGAATGTTACGGGACGCACCTAACTGTCGGGGTGCTTTGCCGAACTATTCGGACCCTTCCCGACCAGTAGGAATCTGTTACGAACTAAAACGACTGCGTTCAGACAATAATAGGACATTCCAGATAATTGAGGATACTAATCCGACTTTTTCACTTTTCGTGTCGTATCGCTGTCTGATCTCAAACGGGAGCAATAATCGGCAATGTGTGAATCCCGCATTACAAATTTTGAGGGAGATTTTGGGGAGATTTGAAAAGTATAAATAACAAAGGGAGGGTCACCGATGTTTTAATTCCGCTACAACGGAAAACAAATCTTATTATCAATTATTGGCGTTATGGAACGACGCTGCTAGCATAGCAGCATTTCTTGCAATGCTTGGAACTATTGGGTTAAACCTTTTCACTACAAAATATAATAACATTTTTCAATGTATTTTGATATTCATTGTTAGACATACAGTAACCGTTTATTTTAAAGTAATTGTCAAAGTTGAAGTCATCAAAAATTTTCAATTGCATTTGCTGCATAGATAATACGAATGTGTGCCTCATGCCGTATTACATTGTAAAGAAATAATTTACGGTTTGCAGATTAAGAATCTTTTACTTCAGAAGACTGAGGGTATCTGGGCTGAAAAGTAACACGTTCCACTTAGACTACAAACAGAACAAATTCACTGACTTGTCCATTTGAACCAGTAAGGTAAAAACTGAAATGCCGTGTTTAAAAAGCCACAAACTCGGCACTTTAAACAAAAAAAACCTCAATGACACCGTTTTCAGAAAAAGACATAGTTCCTTACGGTTTCTACTTTAATTAAAAAAAAAATGGAATAACTACTGAAATAATTAGAATACCGAAAAGTGTCTTTAGTTAGACTAACTCGTGACCGAACAACACTGATATTTAATGCATGCGCTACGAGCATTCGTGAATAAATATGTTTTTGGTCACTCGTTGAATATTCTCTCTGTTTGAATTCTTTGATAAGTTATTCTATAATTGCAATTATGAGTTTAATTTATTGAGCAGTTTCAATAGTTGATCAGCTAGGCGCTACCAAAACCCACAAATTTAGCAAAGAAAGGTGGAGTCTGAAATTTTATATAGAAAAGCCTATCAGATTCATAGCCCTTGTTTGTTAAAAATAGGATAAAACATTATTGTGACATCACAGTCATACTATGTGATCAGTAAAATTGAGAATGAACATGGGGAATGTGCCAAAGAGACAACAACCCGAACAAAGAGAGGAAACCAGCCGAAACCCACCAACGGGTCTTCAATATAGCGAGAAAATCTCACACCCGGATACATTCTTCAGCTGGAATGCCTTCTATCTTACAGAAAATCAAATTTGCAATCCCATATACTTTTCTTTTTAATTTTCTGATGTATAAATTATGTTCAATATCTAATCGAATTCTTAATTTGAAAAATTCTATGGACGGGCTATTTACTGATCTAGACTGGCATTGAGTGCAAAAAACGAAAATGCTACGCGAAACGGACAAAATGTATGGCAAAAAATAGCCAAAAGTGGTCATGATATGACACATCTTTGGCAGCGTATCGCAGCGATGCGGTTTGTAGGGTTATGGGGATATGGTTTTTAGGGATACTAATAGACCAAAAGTAACAGCATGTTAGCGTACATCTTCCGGAATCTGTAGTTTTTCTGTCCAACAGATGGTTGTAATTTAGAATCAAAGTACTGAAGTACTGAACATCGGAGTTCTCGTAGATGGTTAAAAGCACTTGTCTCAGAAAAAAAATCACATATCTCTTTACCTGAAACTGAGATAAATGTACAGAGAATTATTTTTTTCAACCAAGTTCGTGTGTGGATAACGAATAAATGACAGGAATTCAACTTCACCGTGATAACTATTATGTTGTAGTGATACAAATACACTGATTTGTTGTTATATATTATATTAAAATAACAGTTACATGTTTATATGATTTCCATCCATTTGTAAATCATTCTGTTCTACTATTCTACTTATGATAGTACAATGCAAGTGCATTGCGGACACTTTTCTGTAAGAAATCGATCTTTTTAAACGTTTGGATACGAGTATAACCGTTCATATTTTCCAGCAAATTATATTTATTTGAACCGGAAGTCCGCTTAAGATATTGAGAATATTGTGTCAGATTCCCAGACTATCGGTATGTGTGCATTGATATCATCAATGATTTTTTACTTATATATACATTTGTACTACAAAACATTTTCATATTTGTATCAGTATTCATTGAAGAGATGTATTTATATAAAACGATAAGGAATGTTAATTTGCACTAGGATATGTGCGCGTATTTATCATGTTTATAGATCGGTTAAAATTTTCATTATTTATGCATTAATGGAAATTTAGGCGATAGCAATACATCGAAATGACCTCAAGGTCATCGCGATGTAAAAATTAGTTACGACTTTAAGTTTTCTGACATCACATGCATGAAACGTTGAGAATATTATGTCAGATTCCCAGACTATCGGTACGTGTACGTGTGCATTGATATCATCAATGATTTTTTACTTATATATACTACAAAACATTTTCATATTAATAATTAACAAAAAATATTTTTATCAGTATTCATTGTGATGTAAAAATTAGTTACGACTTTCAGTTTTCTGATATCACATGCATGAAACGTCATATCTTTAGTTTTCTATACTACATGTACTACATTTATAAATAACTCATCAAACATCTCATTTTATATTTGTATTTTTCCGGCTCAGCCAAAGCAGAGTAAAAAAATATATGTTCTAGTTCTAAATGTGTATTAAACTTGCCACTGGACGTAAATGTGGGAAGTCCTATTTGAAATCGTTATTTATTTCACATGTGACGACAGAAATGATCAAAGTGTCGTCTATCTTTCCCAAATGTTCCTTTGATATCTAACGCCTCTAAACCCTGAAAAGATGGGGCAAGTTTATGAAAATGAAAAGGGAATTAACATCAACAGATATAACCAATTCATCAAAGTTGTATGAAAATTGGTGAAAGCATTTTTGAGTTATTGTCCGAAAACTGGAAAATCTACCTTTTTTAATGAATAAAACCATATAACTCGGAAACGAAATCAAAATCCATTAAAAACGAAAGGGAGCTCTCTCAATAGATATAAACAATTCACCAAAGTTTTATGCCAATTGCATTGTTAAAGCGTTTTTGAGTTAATGTCCGACATGTTGACGACGGACGGACGGACGGACAGGGATATACCATAGTACGTCCCGTAACAGGGCGTATAAAAATTCAACACATACTATATATTTGGCTTTCCAAATCTTCAACAAGAGAAAGATTTAACACACACACATGTATTTATGTCACAGTAGAGTTATATACATTTCTAGACAAATGTTTTGTGCTAATGTTCATGTAATATTTGCCACTGAAAGTTTTGCAAAAATAAAGAATACAATGGGGGAAAAACAAAAATACTAGTAATAATTATAAACTAGGTTCGAGTTTAGCTCACTCAATGTTATCACTATCGACTGTGATATAGGGATATGTCGGATTCCGATCATGACTGTTTACAAAGGTAGCTGATTAACTCTTGATTCTTTGGTTCTTTAAAAAAAAATAGCCATTATGATATAGCAGATAGTGCTTAAATTGGCTCACAAATTCAATGAATTATTTTTATGTTGCATATTGTAATACTAATGATAGTGATTTAAAACCATGGAAATTATTGTTCAAATTGTGTAAAACATGTTGATTCATGAATGTTCGATGTTTAGTTTTCAAAGTTAATTACAAAAATAAACAAGACAGTTAGGTAACGTGTTTCCCTTCTTTAACATATATCAACTACATAATTGTTTTTCATTTCTAACTTGTTTACACATTCGGAATTAAAATTGAAACATATTCATATCTAGTTTGTAATTTAAAGATAGTTTTTATATTGGGAGCCATACCACATTTTCTTGTTTTGACATAGCAGGTAAATAAATGCCTTTCTTTTTATCTAGATCTTGATAACAAATATTTATCTGTACTTTTTTTAATTTATAAACTATATTTATAAATTAATCGTTTTACAGTTTTTATTATGTTTCATACCAATTATACAATGATATATTTTTAAGTAATAAACTTGTCGCAACATTTTTGAATTAACAGATTCTTACGGAACAGCTTAATACAAAGTTATATAAGACAACTCAGGTTTCTTCAATCTCATATAAATATTGATCTCTGATTTTGTTATACTTCATATAAATATTGTTTCTGATTTTGTTATACTTCATAATGTAGTATTAAAAAGTCAGAGATCAATATTAAATTAGATTGAAATTTCTTTTTAATCGAATGAATCGGACTCTAGGAGGTTACTCGAAAATATATACAAAATGTAGGCCGGACATGGGCAAAACATGCTTGATACAATACTGCTTACTCTGTTTTCCTTGTATATTTGATAGCCATCGTTCAAGGTCTGATGGGTATTTTCCCGTTTTTATACAGATTTTTTTTTTTGTATTTTTAGGATCCGTGATCATGGAAATTTATTTTCTGTGAATCGTGATTGACAGAAAAATCAACTCGTGAATCGTGATGAGACCCCCCCCCCCCCCCCTTTTCAGGCCCTCATCCTTTATTCATGTCATAATATGACCAAAAAAACTAATCAGAATCTAGGTTTTCCCTATTATACCTCAAAGTGTTATATTTCGGGGGAAAAGGATTAAAGGCGTCGAAAGACTAAAATAAAATGTTAAAACATTATTATGTCTGACCCTCCCTTGGAGCTAAATGGTTACTCCCTTACATTTTGGTTTTTAGATTTCGTCCCTTTTCTAGTACCTTATCCTTTCTATTTAGAATGCATACGACATCATCAGACAGAACGCTATATAGATTTCTTTGTAGAATAGTTTATTTTTCATTTTCAGCAAAACGAAAAGCATGATAAGGATACAGAAAGCATCACTCAGAAAATGTATTTGTACCATGTGAGTTTTAGTTTCGGAGAAATATTACCTATTGATATACAATAGGTATGTGCGCTACATTGCACATAATTGCCATTAAGCAAACTAAATGGGTTAAAACAGCAATGAAGTAATGTGAAACATTGGCTAGATGTATAGGGGGAGGGTTCAGATCTCACAAAACATCATGTTTAACTCGCCACATGTTTGAGCCTGTTCCAAGTTAAGAGCCTCTGGCCTTTGTTATAGTGTCGTATGTTTTTTTTTAAATTTTAGTTCAAGTTTAGTATGACGTCCATTTTAGCTGAACTATTAGTGCAAAATTTTATTCAGGGGCCAGTTGAGGACCACCTCCGGCTGCGTTGAAGACCCAATGTTGGCCTTCGGCTGTTGTCTGCTCTTTGGTCAGGTTGTTGTCTCTTTGACATATTCCCCATTTCCATTCTCCATTTTTATTTTGTAATAATGTATCTTTTGACAATTCTCCTAAAGAAGAACATTGTTTATAAAACAAAGGCTTCACGAAAGATATACTAGACGTATATATATTTTTACAACACACCAAGCTCAAAACTTCATTGGTTCCAATATAAAATAAAACACATCATCTAAGGAATGAAAGTATTTTTATTTAAAAGTAAAATAAAACAAACGGACAAATGTACTGTGTGCAATGATGCTATTGACGATATTGAGCAGAACAAGTCATATTTTGTACATGCCTTAAAATATCAGATTTATTGATTAAACATGGACATCAACATCACCTCACATGTCAAAACATTTTATAGAAGCGGGATCAAAATACCTATATTTATACATCAGACCTTACTGCACTGGTGACCGGAATTTTGGCTACACCAAACCAGGCCTTCATATTTGAGAAACAGGCTATATATGCCCTCATTTTTAGAATTCATTCATAATGTTTGTGTACATTCAAAATTATCAGTAAATTGTGTGTTCTACAAGGATCACCAGTCCTCTATACATTAATTACTGAAATATATGCTAAATAGTTAAAGACTACAACTATTGCGTAGGAACTATTTTGTTTTAAATAAATACTACTTTCCATTCATTTTTAACCTTGCCCGATAATGAGGTGTAACGTCTGACAATGTCCTCCTAAGAATTTTTGCCAAAAATTCCGCTCAAGCCAATGATGAGATCCGTCTAAAACTTGCAGTGAAGTGAGATTTTTTTAAAGCTCCGTGTTGAAGGCCGCACTGTGATTTAAGGAAATACAGAAATAAAAGCGCTGTTCATTTGCTTTTTGTGTGTGTTTTGTTTTCTTAATTGATATCTTGGCATGGATGGACACCCCGATACCCTTTGTTTTATTTAATGAAAAAAAGCGGATTATTCAATGTGAAGAGTAAAAAATTAGTTTTATGGTTCAATAAATTCAAAATAAATTATTGCCATTCATTATAAATAAATTTTCAAAAAATAAGGCTCAAAGAACTTTTTATATTATTTATATTAACAATAACAACGTACACACATGTTGGCGTATGAATACACAACGTCAGAGTGGGCGTGTCGCCATAAAAATTGACAACATTGAAAATAAAACTAATAATTTTAACCAATCAGAAGACAGTAAATACACCAAATTTATTTATTCTTGTATATTCATTCTTTATTTTTCATAGACATAAAAGTATCATTGTTTATTCCTGTTATCTTTGTTTGTATTAACTTAATAATTCAATGACGTCTTTTTGTAAATAAGAGGCGTGCAACTCGATCAATCAAGCTCATAACCCAAAAACGAATGGACAGTTCCACGGGAAAAATATAAGAAACCTTAAAACGACAACAACAGTATACACATACAATATAGAAAACTAAAGATGGAGCAACACTAACCCAACCATAAAACTAAAGATGGAGCAACACTAACCCCATCAGAAAACTAAAGATGGAGCAACACTAACCCAACCATAAAACTAAAGATGGAGCAACACTAACCCAACCATAAAACTAAAGATGGAGCAACACTAACCCCATCAGAAAACTAAAGATGGAGCAATACTAACCCCATCAGAAAACTAAAGATGGAGCAGCACTAACCCAACCATAAAACTAAAGATGGAGCAACACTAACCCCATCAGAAAACTAAAGATGGAGCAACACTAACCCCATCAGAAAAATAAAGATGGAGCAACACTAACCCCATCAGAAAACTAAAGATGGAGCAACACTAACCCCATCAGAAAAATAAAGATGGAGCAACACTAACCCCATCAGAAAACTAAAGATGGAGCAACACTAACCTTATCAGAAAACTAAAGATGGAGCAACACTAACCCCATCAGAAAAATAAAGATGGAGCAACACTAACCCCATCAGAAAACTAAAGATGGAGCAACACTAACCCCATCAGAAAACTAAAGATGGAGCAACACTAACCCCATCAGAAAACTAAAGATGGAGCAACACTAACCCAACCATAAAACTAAAGATGGAGCAACACTAACCCCATCAGAAAACTAAAGATGGAGCAACACTAACCCCATCAGAAAACTAAAGATGGAGCAACACTAACCCAACCATAAAACTAAAGCAGTCCTAAGTATGAAATTGTTCAAATTATTATGGCATATTGTTATTCTAAATTATTTCCCAAAATTGATCGCCCTGAAGATCATAAAAAACATTTTATTAAAATTAAGTATGTCAATAAAGGCTTTGATTTTGTAAATATTGCCGGTATATTTAACGACCATTCTGTTAAAGAACAAATTCCTGGATATTTTGACAATACTGAGCTACCTCTTATTTGTTATATTTACAAGAAATCTACCCGGAAATTTGTGTTTAATTATAGTCAATTGTGTAAAGATGTTAATATCAGTGAAAATACACCTACTTCATGTAATTGCAGTAATTCCGAATATATTTATGGCCCCATTTCCCATGTTATAACAGGAGATCTTAACATCGTTCAAGACCGAGAGTTAAAATCATTCCTCAGTAAAGGACCTAAATATCGTCCCCCGTCAATTATTAATTGGAATGAGTGTCGTAATATCATCCACGACTCACTCCATACTTACTGTATGAAATGGATAAAACGGGAAAAAGCTGACAAAAAATCTTTGGACTCTTTTTTTAATTCAGTAATGAAGATAGTTGATATACGTATTCAACATTTTAAAGAACATTTTACTATAAACCCTTACAACAATAAACCTATTTCTCGTATCAAACATAAACTAAAAGAACTAGCCAAGGAATTTGTTTTTGTCCCGGCAGATAAAGCTGCTAATAATATTATTATTGTTTGACGTAAATTTTACATTGAGGTTCTGAAAAAGGAAATCACCAATTCACCAACATTCCAACTGACTCCATTTTCAGAAAACGAAATCTGTAACAAACATAAACTTTTAGGCACCGCTTTACAAGCAGAGCCAAATACAATGAAAGTCCCAACTATGTATTGGCTTCCGAAGCTACACAAAACCCCTTACAAATATAGATTTATTTCGTCTTCAAGCCATTGTTCAACTACTAAATTGTCTATTCTTCTTACCAGCACACTTGGTACAATTAAAAACCTGATAATAAATTGTTCAAATAAGGCCTTCGAAAATAGTGGAATAAATTACTTTTGGAGTGTCAAGAACTCGTTGGAAGTACTTGATAAATTGCATGCTTATATTGGTGATTTTGAATCTGTTCAAAGTTTTGATTTTTCTACCCTGTATACCACATTGCCTCACATTCTCATTAAGAAAAAAATCACACACCTAATTAAATGGGCATTCAAAAAATCAGAATGTGAATATATATGTTCAAACTCTTTTAGGTCATTTTTTAGTAGCAATAAACAAAAAAACTATGTTAATTGGACATGCTTTGATACTATATATGCCCTTGAATTTTTACTAGATATCATTTTTGTTCGCTTTGGGGATTCCGTATATCGTCAGATTATCGGAATTCCAATGGGGACTAACTGTGCACCACTTATTGCGGACCTGTTTTTGTATTGTTATGAGTTACAATTTATGACAAAAATAAGCAAAGACCCATCGAAACAACATCTGATAAACAAATTTAATAATACTTTTAGATATTTGGATGATATTTTGGCTCTCAATAATGACGACTTCAGTATGTATATTAATGAAATTTATCCTGTTGAACTTACTTTAAATAAAGCTAATACTAACAATGACCACTGCCCTTTTCTCGATCTTGATATCTATATCACTAATGGAAAGCTGAATACTAAAATTTATGATAAAAGGGATGATTTTTCATTTCCTATCGTTAATTATCCGTTTTTTAGATGGTGACGTTCCCTTGTCACCATCTTACGGTGTTTATATATCTCAACTTGTACGATTCGCTCGTGTATGTAACAATGTTTTAGATTTTAACGAGAGAAATTTATGTATTACTGAAAAATTATTACACCAGGGTTTTCGATATCACAAACTAGTCAAAACATTTACTAAATTTTATCATCGGTATAAAGACATTATTCGTAAATATAGCTCAACATGCAGACTTTTAATACGTTCAGGTATTTCACATCCAATCTTTTATGGTAATATTCTTTATAAAGCACAAAGGTGTCAGTATTCACCTCAGAAACTTACAAAACCTTTGAATAGACTTATTAAGAAGGGATATAATTACGATACTGTTGTCAAGTCATTAAAGATTGCATATTTTGGCGTTAATATTGAGTCATTGATAAGGTCTTTGCATCGGAACTAAACACATTTATTCTAAAAACAGTTGTTGGCATGACACGGGTTATGTTCTTCTCATATATGTTATGATGGTATGATACTAAACCCCTAACGGGAAGGATTGTGCCTGATGTTCATATGATGAAATCATAATCTTTCAGTCAGTTTAGTTGAAGTCTGGAGCTGGCATGTCAGTTAACTGCTAGTAGTCTGTTGTTATTTATGTATTATTGTCATTTTGTTTATTTTCTTTGATTACATCTTCTGACATCAGACTCGGATTTCTCTTGAACTGAATTTTAATGTGCGTATTGTTATGCGTTTACTTTACTACATTGGTTAGAGGTATAGGGGGAGGGTTGAGATCTCACAAACATGTTTAACCCCGCCGCATTTTTGCGCCTGTCCCAAGTCAGGAGCCTCTGGCCTTTGTTAGTCTTGTATTATTTTAATTTTAGTTTCTTGTGTACAATTTGGAAATTAGTATGGCGTTCATTATCACTGGACTAGTATATATTTGTTTAGGGGCCAGCTGAAGGACGCCTCCGGGTGCGGGAATTTCTCGCTACATTGAAGACCTGTTGGTGACCCTCTGCTGTTGTTTTTTATTTGGGCGGGTTGTTGTCTCTTTGACACATTCCCCATTTCCATTCTCAATTTTATTTTTTACAGAGTTTGTCTTTAGTGCCGTGTGGAGGCAGTAGAGTGCCTCCCCGTGCTTCAGGTTTATGCTCTTATAATATACTAGATTATGGAGTGTGTGTCCGAGCGAGAACTGCTCTAATTCATTACTTTAGGAATATTTATCAAAAAGTAGTATTTCAATATTCAGCCCCATTCTACTATTTAATACTGATAGCGTTTGACATTTTTAGCCGAACAATTTATCCATTTTATATACTTCAATTATTGTATGCTGGTTCATATTCTGGACGCCAATCTTTGCTCCTTTATTATATAATTCACTAACAAAACAATTATGAAGCTTAGAAATGGAAAATTACTAAATACTAAACTTGTTCAAAGGGTATCCACACGTCTCAATCTTCAAAATCGGTTATCTAAAAATACTACCATCGCTAACATTTTTAACAATAAAAAACGTGGTTACCCTTCTATCGATAAGTGTAATGCCAAAAAATGACTTACATGTCCCCGTCTTTCAACCAACAATACGGTAAGGTCCACGTTTAATGGTCGCACATTTTCTTTAAATTTTGAAACTGATATAACTTGAAAAACAAACAGTATTATTTATTTACTCACATGAAACAAACCGGGGTGTGGTATTCAGTACGTAGGAGAAACTGGACGATATTTATCTAAACGCACTCAAGAACATCTGTATCGTTTTAAAAGACCCAATAAATTCAAAAGTATCATTTACCAACACCTTAAGAAGCACAACCATCCTTTTAAATATTTAGCAGTTCAACCTTTAGAAGTAGTAAATAAGCAGCCTGGTGAATCGCATTCAAAGTTTGTACGATCACGGAAAATAATTGAATTAAATTGGATTAAAAAATTACAGACAGTTTACCCTCTCGGTCTAAATGATAATATCATGGGAATTGGTAATATATCTAGAACCAATTCCGTTAACATTTTGGATATAGTTTCTAAAACTGTTCGTAAAAAACGTTCTCACGGTCGTAGAACAAATCGCAATCAAAGAAGATTTCGGGCCAATCATACCAATATTTCGGACCTAATTTCTATTTCAAAAAACAACGGCAGACATTATCTGTTAACAAAACTCTGTTCGTTACCGGTTAATAAGTTAAATAAAATTTTGGAGGATTGCAACACAATTTCATATAGCAGTCCTAAGTATGAAATTGTTCAAATTATTATGGCATATTGTTATTCTAAATTATTTCCCAAAATTGATCGCCCTGAAGATCATAAAAAACATTTTATTAAAATTAAGTATGTCAATAAAGGCTTTGATTTTGTAAATATTGCCGGTATATTTAACGACCATTCTGTTAAAGAACAAATTCCTGGATATTTTGACAATACTGAGCTACCTCTTATTTGTTATATTTACAAGAAATCTACCCGGAAATTTGTGTTTAATTATAGTCAATTGTGTAAAGATGTTAATATCAGTGAAAATACACCTACTTCATGTAATTGCAGTAATTCCGAATATATTTATGGCCCCATTTCCCATGTTATAACAGGAGATCTTAACATCGTTCAAGACCGAGAGTTAAAATCATTCCTCAGTAAAGGACCTAAATATCGTCCCCCGTCAATTATTAATTGGAATGAGTGTCGTAATATCATCCACGACTCACTCCATACTTACTGTATGAAATGGATAAAACGGGAAAAAGCTGACAAAAAATCTTTGGACTCTTTTTTTAATTCAGTAATGAAGATAGTTGATATACGTATTCAACATTTTAAAGAACATTTTACTATAAACCCTTACAACAATAAACCTATTTCTCGTATCAAACATAAACTAAAAGAACTAGCCAAGGAATTTGTTTTTGTCCCGGCAGATAAAGCTGCTAATAATATTATTATTGTTTGACGTAAATTTTACATTGAGGTTCTGAAAAAGGAAATCACCAATTCACCAACATTCCAACTGACTCCATTTTCAGAAAACGAAATCTGTAACAAACATAAACTTTTAGGCACCGCTTTACAAGCAGAGTTAAATACAATGAAAGTCCCAACTATGTATTGGCTTCCGAAGCTACACAAAACCCCTTACAAATATAGATTTATTTCGTCTTCAAGCCATTGTTCAACTACTAAATTGTCTATTCTTCTTACCAGCACACTTGGTACAATTAAAAACCTGATAATAAATTGTTCAAATAAGGCCTTCGAAAATAGTGGAATAAATTACTTTTGGAGTGTCAAGAACTCGTTGGAAGTACTTGATAAATTGCATGCTTATATTGGTGATTTTGAATCTGTTCAAAGTTTTGATTTTTCTACCCTGTATACCACATTGCCTCACATTCTCATTAAGAAAAAAATCACACACCTAATTAAATGGGCATTCAAAAAATCAGAATGTGAATATATATGTTCAAACTCTTTTAGGTCATTTTTTAGTAGCAATAAACAAAAAAACTATATTAATTGGACATGCTTTGATACTATATATGCCCTTGAATTTTTACTAGATATCATTTTTGTTCGCTTTGGGGATTCCGTATATCGTCAGATTATCGGAATTCCAATGGGGACTAACTGTGCACCACTTATTGCGGACCTGTTTCTGTATTGTTATGAGTTACAATTTATGACAAAAATAAGCAAAGACCCATCGAAACAACATCTGATAAACAAATTTAATAATACTTTTAGATATTTGGATGATATTTTGGCTCTCAATAATGACGACTTCAGTATGTATATTAATGAAATTTATCCTGTTGAACTTACTTTAAATAAAGCTAATACTAACAATGACCACTGCCCTTTTCTCGATCTTGATATCTATATCACTAATGGAAAGCTGAATACTAAAATTTATGATAAAAGGGATGATTTTTCATTTCCTATCGTTAATTATCCGTTTTTAGATGGTGACGTTCCCTTGTCACCATCTTACGGTGTTTATATATCTCAACTTGTACGATTCGCTCGTGTATGTAACAATGTTTTAGATTTTAACGAGAGAAATTTATGTATTACTGAAAAATTATTACACCAGGGTTTTCGATATCACAAACTAGTCAAAACATTTACTAAATTTTATCATCGGTATAAAGACATTATTCGTAAATATAGCTCAACATGCAGACTTTTAATACGTTCAGGTATTTCACATCCAATCTTTTATGGTAATATTCTTTATAAAGCACAAAGGTGTCAGTATTCACCTCAGAAACTTACAAAACCTTTGAATAGACTTATTAAGAAGGGATATAATTACGATACTGTTGTCAAGTCATTAAAGATTGCATATTTTGGCGTTAATATTGAGTCATTGATAAGGTCTTTGCATCGGAACTAAACACATTTATTCTAAAAACAGTTGTTGGCATGACACGGGTTATGTTCTTCTCATATATGTTATGATGATATGATACTAAACCCCTAACGGGAAGGATTGTGCCTGATGTTCATATGATGAAATCATAATCTTTCAGTCAGTTTAGTTGAAGTCTGGAGCTGGCATGTCAGTTAACTGCTAGTAGTCTGTTGTTATTTATGTATTATTGTCATTTTGTTTATTTTCTTTGGTTACATCTTCTGACATCAGACTCGGATTTCTCTTGAACTGAATTTTAATGTGCGTATTGTTATGCGTTTACTTTACTACATTGGTTAGAGGTATAGGGGGAGGGTTGAGATCTCACAAACATGTTTAACCCCGCCGCATTTTTGCGCCTGTCCCAAGTCAGGAGCCTCTGGCCTTTGTTAGTCTTGTATTATTTTAATTTTAGTTTCTTGTGTACAATTTGGAAATTAGTATGGCGTTCATTATCACTGGACTAGTATATATTTGTTTAGGGGCCAGCTGAAGGACGCCTCCGGGTGCGGGAATTTCTCGCTACATTGAAGACCTGTTGGTGACCCTCTGCTGTTGATTTTTTATTTGGGCGGGTTGTTGTCTCTTTGACACATTCCCCATTTCCATTCTCAATTTTATGTATCTAGGGCCCTTAATATAAATATTCTGTTTGGCTTGTTAACCTACTGTATAAGCTTTTAAATGGATTCTGTCTTTAAAATGAAGATTGGAGGCAAAAAGGAGCTTTATTATAACGATGATTGGTCCTACACAAACACTACCGTATTCTACCTTAAAGTTTGTGATTATCTAATCTATAAAATGCTTGTTGTTTTTCAGATTCCTGACAATACTAGCGTTTTGTGTGGATTTTTTTTCTTTTTGTGGATATATTCAATGATTTGCATGAATATGACTTATATGGAAATGGATTTTCTTATGCCTAATTCAAGGGAAATAATGAACGATATTCGAAAGACAGCCAATACAAATGTGAAGCCCTTCAATTCCTTCGTCAAGGACAATGCTTATAAGATAGACCCTTCAAAACATTTCTGTAATAATACAGCTTGCGATTCTCTACAAATGATGTTTGTCGTTAAATCACATGTCTTGAACTTTGGTCAACGATATGTCATTCGTAAGACTTGGGGAAATGTAAAACAACTACGTACAAAAATAGTTTTCATAATTGGCTACGCAGACATTGAGACTCCATTCATTGAAGAAGAATTAAAACAATATCATGATATTGTTCAGCTCAATATTGCTGATACATACGAAAATCTTGTTTATAAGACTATTTATTCCATGTTATGGTTATTGGACCTTAATATTGAACCAGAATTTATACATTTCGTAGATGATGATAGGTTAGTTAACACAATGAATGTGTATGATATTGCCTCTTCCCAGATTGCACCATCAGATTTAGTAATGATTGGACACAAAGTCAATTTTCAGAGACCACAGCGAGATAATAATTCCAAAGTTTACCTTTCACCTGCGGAATATCCGTTCGCTTATTTACCATCACATTTAATTGGAGGAACAATTTTGACAAATATAAAAACCGTAAAAATGTTAGCAATTGGAGCATTATATGTGAAGGTTATTCCTATAGAGGATAGTTACTTGGGAATAGTGGCAGCAGCTTTAGGTATAGAAATGAGACACCATTCTGGGTTTCTTACCTGTAAATGGCCCACGGATGTATTACCTTATATGTTATCTTCTCCTGGTTACGAACCTACATACGCCTTACTTAGAGACTGGAAGTTTATCAAAAGACAGGGTTTGACTACCATGTATATATATTATGAATCATGGAGTTTATTGGATAGCTATGTATTTTCGTAAATAAGATGATTTTTTGTTCATATTTCAACCATGTAAAAGCTTTACTTTACTGTAGTCTGTACTGTTCCGCCTATATCAGGCGACCCACTTTTCAGTATGAATGTCCTTAATTTGTTCAATGCACTGATATTGTTTGTTTATATACATTAACCACCACCTCTATTTACACTCACAATAACAACGAATAAATACATTCCAATAATATATACGTGTCCGAAACTGGAGCGCAAGTCATTGGACTTAAAGTGTTCATTGCCCAATTTCAAATTAACAATTGTCACATTTGAGCACTTATTCATTAAGCTGATTAATATCGATTCGTTAGTACTACCTCAATAAATTCGATCGCACATGATGTAACTCAAAGCATAGTCTTATAGTGATGCACTCTACTGTAAACACATCTCCTCTAGTCAGAAAATGAAATACAGTTGCAGTCGATAATTAACTGTAAAGTGTTAATTTCGGAACAAAATAGTTCATCGTAAAGTTTAGAAGATACAACATCTTTTATAAAAGTTTTTAGACTCTGTATAAAGCTGTTTCTCACATTATTTAATTTACTGCATCTCAAAATAAAATGTAACCGCTTCTCTTCCTCAGTTCCACATAGCGAACAGATTGCACTGATTTGTCATTAACTAAATTAAGACTTATCACATTGAAGAGTATACGTATTGCATGCTAATTTGGATTTGATGCAGGCACGTAAGGTAGAGAAAGGTTCAGATCCACAAGTATTCCAAATAGGGTGAATGCTTCCAATTCAGCATCAGCATAGTTTAAAAGATTTAAAGACGATTTTTCTGACGCTTCAGATTTTAGTTTGGTTATCCAGTAGTAGTTTACCGAGGAGTTAACCAGTTTTTTCCATTTTGACTTTGAAGGAGGGCTGACAAGTAGATCATGAGGTGACGGTAGATCATATAATTCTGTGATAATAACTACTTTACGAAACCAACTGTTTGATGACTCGGATTTCATCGCTGCAAGTTGACGGAATGCTAAGTCATGTTCGACAGAGTTATCGTTATCAATAATGTTTCTAAAAATACCAAGAATTCTTTTGTGGATTTCCGCTTCAATAGGAATTTGTCCAATTATTAAAAGAACTGCAGCATTTGCTGTACGGTCCGGTAAATGTTGAATACGTTTTAATAGCTTCACAAAATATGTTGTAAGATTACTAATATCTGTTTTCGAAAGCAGTATGACCTCAAGTCCGTATAAAAGCCTGGGAATCACATAGCAGCGGATAAGATGAAGTGAAACCTTAGGGTTGACTCCATTTAGACAATAAAGTCCAGCACCCATCAGTGAGTAAACAGTCTGTCTTGCTTGTTGAATGCGACCAGGGACAACTTCTTTAGTGCCTTGACGGGAAAGCATATCACGTTGAATACCAAGATAAACAGCGTTTTCCGGAGTTTCCAAAAGCTCACCGTTAATAGACCAGTCATAAGAGTCAGCGCATCTGAAATTAAGTGCGCACGATTTTTGACTACTAATGAGATAATGGAATTTATTAGCATGAAAAGTTTGTAAGTCCAACATAGTCTGTATTTCGTATGGACAGTTTGAAACTAAGGTGACATCATCTGCGACTGTCGGCACTCCTACGTAGATTGAGCCAATATGAGAACCTATACGATAGGTTTCGAGTGTAGTGAGAAGAGAGTTTATGAAAATCTTATAAGCGGTTGGGGACTAAACACCACCCTGTCTGACACCTTGAGATTCCAGGAAAGTTCTGGACGTTTGTCCTTGCCATTTGATATTAGAGTTCAGCCCTTTATACCAGTCTTTAAAAAGAAGCCAGTTGTCACCACATAGACCAGCTTTGTTCATTTCACGAAGAAGACCATCATGCCACACCACATCAAAAGCACTTTTAGCATCTGTGAGTGCAATAATAAATGGATTCCCATTCTTTTTAGCCTCAGTATGTAATTCAGTAAGAATAAGAGCAGCCACAAGTGGTATTTCACCTTGAGTAAAGCCTTCCTGTAACGGACTTTGTATGTTGAAAATATTGTCCTTATTCCTGACAAGATGTAATTTTTCAGTTAATTTCCCAACGGGATTAGTAATAGTAATTTTCCTGTAGGAACCAGGATCCTCTTTCGGTTTCCCCTTTTTTTTGAAAACAGGACAAGCAAGTCCATTTTTGAATATAGTTGGAATAATATGGTTTTAAAATGAGAATGTTATGACAGATGTTAAAACGTAAGAGAGAGTCTTCCCACCAAATTTTAAATGTTCACATGCTACTCTAGAGGCATCAGGTGCCTTACCATTCTTAAGTGAATTAATAGAATGAAATTCAAAACAGTGTGGCTGTGGTCATTGATTGACACATTAAATTCATCCATTGACTGGGACAATTTAGGTGAACGTTTGTATGTAACGACCATTGCTCACTGTGTACTTTTTAAAGACACTTAAACTATGGGGTTACCAAAGGTTCTCAACACCTTAATAAAGTAATTCCAAAAAATTAATCAGAAATAACACGATGTTTTGATTTATATCAATTATATAAATCAAAACATAAAGGTTATTTCTGATTACTTTTTCGAATTATTATATAATTAAAAGCGTTAAGAAACCTTGGTGACCCCACAGTTTAAATGTCTATCGTAGGTACGTCGTGAACAGTGGTCGTTACAGACAAACGTTCACGTAAATTGTCCCAGTCAATGGATGAATTTAATGTGTCAATCAATGGCCACAGCCACACTGTTTTGAATTTCATTCTAATTTGTACCACCTCCTTTTCTGAGACAGGGACCAGAGTATCTCTATTCTCAGTATAAGTATCGGTCAAGGCTGATATGTCCTGTTCCACAATATGTTTATATGTATTATCAAAGTCCGGGTTATCGACCGGAGTGGCTAACTTTTCATAATATGAAGCCCAGGTATCTAAAATTTCTTCTTCAGTATTAATTATTTCATATTTTAAAATAGATGTCACAGAAGAGCGCAAGTTTCGCTGGTTGTTAAGTAAAGTATAGAAATTTTTATCATTTCTGTCAGATTACGACATAATATCAGTAAATTTAGACTGTCTCTTAGCAGTTTCTATTTTCCTTTGTTCTGATCTAAGTTTCTTTTTAAAAACTCTCATTTGTTGATAATGAATGCTTAGTTTATCTGATGTTCCCTCTTGTTTCCACATCCAATAATGATATTTACTACGATTTAAAATATCTGTCATATTCGGAGTTCAGTATCTACTATTTTCCCCACGTTTTCTACTATTAGGAGGTTGAAGCGAATCAGCAGTTTGGGTAATTATCTCACAGGCAGAGATGACAAATTCATCAAAGTTTTCAATTGATAGATTATCTATTTCAGTTATTTTTGACTGTAAATTTAATTCCAATAATCTCTGATATTCACATTTATCAATCTTATTCCAGTTTATACGCTGCAAATATTTGCTTTTTGAAATAGCATTTGGTTTATCTGAAGTTTTTATTAAAACTGATACCATTATCGGATTATGAGTAGAAGTGTTAGCTGATTCTCGGCTATATGTACAGTATGTATTAATAATATCAAAACTCTTAATAAAATAGTCAATTTGTGACTCATCACGATTTTTAAAATGATAAAATGTACTACACTCAACACAGATGTCAGGAATACGTATATTATTATTACGTAGAAAGTTTTTAAAATCATTATCTCTAGGATGGTTCCTGAAAATTGAGGCATTCATATCACCACCAATTAAAATATAAGCAGAGTCTCTATATTTTGTGACAATTTCGATAAGTTCGTCTAATACGGAAAGATAGTCATCACGGCTATAATTATTACTACGAGAAGGTAAATATACAGAAATTATCACCAGAGGTACATCAAAGTTCAAACGTATTGCAGCAATTCTATTACTTCCATCAGGCAGTTTTTCCAAATATGGACTATATTTATTATTTACGCAAATTGCAACCCCAGTATGCCCGCGTTTTCTGTCAACTACATCATCAATAATTCCATCGTCAAACATTTTATATGACAGTTAAAATCGGTAAAATTAGTATACAAATTATCCTTCTCATGGCTATAGAGCCAGTGTTCTTGAAGTAAGATGATATCAGATCTTTTAATAAGTTTATAAAGATACACTAAATTAGAGGTCAGGCCTTCAATGTTAAAAGATCAAATATTTAACAAATGTTTAGTTAAATTCTTGATTGATTCGATGGGTGATATTGTGGACTCTGGATCTGAAATCTTGGGATCGCTTGGTATTGTCGATGGACATTTGGTTGACGGACATGATTCGGATGTCTTGTCGGAGGAGGGTGGTACATATGTTTCTTTGGTGGAGAATAATTCATTTGTGGCAGGTGTATTTTCGGCGCACGAGTATAGCCTAAAAAAGGTGACTGTTCAGTATACGATATACTATGACCGTTTGATTATTTATCACTTTTTGTTTCTTCTTTCTTGTTCTCGGTTGTTTACGTCCATTATCTATTTTAAAGTCAATGAATTTATCAGCTAAATTTGAAATTTTATTTTCTTGTTTAAGTAGTTCAAATTCTAATGAACGCACACGTTGTTCCATGGCATATGATCTAGAGTTATCTTCTCGATTAAACGCAGATGGTTCATGTGCCGTATTGCTAGGTTTTTGTTGTTGTATCAGTAAGGAACGTTTAAGATCCTTTTTATCTTGCTCTAATTTAATAGTGAGGGCTCTGTTAGTAGCCAATTCTTTTTTCATTAATTTTATTTCAGAATCTTGTTTACAAATGAGTGATTCTTTGGTTTTAAGTTGCTTATCGTTTAGTCCAAGTTGAGATTTTAAATTTTTTATCTCCTCTTCTAAAATGTTAGTGTTATTACATGTTGCTGGGGTGGCACTGATGGTCACAGGAATAGGATATACATTAGTTATTTAAACGAGGCGGAGTGGAATCCAGGACAGTGGGATGACTCAAGTTTGTAGAAGTATCGCTATTTTCTGAACGTGACCTAATACTTGTGGTTGGTTGATTACCAGTGTTTTCCGGAGCATGTTTTTACTGAGAAACAAGTAGATCTGACTGCAGTGATTTTAAAGTTTTGCAGCTGTTACAATTATATTGAAGTGATAAATTGTTCTCTATCTCATCAGCCTCCTTAACAGTAAGATTTTCACATTTATAATGAAGCCATTTATTACAGATCTCACATTCAACTGCCTTATCGCCAGAACTACAAAGATTTTCACATGTAGGACAGTAGTCATTTTGTTGTTGATCAGAAGCATTTATTAGTGACTTTAAAGATGCGGAAGCACTATTTTGTTTAGAATGTTGATACTGATCTTGTTGAATACTAGTATTAATGTATGTTGTTCGAGTACAACTAGCCTGATTTAAGTTAAGATATACTGTGCAACATTGTCTGATTTTACTGTTAATTGTTATGAAATCCTTGTTGTGGTCTACTCAAGGACACGATTTTAAATTCCTCATAGGCACCGGCAGTGAATGTAAGCACTAAGTTACCAGGACTAAATTCAGGTACTACTGCGAATGATCGATTTGAGTTTTTGACGAATTGCTCTGTTTTTATTTAGAGCATATTCAGCTGGGTGATCAGTAGTATTGACCTTAGATGACTTGTCACTTGTTGAGGCAACAGTTACAGCTTTACGTGCTGTCTTGGAAGGGGTATAGGCAGAACGTTTTGTTTTGACTCGGTCACTCCTTCTTCTTGCTATCTCCATTGTTGTTTATTAACTTATCGATGGAAATGAGTGATATATATCGTGAGGTAGTACTATGAATGTCAATGAAAGGTAATTTACTACACACGGTTAAACGAGTTAAAAATTATGAGCAGTAAAACGCAACCGTTAAAATCGATAAAAATATCCAGAACTAAAAGAACAGGTTCAATTAAAAATGCTATAAAATCTGTTCTCTGTAAGGGTTGCTTATAAGGTCCTGTAAGACGAAGACACAATAAATGTGGAGAATATATGAGTAAATATCAATTTACCAAGAAACTCAAGATGGCGTCGTCAGTAGATGCCGGTTTAACACACGATTCGTAGCTTTCCAAGTGAAATATGATGGTTTTAATGTTCAGGTAACATGAACGATTGTTTTGGAGTAGAGGTGGTGTTAATAAAACAATGTGTATATAAAATGATATGACTAAAACAGTAAAATAACACAATTTTCCTCTGCAGCTAGAAAAGAGGGTTCGCCATGTTCGTCATTCGGGTATCTTTTTTCAAAAGCACGAAGATATGTAGGCAGGTTATCTCCCTTGCAACATACGGGTACTTCAGAGTCAAACAGATGACGGTCAGGGAACCAGTCTTAAAGATATCTTTTGTACACACAATCCGGTATACATCTATGTTTTCATGCTAGTGTTTAAGAATAAAGTTTACTAAATATTTTACTCACTGCAATATTTTTTTTTATCTTGATCATTTTAACTATTAAAGTCTTATTGAACAGGGTTTAAAATGGCTACACAAATCCCGATTGTACAACTACGACCAACACGCGAAAGATTTACCGAAAATTACATGATACGGTTTGTTGTCAATCACAATCTGTAACCAGAATATATTCTCCGTAGCGAGATGTAATTTACGTATTGCTTTATATTGTCAGCTGACATGTATTTAGCAATTTTTGTGGGGGCTTTGCAGATTGGTTGTGCACGTGTATCCATCTTCACATTCAGTTTTTATGCCCCGATAGTAGAGGGGCATTATGTTTTCTGGTCTGTGGGTCCGTTCGCTCGTCCATTCGTCCTTTCGTTCGTCTGTCCGTCTGTCCTGCTTAAAGTTATAGTTTACAGTCGAGGTAGTTTTTGATGAAGTTGCATATATGCATGTTCCCTATGATATAATCTTTCTTATTTTCATGTCAAATGTGCGAGTAGGACATCTGTGTACTATGAACACATTCTTGCTTAATTCTAATTTGTATGAAAGACCGCACAGTCTTAATCTATTCGAAAAGGATATCTTCCTCTTCTTTTTCGCTGTTACACTCAGTGACTGCTGTCTTTCAAGTAAGTTTTTACAAGTTAAAAAGCAAATTACATCCCAGCTCATTTGTTCTACCAGGGGTGATATGAGCCCCTATCAGATCAGCCTAGCTTGCTTTCCTTCGTTTTGTAACAGTGGTTTATTGGAAAATGACGCTTCAGCGGCATTGATCCGATACCATTGACCAGAACAACAGGATGTCGATTATAGCCTCCGCCTACCGCACTCGGTTTCATATTTACTATTTTACAAACTAACTGGTATCTGTTTGTATTCCGCTACACTCGAACAAAGTGTTGTAGTCGGAAGGGAACCAGTTTACATACTTGATTTTATCTACAACAAAAATGTTGACCTATCCATAGAAAGGCTTGTATAGTCAGCGGTTTTATTCTCCAAAATTGGACTTTCCAGAGGGATTGCGGACTATAGAGTACAATAAGCAAGAAATAAGAGAACAAGTTCAATTTCACGGCGAGGTGGTTGTTAACGTTCCGCCATCATTGATATCGTAGAGGGCGCTCTCATCATTTTTCAAACTAATAATTATTTACATAGGAATTATTAGAATTTTTTTTACTACTTGAGGTGAAGTGCTAAAAATCAGTGATATTTTTCTGCGGGATTGTCATGCGTTCTTGACAACCCCAAAATTCACCCGTAAAAGCCATGGGACCATAAATTTTTTGTGTTGTATTTTGATGACAATAAATTGTTCTTTCTTTTGATACCACTTTCAACCACAAAATTTCTTTTATTTAGAAGTAATTAAACAAAAGGCTAACATTGTCGGCAATGGAAAACTATTTAGTACTTTGTATTCTACAATGCATTTGAAATGAACTGGTATCTGCTAGATTGAAACGATCCAAACATAGTAAAAAAGACAACCGTAAACCAGCTTAGAATTTGTAAACTACAAAACGTAATCGGTTATTGTTCATTCCGTCATACCGACTTATATGGGTTGTATAAGCTTAGGACCCTTCAAACATTAATGTGATAGGTATAATAAAGACTGTTTTACAAGAAGATTGAACTGTTTTACTTTCAAAGGCGTATTATAGTGATATCTGTTATGTACGGATTTCGACTCTCACCGGTTAATTTCTTCCATTACACATGCTTTTTAAACTTCCTGTTTAAACATCGCACGTTTCAAAATTGCTTTTTAAGTGAATTAAACTTATTTTAACAATCATGAAGCGTTCTAGAATCATTTTTAAGCAGTTTCTACTTCTGTTTGATGATGGAAAACAGGTTTTCTCAAAAAAATACCGCAAACGATCGCAGAGGATTTGAAATGTACAAGTTATTTTATTGGGTTTGCCAACCCTGGAATATCGTAGGGATGGGAAAGATATGATACAAGTCTACAAAGCGTTGCATGGTATAGATGACATCGACTGGATGAGCTATTTACTTTAGCACTATCTAATAATACTAGAGGTCACTCATTAAAAATTTTTAAAAAACAGTGTAAGACCACACATAGACTAAATACTTTTTCAATTGGAGTAGTGGATCAGTGGAATAACCTGTCAGCTTTAACGGTGACGGCAAAGACTCTGAACAATTTTAAGTCTGCATTAAATGGCGAAAATTGGAACCCATATAGAATGAAATTCAAAACAGTGTGGCTGTGGCCATTGATTGACACATTAAATTAATCCATTGACTGGGACAATTTAGACGAACGTGTGTATGTAACAACCACTGCTCACTATGTACTTTTTAAAGACACTTAAACTATGGGGTCACCAAAGGTTCTCAACACCTTAATAAAGTAATTCGAAAAATTAATCAGAAATAACACGATGTTTTGATTTATATCAATTATATAAATCAAAACATAAAGGTTATTCCTGATAAATTTTTCGAATTATTTTATAATTAAAGGCGTTAAGAAACCTTTGGTGACCCCACAGTTTAAATGTCTATCGTAAGTACGTCGTGAACAGTGGTCGTTACAGACAAACTTCCACGTAAACTAAATTCATATGTTCGTGTTAAGTGTTTCAGCTGCGCACACCTAAATAAGTATTTTTTGATAAGTGTAATATATTATATATAAATATATTATTATGAGATGAGAAATCATATACGACAATCCAAGATGAGGGGTCAGTAAAAGCCTTTGGCTTATGTAAAGACCCGAAGATAAAGGTAAATGTAAAGGTATAAAGGTAAAGTCAAATCGGCACCTATTTGAAGTCAAATTGGCACCTATTTGAAATCAATTCGGCATCCAATAATATTTGTTATAATATTTTCTATTCAATTGATTAATAACTTTTACCAAGTACATAGTTAATATGCTGTTGTGTATAAAGGTAAACAACGAAGCCCTTACCCAAGCTGTTGTTTTAACAATGAGACAATTAGAAAAATAAAATGGAAAACTATGAGTCCCTTTCAATAAATCAAACTTTCATGCCAAATAATTAGCAAATTTAAGGTGTTTTTTTTCGGGAAATTTTAAGTTTATACAGCATTAAACCAACAATCCTGTAAAATTCTCAACTGGTTAAAAAATGCAGAAAGAATATCCAATACCTCATATATATATGATTAAAATACACATTTAGTTGAGAAAAATAAATATATACAAAAAGTGCATGAACCCCCATAAATGTGAAAGTTAATATTTTTGGACAATCCCTTCCTTAGGTATTTAACTCTTTTTGCTTAAATACTGAACAAAATTCTGTTAACCCCTTTCTTATTTTTACTCTTTTTGCTTAAAATACTGTTAAAAATATATATTTAACATGGGTGACGAATTGACTATATCAGGTGTCGATTTAACCAGGTGCCAATTTGACTATACCGGGTGCCAATTTAACCAGGTGCCGGTTTGACTAGAATTCTTTAAAATTACCTGAGTTTCATTAGACCTTTGATAACAGCAACAAAAAAATTATTTACCTAAAAAATTGTGGGGAGATGGGGGTTCGGACTATGAACCAGTGAGAAATATACAAGCCTTTCTATGGTATTTATTTGTACAATTCAGGTAGTCTTGACCTATTCATTTGTCTTTAAAAAAAATACCCAGCCAGTTGTCATCTTCACTTCACACCCACACATATACGAATATCAATTATATGCTTTCGAGACATGTTGCATTGTTAAACTAATTACGGTATGTAAAAATCAAGACTTGCATAAAAAATATCCCACTATTAGAGACAGTGGCGTCATTTTCCCCAAAGCTTTCAGCTCTTTGATTAATGTTTCTTCATCAGTTGACTAAAATTACATTTGTGTAGGTGGAGGTGGGTTCTTATTTCCAACAGAGGGGCACTCAACCTATATCAATATGTGCATGAAGCAAATTGGTTTGCTAGATACTGAATGGTTATCCCACAAGAAAGTTTGAACCTGTGCATATAGATTTAAAATAAGATAAAAAAAAAATCATGTCTTTTTCAGGACTTCTGATCCAACCATGTAGTATGGCATGTTATTGAGATATGGTTCTGGTCGATGGATGTTCATGAAGGACCTGTAGTACAACGTATATCACTGGATTTAGCTCTTTGTCTAAGTGTTTTATTAAAGTACTTTGATTTGAGCTCAGTTCATTGTTATGCAATTCATTCCTTGTAAAAGTAAGATTTGACGGACAACTCTAATGAACAAGGATTTGTCAAAGTACATGTATTATCACATCTATGTACAATGTAAGTAATAGGGAGATAAAAGCATTCTATTTCGATTTGAACCAAACATCTGCACTGCATACTGATGACTCGGTCCTGAGTGTAAATGGTCCTTCAATTATGTTAAAAAAAAATTACAAGTCCTTTCTGGCCTAATCGATTTCTAAAACTATATTTCATTGTACATGTTCAACATTTTTCATTCATTTGTTTATTTCTTGATTTGTATGAATTAACATTGTTACAGTAAATGTTAATAACTACACTTTCATACCACAACAAATACTGTATTGGTACATGTATCACTTATATTTGTATCCATATAACAACAAAAAAATGAAAAGAGAATAATTGTGCAATACCTTTTTAATACTATAACTTTTTAGATATTTTGACATATTAAGACTAATTAAGTAGATGTTGATAATATCCACTTGACATGCTTGAAATTCTATCAGATTAGTTTTGGAGCAGTTATGAGTCTTTGAAGCATGCTCACAAAGGTTCTTTTGGTGAAATCATTTTCATATTGGTCAAAATTGTTCTTTGCTTCGACCAGCTATGGAGGAGATATTATCAAAGAATTGATAAAAATCAACACAAAGGTTTACTTCCAAGCTCATCTAGCCCCAAGCATCATGCATGTCAGGCATTGTCATTACTAAAAACTAATGAATGTTTTCTAATCTGAGGAACAATTCGGCATATAAACAATTGTTTTTACTAATGATACTGACGATCCACCACAAAGTAATTTAAATAGAAACATACAAATAGTAAGCAAAAACATATAAAAAAAGATGTGGTATTATTGCCAATGGGACAATTCTCCACAAGAGACCAAAATGACATAGAAATTATCATTTGCAGGTCACCGTACGGCCATCTATGAGCAAAGCCAATACCGCATTATCAGCTATAAAAGGCCCTGAAATGACAATATAAAACAATTCAAACGAGAAAACTAACGGCCTAATTTATGTACAAAAAATAAACGAAAAACGAATATGCAACACACAAACAAACGGCAACCACTGAATTACAGGCTCCTTATATTATGGTCTCAAATCTAGCCATTGCACTTAAAATGTTTAACTATTAACAAGCATTGCAGGACCTTGACTTAGAACAATAACTAAAAACCCTCCGACATGTGACTGTTCCCACTCGCCTTATAATAACAACCACTCTGGTCATGTTATAACTGGGGATCTAAACGTAATTCAACATGAAAATCTCCGAAAGGTGATTTCTCATGGTCCTAAGTTTAGAGAACCCCAACACATCAATTGGAACCATAACTTCAAAATAATTATGGATTCCACTGAGGACTACGCCAGAGCATGGGTTAAGCGAGAAGAAGTTGAACTGGACACTTTGTCAGAATGGGTTAAAACTATCAGGTCTCTGATAAAACGTCGCATTCACAAGTTGAAAAACTGTGTGAACGATCGACCAAAGTCCGTTTTCAGAAACAAAGAGGCCATGAAATTTATCCTCTCTTCATGATAAGTATGTTGTTGTTTCTGCGGACAAAGCTTCAAATAATATTGTCTTTGTATGTAAATCGTATTACTACGAATGTCTTGTAAAAGAATTGGTATAAAGGAGCACTCAGGTAATCCCACATACAAAGACATATCATTTGACAAGGATGAGATTTTAGCAAATCATAAGTCCTTCATGGCTTCAATAAACATTACATTGAACACCAAATCGGAGGACTTACCTTGTTTGTATTGGATACCAAAGCTTCATAAAATTCCGTACAAACAACGGTATATTGCTGGCTCATCTTCATGTTCCACTAAAGAATTGTCCATTAGATTGACTAAAATTCTTTCCGCAGTGAAAGAGGGTCTTCAGAAATACTGTGAAACTGTTTACTCGCGTAGTGGTATTAACCATATGTAGATTCTTAAATATTCTAAAGAACTTCTAGACAATTTTAAATCTCTGTCTTTTTCTGAAATTAGTTCTATCAAAACTTTTGATTTTTCAACCCTGTATACCACCATTCCCCACGTGAAATTTAAAAAATTGCCTAAAGGAAATAATCCACAATGCCTTTCAACATAAAAATGGTAGCATACGCTATAAATTTATTACTTTGGGATTCCATAAGGCATATTTCGTTATTAGTGACAAACAAAAAGGTAAAACATGCTACACAGAAGAACAAGTGGTCAGTATGCTGGAGTTTCTTATCGACAACATATTTGTTGAGTTTGGAGGTAAACTTTTCCAACAAATTGTCGGCATTCCTATGGGAACAAACTGTGCGCCTCTTCTTGCCAACCTCTTCTTATTTTCATATGAATCGGAGTTCCTCCAGACACTTTTCAAAAACAAGAAGATCAAAGAAGCCAGATTATTTAATTTCACTTTCAGATATATTGATGATGTTCTTTCTATAAACAATCCGAACTTTTCTGGTTGGGTTCCATTAATATATCCTTCAGAACTAGAGATTAAAGAAACAACAGACACGGCTTCTTCCGCCTCATTTTTAGACTTACATCTCGAATTTGACTTACACAGTCATCTCAGTACCAGAATTTATGACAAACGAGACGATTTGAATTTTGAAATTATAAATTCCCCCCACCTTAGTAGCAATATACCAACTTCACCTGCATATGGGATATATATTTCCCAACTTATTCGATATTCAAGAGCTTGCAGCTCCTACTCAGACTTTGTAAAACGTCATCAGTGTCTGAGTAGAAAGTTGATGAACCAGGGGTATGTCAAAGAACGTCTCGTCCTTTTTCTAAAAAAGTTCATCGGAAGGTACCAAGACCTTGTTGATAAATATTCTGTATCAACTTCACAAATAATACACGATGGTCTTGATGTATAAATTATACGTACTGATGTTGTTTATCATCTTAACTACGTGTTTTATAGTTCTTTCATTTGTCCTTGTTCTATTCTTTTATTTGTCTTTATTAATATTACTTTTACTGTTAAGTCTGTTTTTTGTTATATCCGTTTGACGTAACTCTGTGCTTATGTATCCCATCATACTTTGAACCACACTATTATTTTATTTATTATTATTACTTTTACTGTTAAGTCTGTTTTTGTTATATCTATTTTACGTGACTGTATTTATGTATCCCGTCATACTTTGAACGACAAAACTATTTCATGTTTACCTGTGCGAATTTCAAACGCGCAATTTTACACCAGTACTTAAAACCCTCCATCCTTTATGGGTGCATTTTACATAGATAAATTAAATCGTATAATATAAACAAAATGAGGATATTAAATTTGATGTATGCCTTTTTGTGCTTCTTCGTTACATATGTTGTTTTATAGTGATTTAGATGATAACACATTGTTGACTGCTGTATCCCTATTTTTTTTACCTTTTTACCTATTGTGTCAGTTTGTTTTGTTCACGTATCGGTGACAATATAATGGAATTTGATGCGACTGTCATACAAGTGAGAGGTTTAGCTAGCTATTAAACCAGGTTCAATCCACCATTTTCTACATTTAAAAATGCCTGTACTAAGTCAGGAATATGACAGTTCTTGTCCATTCGTTTTCGATGCGTTTTGTTTTTTGATTTTGGCATGTGATTATAAACTTTCCGAATTGATTTTCCTCTGAGTTCAGTATTTTTGTGATTTTACTTTTTTCTAGATATCATCTCGTTTAAAAAAAAAAACACATGAAAAAATGAACCTATCATTCGTTGCTCTCCTAGCTACAAATTGTATTCAAAATCAAACATGTGGAACATATTCTATCATAATCATTTGGTAACTAATGCAATTACTATCTCTTTAATGCCCGTCTTTAGCATAAAAACTAAATATTAAATACACAACACTCCTAATGCTCAGATTAGTTGTCATCGTGCAACACAGTTAATAACACCATATACGAAAAACATAGAACTCCTTTTGTCATAAGACACTTCAAACATCCAAACATACTATCCACACTTATCTGTGTCCACACTTGTATTGAGTAATAAAATATTCATGTATCAATTTAAGTCTAGTTCTTCTATCTAAAGTCGTGCAAAACTATTTGGTTCATAAGATTGTGAACCAAAATAAGATTTAGTAAGCAGACTGGATTGTCTTTTAAGGTTAGTAAATATGTTAATATTGTTTAATAGTTTGCCGTACAAATTTGAAAGAATGAGTTTAAAGATTGAAAAGTTCTTTTCCAGTAAATCTACTAATGTTTTTTCTTTCAAACTTCTGCATAATTTGTAGCTTCAGGGGAGATTTGAAAAAACATAAATAACAAAGGGAGGGTCACCGATGTTTTAATTCCGCTACAACGGAAAAAGATTTAATCATCAAGTATTGGCGTTATAGAACGACGCTGCTAGCATAGCAGCATTTCTTGCAATGCTTTGAACTATTGGTTTAAACCTTTTCACTACAAATATAATAACATTTTTTAAGGTATTTTGATTATTCATTGTTAGACATACAGTAACCGTTTATTTTAAAGTAGTTGTCAATGTTGAAGCCATCAAAAAATTTTAATTGCATTTGCTGCATTGGAAATACGAGTGTGTGCCTCATGCCGTATTACGGCTTGCAGATTAAGAATCTTCTACTTCGGAAGATTGGGGGTATCTTGGCTGAAAAGTAACACGTTCCCTTTAGATTACAAACAGAACAAATTCACTAAATTGTCCATTTGCACCAGTAAGATAAAAACTGAAATGCTGTGTTTAAAAAGCCACAAACTCGGCACTTAAAAAAAAGCCCTCAATGACACCGTTTTCGGTAGAAATGCTACATAATCAAACCAAATTAGGTTCGAGATCCAGTTAAAATTTGAGTTAAAGTTTAAGTTTTATTTTGATTTCGAATATTTATTCCAGTAAGATTTCTAGTTAAAGCTCAGGTTACACTTAAAAACTTCTGAGCTATACTTTTAGATAAGGTAAAAATTCTGGGTGGTTTCTTTTTTTTACCTCTCTCTTTTTTTATTGTATATTCTTTTATCACATTTATCTTTCATTGTGGTAAATGCACCTATTTTTGCCAATCCTGATTAGTGATAGTAAATTGGAAAATAATTGATTGAATTTGTGTGCCAAATTAAGCACTATCTGCTATATCATATTGGCTAAAAAGAATTAAAGAACCAAAGAATCAAGAGTTAATCAGCTACCTTTGAATTTTAAAAAAAACCTGGTTGTCCTTTTCAGTCTTGATCGGGATCCGACAATCTCCCTATATCACTGTCGATAGTGATAACATTGATCTGAACTCGAACCTGGCTCTGAACTATAATTACCAGTAATATTTTTTCTTCTTGTGTTCTTCATTTTTGCAAAAATTTCAGTGGCAAATATTACATGAACATCAGCACAAAACATTTGTCTACAGGAGTGGAATATTCTTTCACCAGACGGAACATTAATGTGTTTGTCACAGTTTAACAGTACTCCAATAAGAGTAACAATATTATGTGAGCCAAGAAAATAAGCCACGTGCGTCCTTAGTTTCTAGCGATAATTTTCCATCTCGATATGAAAAATTATCCCCAAAAAATATTAAAAAATGCACAAAATAGCGATAAAGAAGTTTAATACATTCGAATTCGTGCAATGAATTACATAGATTTCCCAGTGAAATAAATACCGATATCAAACATCTCATGAACCGTTATTTCACGCCTCTGGAGTCGAACAACAATAGGCGGATCAACCCTTATCAAGTTGCAAATGCGTAGAAAAAGACATAGTTCCTTACGGTTTCTACTTCAATTTTATAAAAAAAAGCCATTTGCCAATGTAATAAATAGAATAACTACTGATATAAATGTACAGAGAAATATTTTTTTTCTGAGACAAGGTCGTGTGTGGATGACGAATAAATGACAGGAATTCAACTTCACCGTAATAACTATTATGTTGTAGTGATACAAATACACTGATTTGTTGTTACATGTATATATTATATTAAAATAACAGTTACATGTATATATGATTTCCATCCATTTGTAAATCATTCTGTTCTACTATTCTACTTATGATAGTACAATGCAAGTGCATCGCGGACACTTTTCTGTAAGAAATCGATTTTTTTAAACGTTTGGATACGAGTATAACCATTCATATTTTCCCGCAAATTATATTTATTCGAACCGGAAGTCCGCTTAAGATATTGAATATTGTGTCAGATTCCCAGACTATCGGTACGTGTGCATTGATATCATCAATGTTTTTTTACTTATATATACTACAAAACATTTTCATATTAATAATTAACATAATATTTTTTTTTTATCAGTATTCATTGCGATGTAAAGATTAGTTACGACTTTCAGTTTTCTGATATCACATGCATGAAACGTCATATCTTTAGTTTTCTATACTACATGTACTACATGTATAAATAACTCATCAAACGGTGGACCTTAAATCCTATGGCAGCTAGCCAGATCCGGAAAAAATCCCGTTTTTGGTTTTTGGTTTTAGTCTTATTGTGTAACTCTTCAATATAAAGATATAAAAGTATTTGTATACATAATATTGTACTCCAAATGAAGATAATTTTTATTAGCGATTCTAGATTGTGTGGCGTTGAAAGAATTAATTTGGGATCCCACAGAAATATTGTCAGAAGAATAAACTATCACTGTGTTCCTGGTTTGAAGTTGGGTGACGTAAAGCGATACGTGAGGAGTGAAAACTTTAAAAAACTTTGCAATCAGAGCCGCGTTGTGGTCTTTCTGAGTGTCGGGATAAATAACATCCCTGAGGATATTTATGGAAGAACTGGAGAGGACTTAGATGTATTATACAAACGAATCGTAAAGAAGTTCAACCAAATTAAAATAGCAGTGAAGACAGTGGCTTTTAATGCCAAAGTTGTAATAGCAACAATACCCCCTAAAGAATTAGAACGAACCATCAGAAAATATCCTCATAAGAGTGAAAAATTAGGTACTTTATCTCGTAATCATCAGCAATCATATGAGAATTTTGTATGTAGAATAAATGAGGATTTTATAAATGACTTTAATCAGAAAGAAACGCAAGTCCACATACCCTTGCATAGGGCCCTAAGACAGCACAGAGGAAGGAGAGGAAGTGTTTTTTCTTATAATAAACTTCGTGATGGTTTACATCCAGATCATGATTTGAAAAAACATTGGATGGAAATGATAGTCTCAAGACTGGAGCAGTTTATATAATGTATATGAACCATTAAAAGACTTGTATTAAACATGATATTAGTACACGTATAACAAAAATGTTGTTTGCTATTTTAATATAAAAAAAAAAAACACCAATGAACCCTCTATCAAACAAAGCTATATTTGTGCTCCTCGTCCTTATTAACATGTCAACATGAATGCTGCTATGGACACAAGGTCCTTACTTGTGTTATTCATGTTAGAAATTCCTACCAACATGACCAAAAAATACATTTAAGCAATATAAATATTTTGATCCCTTTTTCATAAATTATTAAGAGTAATAGCCTTTTTAAAAAAAAAAAGCCAAGACAAGTATCTCACGACCATTTTGGATGAGACTTCATGGACTCATCATATTTTATGTACAAAATGTATTTAGAACAAATCACATGGAGCAATATAAAAATAAGACGATGTTTTATATGATTGCCAATGAGGCAACTCTCCACCAGAGACCAAATGACATAGAACTGAACAACTACAGGTCACAGTATGGCCATCAAGTTCATCAGTGAAATATACATGTATATAATCAAAATAATTTAATAGTCATTTTTTAGTAAAATGTTTGAAAGAGTTTGATGAAAATAAGTTTTCATTTTCTTTTGGTATACAACTTCACATTTAAAATATTATGCCTTTGTATATTGATTGTTGGTGTAAGTTAATAGGCAGTTATTATGAAATGGCTTTGTCACATTGTGTATTGAGGACTGCTTCAACATGTACATGTACAATGTATCCTGGCTTTGTACTATTCTCCACATGTAATATATAATAATATGTTATCATAAACACATTACCTGGGTAGCTGGATTATGATTTCTATGATCATATGTTAGTTACAAAGGTACCAGGATTATAATTTAGAACGCCAGACGCACATTTCGTTTACATAAGACTCATCAGTGACGTTCATATCAAAATATTAAAAAGCCAAACAGATCCAAAATTCCAAAAAGTTGTGCCAAATAAGGCTAAGGTAATCTAAAAAAAATGTATGCCTGCATTGACCTTTATCTGGGTACATGTAGCTGGATTATGATTTCTATGATCAAATGTTGGCATTGACCTTTATCTGGGTAGCTTGTTTATGATTTCTATGAACATATGTTGGCTTTGACCTATATCTGGGTAGCTTGATTATATTCCATATCATCATGTATTATCATTGACCTTTACCTGGGTAGCTGGATTATTTCTACATATCATATGTTGGCATTGATCTTTATCTGGGTAGCTGGATTATGATTTCTATGATCATGTTTTGACATTGACCTTTATCCGGGTAGCTGGATTATGATTTCTATGATCACGTTTTGACATTGACATTTATCCGGGTAGCTGGATTATGATTTCTATGATCATATTTTGGCATTGACCTTAATCCGGGTAGCTGGATTATGATTTCTATGATCATATGTTGGCATTGATCTTTATCTGGGCAGCTGGATTATGATTTCTATGAACATATGTTGGCATTGACCTTTATCTGGGTAGCTGGATTATGATTTCTATGATCATATGTGGGCATTGACCTTTATTTGGGTAGCTGAATTATGATTTCTAGGATCATATGTTGGCTTTGACCTTTATCTGGGTAGCTGGATTATGATTTCTATGATCATATTTTGGCATTTGACCTTTTTCTGGTAGCTGGATTATGATTTCTATGATCATGTGCTGGCATTGATCTTTATCTGGGTAGCCGGATTATGATTTCTGTGATCATATTTTGGCATTGACCTTACTCCGGGTAGCTGGATTATGATTTCTATGAACATATGTTGGCATTGACCTTTATCTGGGTAGCTGGATTATGATTTATATGATCATATTTTGGCATTGACCTTAATCCGGGTAGCTGGATTATGATTTCTATGATCATATTTTGGCATTGACCTTTATCTGGGTAGCTGGATTATGATTTCTATGGTCATATGTTGGCATTGACCTTTATCTGGGTAGCTGGATTATGATTTCTATAATCATATTTTGACATTGACCTTTATCCGGGTTTCTTTTTATTAGATGCAATACATAATGATCTGGTGCTGTTTCCAGGTGTCTTCAGCATTTTCTCATCTGATGAATTTTTCTACCCTTTTCAGTCACTATAAAGTGTTACAACTTAAATTTAGACGCAACACATAAATAGTAATTGGAAAGGTACTGCCACTGCATGTGTTATGCAGAAACTTATTTAAAATCGATGTGTACAATCGTGAAATTATAAGGTCATCAAGAAATAAACTTTGTGATAATCTACTCGTTCCCCAAACCTGAAATAGTTCTATCGTCTGCCTTCAAAATACCTTTTCAATGAATGTGACCGTCTTTCGCCTGACATTTTCAGCATGTTTAAGATAACTACGTCTTCAAAACAACTGTTTACTTTCAGTTTGTGTTTATCATGACTTTCGATGTAAAATCTAGAGACGTTCCGAAATCCTGCACTTGTGTCAACTCGGCCAATATAGAATAACTCAGCCAATACAGAAAAAAATCTATATTGGCAGAGTTATTCTGTATTGGTCGAGTTTACACATTATATTGCATAGGCAGTTTTCATCATATTAAGTCCAATAACAGTGTAGTTAATTAATAAATAGTATATAATACATGATATATAAATATATATATATACACAGTAATCAAAGAGAAAAAAAATATGTTCATTCTTAAAGCCTGTGAGTGTCAAAGAGATGCATGCTTACACATATCATATCGGTAAAATAAATTGTTATAAATGGTTATACATGTATTCAAGTGATATGTTTCGAACTGTACTAACATGACTACCCTGAGATAGAGTGGTTGAACATCTGAAACAATCAAAATAATTTTTTTTCTTATTCATAATTCATAAGATTTTTTTATTTCAGGTATATTACATAGTAATTAAATTTAACTATGCTAAAAGTATAATAAAAAAGTGACTGACATGGCATAATCTCATATCTGTTTAAAAACTTTCACATCTTGTGTCATGTATATCTGGTGTATATATAAAATATATATACCCGGTATACATTATAAATAATTAAATCAACGAAATAATATTCAAATGTAACAAAAACTCAATTATTCTGCAAAAATAAACTAGCTGAAACTTATTATGTATTTCATGAGTAAACCTTGAAATCTGGAAACTTTATAACATGTCTAATTCTTAATTTTGCTGGACAATTTTTCTTCTTGGTTGGCTGGACCAGTCTCCTATTTCTTCTAAAGTCATGATCTCCCTGTAGTGATAATGAAAAAAAAATTTAAAGTGTAAAAAACATTGTTTTCAATGTGATGACAATCATTACAAGAAAAAAAATTAGATCTTTGCATTCAAAGTCCATTATGAACAATAAGAGAAGTATTGTAAATTTTCAAACATATCATGAAAAAATACAAATGCATGCAAGTATATAATAGTGTGCATAAAATTGAGAAAGGAAATGTGGAATGTGTCAAAGTGACAACAACCCGACCATAGAGCAGACAATCAGGTTGTTGTCTGTTTGACACATTCCTCATTTCCATTCCCAATTTTATGTATTGAAAAAGATGAAATAATGTGTAATTTTTTACCAAGTATCATTAATACATTTAATATTGTTAATAAAAAGCTTATAGACGATTCATAAATAGCCACTATATTGTCTGTTTTGAAATATAGAATATTGTTAATTAAAATCATAAAATAACAATCGCTATATGCAGGGGCGGATGCAGGAATTTTCGAAAGGGGGGTGCTAACCCAGGGCAAAGGGGGGTGCAGGGGGTGCAAAACATATGTCCCGATACAAATGCATTGATCGGCAAAAATAAAGGGGGGGTGCGCACCCCCGGAACCCCCCCCCCCTGGATCCGCCACTGATATGGCTAAAAATAGTAGTCAATCAACTCCAATCTTATTTAGATCAAGGCCTTATCTTATATAAATCAGCTATTCATCTGCTCATGTATAAAATATAGGATGATGTCATTCAACTTGAGTGAGGACTTTAATTAGTTACATGTACTCTCTGAAAATCGGTACAAACGATCTGTTTACATATATCTTTAATATTAATAATTACATTTTGCTGCTTCTCAATCTTGCGTTTTTCTTTTCGGTGGCCATCCCTGTCAATGCCCTGGTGACATTCCAACAGCTTCCTTCCTACCACTACAAAAGGAATTCCATCACAAGGAATGATAGGAACTGAATCTGGCTGAGGATCTCGAAACCGTATTTTCTTCACTAGAAGAGACAAATCTACAAAACAAAAAAGAGCCTGAATGAAAATGTAGTAGAATATTTATCTGGATGCAGATATAATATTCAATCCTGTTTTCTAAATCATCAAACATGTCAACAAATGTGACTTTAGCTTGATATTATAATTTGTAGGCAATGTACTGCATTTATATGCACTTGTCCTTTAGCCAAGAGCCTTTTTGTAAAAATAATTAAGGATATTGTTTCTTGGAAAACTTTAACTGAAGTTCAAGTATTTTCTGGTGAAAATACCCTCCTCCCCCTTTTCAAAGTAGACCATGTACCTTTTCCGTCATTTCCGTAGTTAATATCCTTTTTAACCACTCGGAATTTAGCATGATTCTCTACTTCATAATCTTGTATTGTTTGTTGTACATCAGATACAGATTTTACTGAAATTTCTGTCATTTTCACTTTTCTATTTGTCTATGTAATTTTATATGTTCTATTCTTCCCGCTAAACGAAAAAAAGAAATCTCCAATGCAAGAGAGCTGAAAAAAATAAATATAAAAGTCAAAAACGGTAACTCGCCCGGAATCTGGCTAGCTGCCATAGGATTTAAGGTCCACCTCATCAAACATCTCATTTTATATTTGTATTTTTCCGGCTCAGCCTAACGGTTTTTTACAAAGCACAGTAAAAAAATATATTTTTTTGTTCTAAATGTGTATTAAACTTTAAATACAGATATTTGTTTAAATAATAAACTAGTCGCAACATTTTTGAAATTTCGTTATACTACTGTACATATAAATATTGATCTCTGATTTCGTTATACTACATATAAATATTGATCTCTGATTTCGTTATACTACATAAATATGCTCATATGTAGTATTACGAAGTCAGAGATCAATATTGAATTAGATTGAGATTTCTTTTTAATCGAATGAAAATATATACAAAATGTAGGCCGGACATGGGCAAAACATGCTTGATACAATACTGCTTACTCTGTTTTCCTTGTATTATTTGACACTCATCGACAGCCATCGTTGAAGGTCGTATACTAAGGAGTTAATTAGTTGAATTTATCTGTTGTTTTAGATCCTTTTTGTTTTGGTCATATAGCTCCCCGGCAGCTTCGGTCCGTGTTCATCATTGTATTTTGATATTCGGGTGGCTTCGGTCCGTGCACATCATTGTATTTTGATATACGTTTGGCTTGGGTTCTAGTACATCATTGGATTTTGACATTCGGGTGGCTTCGTTCCGTGTACATCATTGGATTTTGATATTCGGGTGGCTTCGGTCCGTGTACATCATTGGATTTTGATATTCGGGTGGCTTCAGTCCATGTATATCATCGGATTTTGATATTCGGGTGACTTCAGTCCGTGTACATCATTGGATTTTGATATTCGGGTGGCTTCGGCCCGTGTACATCATTGTATTTTGATATACGGTTGGCTTGGGATCTAGTACAAAAAGTCATCATTGGATTTTGACATTCGGGTGGCTTTGTTCCGTGTATAACATTGGATTTTGATATTCGGGTGGCTTCAGTCCGAGTATATCATTGTATTTTGATATTCGGGTGGCTTCGGCCCGTGTACATCATTGTATTTTGATATACGGTTGGCTTGGGTTCTAGTACATCATTGGATTTTGACATTCGGGTGGCTTCGTTCCGTGTATATCATTGGATTTTGATATTCGGGTGGCTTCGGTCCGTGTACATTATTAGATTTTGATATTCGGGTGGCTTCAGTCCGTGTATATCATCGGATTTTGATATTCGGGTGGCTTCAGTCCGTGTACATCATTTGATTTTGATATTCGGGTTGCTTCGGTCCGTACATCATTGGAATTTGATATTCGGGATGCTTCTGTCCGTGCACATCATTGGATTTTGAAATTCGGTTGGCTTCGGTCCGTGTACATCATTGGATTTTGATAATTGGGTGGCTTCGGTCTGTGTACATCATTGGATTTTGATATTTGGGTGGCTTCGGTCCGTACATCATTCGATTTTGATTTTCGGGTGGCTTCGGTCCGTGTACATCATTGAAATTTAATAGTTTGAGAGTTTCTGATAAAGGTGATTTAAGAAAAGTACTTCGGACGCATGTAATTTATAAAGTGTTTTACAGGGTTTTATTTTTAATACATTGTTAGTCATATTATGTTGGACACTTTGATGTTTTCCTAAGCTAAGAGTATGTCTCATTTGTCTTTATATTTCTGGTTCTCACAGCTTAGGGAACAACCGTTTCAATTCAATGGAAAGGAATTGTGGGGTTTTTTTCCTGAAAACAAATTTTCTAATGAAATTTGATAGAAAAAAAAATTGTGGTCAAGCAGATAACTATTGTGACAGATATTTGACATACATTTTGAACATCACTGACGTTACAATTATTAATTAATTTTTATTTAAGGTAGCACAGTACAAAGATTGTATACCTCCAATTTCCCAGTTTTAAAATGCTGTAACTTTCTTTGTAATGCTTAAAAGTGGTATCTATGGATAGCTAACAGATTACTCTTTCATATTATGGCAATGTTAGTATTAAACAACAATTATGTAATCAATTAAAATGATACTTGTATCTACAACATTTTACAAGAAATTTCCATTTGAAATTGAAATTAGCTTTTTCATGGATCCCCCGAGAGGGTTGCTTTTATTATATGTTGTTCCAAGAGCCATTATCTACAAAAATGTGTCTCAGATTTTGGATAGAATAATAGAATATATACTAGCTCAAATTTTACCTAATCATACATTATCTACTTTTATGTGGTAAGGATGTTTACACTAATTACAAATTTATGAGAGAATGGAATACGATAACAATAATTTGAGACACCTTTTGTAGGTCCTGCTGTGCTGATGAAGATAACGTTAACATTTCTTGTGTAGCTATAGAGATGAAAGAGCTAAACTCATTCAAGTGAACTGACCAAGATTTTACCTTTAATTGCATATTGTATTCATATAAAAGATTAATCCTTTATCTATCTATATAGTTTACACATCTTTTATTAATTTATATGCAGTTTTAAGAAAGTTACAGCATTTTAAAGGTTGGAGATTGGAAGTAGTAAAATCTTTGTATTGTGCTACCTTAAATAATAAATTAAAGAAAAGAAGCATGTTTATGTAACTTGTAGTTTTGGCCTGGTTTTGTACCATAACTATACCTATGCATTCTTATTTTTGGTAATGACTTATAAATTCTTTTGTTATCCTGCATGTTTTTGTTTTTTAATCCTCACTTATACCTGTTTAATTTTGTAATCCTCTTTGCTGCAGTCAGTAATTAAAGGTTACTAGAAGTTCAGAAATTAGTATATTACACACTGATCAAGCCGCTATAAAATTAATACCGAGTTTCTTGATATTGTAGGTGAGTCTCTTGGTTTTAAAAATGATTTAGATTTAAAATTGTTTCTTCATGTGTTGAATTTTATTTTGGAAAAAATATATTATAAAGTTTATAAGTAACTTACATTTCAATTCAAAGGTTTAATTTAACAGTAATTATTATTGTTATTGTTTGATGTTTTATTAATTAGAATTGTTTGAAGTATTTTATTATTGTTTTCAATTTATTTCAACCTTAAAATTGTACTTTGAAATTTTATTGTAATTACTTTGATGTTTTGTTTATTAAATGAATATCGAGTTTCTAGATATTCTAGTTGTCAGTCGATCCCGGCCTGGGCTCTACATCGGCAGCAATGCCATGCACCATCCTAGTCATTGACACAGCTAGTTTCCCCCATCATGTAAAGATCCAGAACCAGCTCTCACATATGTAGTTCGTCTGTGAGAGTATGTTTGGGAATCAACACTACAGCTAACTTCAAATATACCACAAATCTATATATCATTCACCTGAATTACAACGTCAGCCTTGAGGAGTCTGATGGGGTATTTTCCCGTTTTTCTACAGATTTTTTTTTTTTTTGTATTTTCAGGATCCGTGATCATGGAAATTTATTTTCTGTGAATCGTGATTGACAGAAAAATCAACTCGTGAATCGTGATGAGACACCCCCCCCCCCCCAAAAAAAAAATCAGGCCCCTCATCCTATATTCATGTCATAATATGACCAAAAAAACTAATCTGAATCCAGGTTTTCCCTATTACACCTCAAAGTGTTATATTTCGGGGAAAAAGGATTAAAGGCGTCAAAAGACTAAAATAAAATGTTAAAACATATATGAATGAATGAATGAATAAATAATTTATTAAAGTGCAACCTGAATTGCCATTATATAATACATATGATATGAACATTGTTATTTTCAGCCAGCCTTATAGGCTTACGAAGCACTGTCATTTTAAAACATTATTATACATGTATAGCTACATTTGATTTGATATAAACTATTAAGTTTTACAGTTTTTACGTCGTGTAGTTTTGTTAAAGTAAAAATGTTTATATAACATCTTGTCTTATCCTTAAACAGTCTATGATAAAGTTTGCCAACGTTTTCGGGTTGCTGATTAACAGTTCTTTTAGTGTTTCTTCTGGGAGTCAAAGTTAACTGAGGTGAGTTCTCGTCTGAGTTCGTTCCTTCTAACAGAGTAACGGTTACACAAAAACAAAAAGTGGATTTCATCTTCAGTCACATTGGAGTTGCACACTTTACAGATTCTCCGGTCGGCTGGAATATTTCGATATCGACCTCGTTCGACTTCTAAAGGTAGTGTACCGCATCGAATTCTAGCTATACTCGATCGCTGTTTTCTGGACAAGAACTTTTTAACATACGGTTCAGTACAAAATTCGGTCTCAAGTAACTTGTATGTTCTTAGTTTTGGCATGTTCTGAACATTAATAGTCCATTCACTTTTGAAAGTATCTACCAGTTTAGTTTTAACGGATTCAATTACGTATTTTGTTGAGATCGTATCGTGGTTGTTTGTACAGTTAATTAAGGCTGATAGACCACTATTGTTCAATATTGTTTTAACACTGTTGAACCAGGTGTTCTTGTAGCGGGTGGAAAGATCGATATCCCAAAGGAATACTTTACGACTGATCCTGAAATCAGGCAATTTCATAAGTCTACACCATAAACGAACTATATTACATTGATTGTTTACAAGTATAGAAGTCCATCCCATATCACCTGTTATTGCTGGAATCGGCGAGGTTTTTCCAACACCCAAGAAAGTTCGGATTGCTCTATACTGGAGTCTTTCAAGTACATCATAACGCTTTGATCCCCACACCCCTGACGCATAGTCCATTACAGGGATAACCGTATTTTCGAATATCTTTGTATATGTAGCAAAGTCCATATTACCCATATGAAGGTATTTTGAGGTAAGTGATCCAAGCGCTCTACTAGCTGCTGTTGAGATCTCTTTCACAGAAACAGCGTAGTCCATATCTTCAGATATCGTTAAGCCTAGATAGCGGTATTTATTTGCGAAATCAATCCGGGTATTTCCAGGCATAAATTCTGAGTCACATCTAGCGGCGGAAGCTTTCCGAATATGCATGATCTTCGTTTTATCAATATTGACCTGTAAACAGTTTAACTTTGTCCATTCATGTAGAGTTTCCAGCTGAATTTGTAAACCATGAGCACTTTCAGATATAAACACAATATCATCTGCATACAGTAAGCAACTGACCATATCATTTCCAATTGGAACTCCGTAAGATAGACTGTTAATCTCTGGCACTAGGCTGTCTATGAATAAAGCGAAAAGTGTCGGAGAGAGGTTATCACCTTGACGAACACCAGAATCTATTGAGAACCATTCCGTGAGTATACCAGGCGATAATCGGACAGCAACTTTTAGTTTTGAATAAAGACTTCTGATCGTTTTAAACATATTCCCAGATATTCCTGAACTTAAAAGTTTATTCCACAAGATAGTGTGGTTGACCGAGTCAAACGCTTTGCTAAAGTCGACAAAACATAAGAATGTATCCAGATTCATCAGTTTTCTATTTCGCAGAATTGTGCACAAAGAATAAATATGATCAAGACATGACCTTAGACGCCTAAATCCATTTTGTTCTTCGCTCAGTAAATTGTTGTTCTCGAGATATCTTACAAGTCTTTCGTTCATTATTTGACTAAAAACTTTAGCCACAGTTGACATTAGACTTATGCCTCTATATCCCAACGGGTCACGATAATCCTTTCCGTTCTTTAATATCGGATAAATAATGCTTTGACACCACATATCAGGTACTACACCATGTAAGAAGCAAACGTTATATAACTCATGAAGAATGGAAGTCAAATTGTTACTTTTTAAAATTTCATTGGGGATGTTGTCGATTCCAACTGCTTTGCCATTCTTTAGACTTTGCAATGCACGTTTTGTTTCTTCCAGTGAGATCGGATCGTTCATGAGTTGTAAATCCGTATCAATTGTTTCGGTAGAAGGATTGAGAGTTTCATATTCATGTTCTAATTGTTCGTTTAATTGCTGTAATTGCTGAATAAATTCAGAGTCGGCTTGCTGGATCTCGCTGGAAAAGAGTCTTGAATATTCAGACTTCCACCTAGACAAAATATCATTTGGGTTACTAGAGACACTTCCATCATCCATTATCACGCTATCGATATTTGTATTAGCTTTTCCCGGACCAAGTTTATTTACTTCCCGCCAGAACTCTTTTGGATTAGTACGGTTAAGTGTTTTAATATTATTAAGTCTCTGAGCTTTATATTTGCGTTCTTCCTGGCGTAAACGTTTGTCAAATTGTCGCCTTTTTTCTTTAAATATGTTTTTCAAATTGTTTTTCAGTCGCCTGTCTCCTTTAAAATGTAAATAGTTTTTCTCTGCTTTGTTCGTAATTATTAATAAGTCTCGTAATTCGTTGTTCCAGTATGGCTTAGCGTTTCGTCGTTTGCGTTTGTTAGAGCTTGGTGTGAAGTCTATGTAGTCCATGTTGTCGTCCATTTCATTGTGGAGGGCGTCAATGAGGGTTTCATAAATAGTGTTTATTTTTCCGCCAATGTTACGAACATCAAGTATTGAGTCAACCACATGTTCAAGACATCTTGTGCATCGCTCACTCGCGAATAAACCTTGTGGTATTGCGGAGACATTATATTTACGTGTAGATTGATATTTCATACCTTTAGAGCTAGTTTCACATCTATCAAGCCTTTCGTTGCGGATTCTTTCATATTCCGAGATATTCAGTGTACAAGTTAATATTGAGTGATCCGGTATTCGTGAGGTCGTTGCTAGTTGGATGTCATAATCAATTAACAAGGAAGAAATCAGTTTTACTTCAAAGTTACAAACATTCGGAAGTACTGTGTATGGAACAATCATATAGTCAACTACTGATTTTCCGATTGGTGAAACATACGTAAAATCGTCTTTTGAGGGATCCCCACGCCCATTTAACATGCAACATTTTGAGTCCTTCAAAAAGTCTAATAAGAAATCACCAAATGCATTTCGTGTGTTGTCTATAGGTATGCGTGAAGGTAGATGATCTAGTGAGTCATTAAAATCCTGAAGACCTCCAACTCGCCCATTAAAGTCACCGCAGATAAAAATCGGATTCTCAGAACTATACAGGTACATTTGAGAAAGAAGATAGTCATAAAACTCCTGTGCAATGTTACCTCTACATGATCGTTCGGGTTGTAAATAGCACACGCATAAATATATACATAGATCTGGGTCATGTTTGCCTTTTAAATAAATCCATAAGATGTCATCTCTACTATCATCTAGAATATCAACTTCAAAATTGTCATAAACCGAGTTTTTTACTAAAAATCCGATTCCCCCACTTCCACGCCATGCCTTGTTTGAAATTAGTTTTCTATTATTTCCAATCCATTTAAAACCTTCTAGAATTAAAGTTTGATCATTTCTCAAATGACTTTCGCAAATTCCAACTATATCATAGTTCATTGCCGTTAACATATTTTCCCTTAAATTCCGACTATCATCATTTTGTCGTGTCATATACCAACCATTACAATTCCAACTAGCTATGTTTAATTTAGCATCGTTACTATTTGACTGGCTTAAATGTTAATTTGTTTTCTGAGTTACACGTCCGCCCTTGAATTGGAGAGCTGGAATAGATTTAATTATTTGTCTCATGTTTGCTTCATGCATTCTTTCTTGTCGCGAGCGGTCTGTTTCTATATAGATGTTTTTGTACCCATCAATGTCTTTTAATTTTCGTTTGTTCTTCAGGATGTCTATGCGTTGCTTTTCGTCTGCGAATGTGACAATGACTGGTTTCGGACGTGATGTATTGCCTGCGTTAACTGTCCCGTTATTAGGATTACCGATCCGTTGAGCACTGACTACACTAAATTCTAATCCTAAAGCATTTAACAGTTCGGTAATATATGTCTTCAGGCCATTGGGATCTACACCATCGGATTTAATGTTTTTAAATACAAGTTTTGACTGAACACTTTTCTCGATGACGGTCGATTGTGTATTGATAGTATCTTGTTGATTTAATTCAAAATTAGACATCTTAATTTCTAATTCCTTTATTTTGTTATCAACCTGGGCGAATTCTAATGACATTTCATCTTTTAATGTTTTCATATTCATCTTTATTTCGTCTGTAAATTTTATTTCCATGTTTGTAATTCTCTGTTCGAGAGACATTCTCAGGGAATCTTGATTTTGTTTAATTGTCATCATTAACTCATAAAGGTCATTATTGGATATCGTGTGATCAGGCTGAGGCTGGGAAGAGGTTTTCTCTGGATTAGAAGACATAGTTAGGTTTATTGGCAAATAATATGATTTAGGTTTCATTCGTTTTGCATTTGGCCGATTATAGTCGCTCTCAGTTTCTGATGAACTGTACCTCTGTCTCTGTCTTGAGCACTGATAAGCCGGATTTTTGTATCTGGGCATAAGTGTTGAATGCAAATATACCTTTTACTTCTACTGTTTGTATCTTTAAGAATGTTATTCATATAATAAACAGATGTTTTCACTACATTTTCTGACAACAACAAAAAAAAAACACGTCCATCTTGTATAGCCTCAATATCAAATACCTATATAAAAGAACGAACTATAAAAATCAGACAGAACGCTATATAGATTTGTTTGTAGAATAGTTTATTTTTTTTATTTTCAGCAGACGAAAATCATGATAAGGATAAGGATAAAGAAAGCACCACTCAGAAAATGTATTTGTACCATGTGAGTATTAGTTTCGGAGAAATATTACCTATTGATATACAATAGGTATGTGCGCTACATTGCACATAATTGCCATTAAGCAAACTAAATGGGTTAAACAGCAATGAAATAATGTGAAACATTGGCTAGATGTATAGGGGGAGGGTTCAGATCTCACACAACATGTTTAACTCGCCACTTGTTTGCGCCTGTTCCAAGTTTAGAGCCTCTGGCCTTTGTTAGTCTCGTATGTTGTTTTTTTTTTTAATTTTAGTTCATTTATATGTTTTTAGAGTTTAGTGCGACGTCCATTTTAACTGAACTATTAGTACAAAATTTTATTCAGGGGCCAGTTAAGGACAACCTCCGGCTGCGTTGAAGACCCAAAGTTGGACTTCGGCTGTTGTCTGCTCTGTGGTCAGGTTGTTGTCTCTTTGACATACTCCCCATTTCCATTCTCAATTTTTATTTTGTAATAATGCATCTTTTGACAATTCTCCTAAAAAAGAACATTGTTTTATAAAACAAAGGCTTCACAAAAGATATACTAGACGTATATATATTTTTACAACACACCACACTCAAAACTTCATTGGTTCCAATATAAAATAAAACACATCATCTAAGGAATGAAAGTATTTTTATTTAAAAGTAAAATAAAACAAACGGACAAATGTACTGTGTGCAATGATGCTATTGACGATATTGAGCAGAACAAGTCATATTTTGTACATGCCTTAAAATATCAGATTTATTGATTAAACATGGACATCAATATCACCTCACATGTCAAGACATTTTATAGAAGCGGGATCAAAATACCTACATTTATACATCAGACCTTACTGCACTGGTGACCGGAATTTTGTGGCTACACCAAACCAGGCCTTCATTTTTGAGAAACAGGCTGTTTTCTAAATAAGAGGCGTGCATTTCGATCAATCAAGCTCATAACCCAAACACGAATTGACAGTTTTACGGTAAAAAATTAAAAAAAAAACGTAAAACGACAACAACAGTATACAAATACAATATAGAAAACTAAAGATGGAGCAATACTAACCCCATCAGAAAACTAAAGATGGAGCAACACTAACCCCATCAGAAAACTAAAGATGGAGCAACACTAACCCCATCAGAAAACTAAAGATGGAGCAACACTAACCCCATCAGAAAACTAAAGATGGAGCAACACTTACCCCATAGAAAACTGAAGATGGAGCAACACTAACCCCATAGAAAACTAAAGAGGGAGCAACACTAACCCCATCAGAAAACTAAAGATGGAGCAACACTAACCCCATCGAAAACTAAAGAGGGAGCAACACTAACCCCATCAGAAAACATATAAGCAATCATAAACAGGAACATATACATTGTTAGATATGCTGTTCCCGGATATGAGAGAGAAAAAACGACAATCGAAGCTGGACTGGATGCGCGTCTACATTGTGACGATAAGCCATAGTAGAGATCAGATATCTATATTGGCAGTCTCATTTGTCTTTAAGACCAGAATCTTATTTAATTTGGTATTACTTTTATAACTATATATAGATATAAAAAGATGAGGTGAGAGTGCCAATGATACAACTCTCCATCCAAGTCCATAACTTATAAAAGTAAACCATTACAGGTCAAATTGCGGTCTTCAACACGGAGACGTAGCTCATATACCGAACAACAATTTATTTAATGCCCCAAAAATTAAATGACTATTGTAAAACCATTCAAACAGGAAAACCAACGGTCTTAACTATTTGAAAAAAAAACGAGAAACCACACCACTGAACATGACATTTGATAGTAAATTAAAATCCACGGTTATACATGTACTAGTATCTAAGGCCATCAACATAAATATTCGGTTTGGCTTGTTAACCTACTGTATAAGTTTTTTTAAATCGATTCTGTCTTTTAAATGAAGATTGGAGGCAAAAAGGAGCTTTATTATAACGATGATTGGTCCTACGCAAACACTACCGTATTCTACCTTTGTGATTATCTAATCTATAACATGCTTGGGGTTTTTTTCCAGATTCCTGACAATTCTAGTGTTTTTGTGTGGATTTTTTTTCTTTTTGTGGATATATTCAATGCTTTGCATGAATGTGACTTCTATGGAAATGGATTTTTTTATGCCTAATTCAAGGAAAATAATGAACGATATTCGAAAGACAGGCAAAACAAATGTGAAGCCCTTCAATTCCTTCGTCAAGGACAATGTTTATAAGATAGACCCTTCAAAACATTTCTGTGATAATACAGCTTGCGATTCTCTACAAATGATGTTTGTCGTTAAATCACATGTCTTGAACTTTGGTCAACGATATGTCATACGTAAGACTTGGGGAAATGTAAAACAACTACGTACAAAAATAGTTTTCATAATTGGCTACACAGACATTGAGACTCCATTCATTGAAGAAGAATTAAAACAATATAATGATATTGTTCAGCTCAATATTGCTGATACATACGAAAATCTTGTTTATAAGACTATATATTCCATGTTATGGTTATTGGACCTTAATATTGAACCAGAATTTATACATTTCGTAGATGATGATCGGTTAGTTAACACAATGAATGTGTATGATATTGCCTCTTCCCAGATTGCACCATCATATTTAGTAATGATTGGACACAAAGTCAATTTTCCGAGACCACAGCGAGATAATAATTCCAAAGTTTACCTTTCACCTGAGGAATATCCGTTCGCTTATTTACCACCACATTTAATTGGAGGAACAATTTTGACAAATATGAAAACCGTAAAAATGTTAGCAATTGGAGCATTATATGTGAAGGTTATTCCTATAGAGGATAGTTACTTGGGAATAGTGGCAGCAGCTTTAGGTATAGAAATGAGACATTATTCTGGGTTTCTTATCTGTAAATGGCCCACGGATGTATTACCTTATATGTTATCCTCTCCTGGTTACGAACCTACATACGCCTTACTTAGAGACTGGAAGTTTATCAAAAGACAGGGTTTGACTACCATGTATATATATTATGAATCATGGAGTTTATTGGATAGCTATGTATACCAAATAAGATGATTTTTTGTTCATATTTCAACCATGTAAAAGCACGAAGATATGTAGGCAGGTTATCTCCCTTGCAACATACGGGTACTTCAGAGTCAAACAGATGACGGTCAGGGAACCAGTCTTGAAGATATCTTTTGTAAACACAATCCGGTATACATCTATGTTTTCATGCTAGTGTTTAACAATAAAGTTTACTAAATATTTTACTCACTGCAATATTTTTCATTATGATCATTTTAAATATTAAAGTCTAATTGAACAGGGTTTAAAATGGCTATACAAATCCCGATTGTACAACTACGACCAACACGCGAAAGATTTACCGAAAATTACATGATACGGTTTGTTGTCAATCAGAATCTGTGTAACCAGAATATATTCTCCGTAGCGAGATGTAATTTACGTATTGCTTTATATTGTCAGCTGACATGTATTTAGCAATTTGGGGGGGGGGGGGGGGGGGTGTATTCATCTTCACATTCAGTTTTTATGCCCCGATAGTAGAGATGCGTTATGTTTTCTGTTCTGTGGTCCGTTCGCTCGTCCATTCGTCCTTTCGTTCGTCTGTCCGTCTGTCCCGCTTAAAATTATAAATTATGGTCGAGGAAGTTTTTGTTGAAGCCAAGTTGAAGTCCAATCAACCTGAAACTTAGAACACATGTTCCCCTCTGATATAATATAGGGTTATTGCATGAATATTGGGGAATATTGTCCCGAGTAGAACTTTATATTGCACGAGCTTGCGAGTGCAATATATGTTCTACGAGGGACAATATTCCCCAATATTCATGCAATAACCCTTTTATTGTATAGCAATATAATATTTGAAAGTACAAATTTGTTTAAACTAAGATTTTGTCGTTGATGACGTCATGAATTTTGAAGATTTATTGCACTAGTGCAATATTAGAATTTATTGCACGCTAACTTTTGGTTACTTTCTGTGGGGAATATTATATTGCTATACAATAATCTTTATTATTTTCATGTCAAATTTGCGAGTAGGGCATCTGTGTACTATGAACACATTGTTTAATTCTAATTTGTATGAAAGACCGCACAGTCTTAATCTATTCGAAAAGGATATCTTCCTCTTCTTTTTCGCTGTTACACTCAGTGACTGCTGTCTTGCAAGTAAGTTTTTACAAGTTAAAAAGCAAATTAATTGTTTTACATCCCAGCTCATTTGTTCTACCAGGAGTGATATGAGGCGGATCACCCCTATCAGATGACCCTAGCTTGAGTTTCTTTGTTTGACATGGTTTCCTTCGTTTTGTAACAGTGGTTTATTAATATTACATTTTTTCTGTTAGGTCTGTTTTTTGATGATATCTGACATGACTCTGTACATAATAATTGTGTTATTGTTCTATAATTTTTGTATTGTCTTTCATTTTTGGTAATGTGCTTTGCCTGTGCGACTTTTTGTCAGTTTCTTTGTTACACATGACGTGGCTCCGTACTTATACATCTCGACATCATTTTATAACGTTCTATGATGATAATTTTTGTATGCTTGTCTTGCATATTGGCTAAATGCTAATACTATATGCTCATTTTTGTTTCTTTGATACATAATGACAAGGCTACGTTTTAGAAGAAATTACAAATAAGCATATAAACAGGCGTCATGAAGAACAAGAGAAAATTCTGATTTATATTCTGCAGAGGATATGGCTTAAAAAACTTTACATTATGTTGTGATCATACTTTGAACGACAATATTATTTTATATCTCTAACTGTGTGACGTTTTAATGTTCTGATCAATTACTGTACGTCAAACGGGCGATTCTAGTTCAGTGTTAATGTAAACTTAACCATGTGTCTTTCAGGGTAATGAGTCGGTACTAGTAGTATTTTAAATTTTGCAATCCTTTATGGTTGGATTTAAAATAGAAAATAAAAAGCAATAAATGAGGTTGTTAAATTTGATATATGCCTTTTTGTGCTTCTTTGTTAAATATTTGTTTGATTTTGTGGTGATTGATATTATAACACAGTGTTGTATCCCTGTTTTTGGCTTTTTTTGCATATTGCGTCTGTTTGTTTTGTTCACGCATCGTTATCAATATAATGGAATTTGATGCGACTGTCATACATGTACAAGTGAGAGGTTTACCAAGCTATAAAACCAGGTTCAATCCACAAGAAAATGACTGTAACAAGTCAGGAATATGACAGTTGCTATCTATTCGTTTAATGTGTTTGAGCTTTTGATTTTGCCATTTGATTAGGGACTGGCCGTTTTGAATTTTCCTTGAAGTTCAGTATTTTTGTGATTTTACTTTTAATCTACTTATCCCCGCCAAATGACTTGTGTTTTTTAACGAATGTTTTCATCAAGTTATTTGGTCAGAATCAAGATCTGAAATTGAAAACAAATTACTCATTACGTAGCCTTATCTTGTCAAAATGTGGTCGTTAGATCGACGATATCGTGTAGGGAGAATGTAGTTCTTTAAATGTCGTTATTAATCGTGATACAGAAGTCGTAATTTCATCTCGGTCGTCAAACTAAGTTAATTATACATTTAAAGGGGTATCAGCTACGAGATATGAATGAAAATAAAATATATGGGTTTTTGTTTAGTTCAATCATTAACAACAGTGACATAGGGAAATGATAATTCGCCTATAGCAGCCTGTATGGTTCAACCTCGTCAAAATAGAATAAGAAACATCGCTAATGAATTGTTCACTTGCAAGTGAATAATTCGACCTCGTTGTATCTGCATTCATATGACCTTCACTTTATACCCTTAGAGATGAGTTACGCATGAAGTAGACGTGTTAGTTTATTAAAAGGAAACGAATGTCAACATGGAAAGTGAAACAAGGGAGATCTCAGAATCAATTAATTGACTGATTCGATACACAAAAACGATGGTGAACGTATATTTTTTACCTATATTATAAAACAAAGCAGACCTTGAAAAAATGCAATTGCACAAGTTTGCTTTCTATGAATATGTCTATAATTATATCAGGTTATATTACCTTCGGCAATCTTCGATGTCACCTTAATAGGTAATTAGATGACCACGTTACACAACTTGTGCGCACGAGTCACACAACTTGTATGCGCAAGTTACACAACTTGTGCACGCAAGTTACACAACTTGTGCACACAAGTTACACGTGATCTTATAGATATGCGCTGTTTTGCTAAAGAGACTACTTTATGGAACGCCGTAGCTGCCGAATACGAACATATGTTTAAATATACATGAATGCACATACTTTTCAATATCTTCACATGTTTTTTTCTATATATACACATACTTTTCATATATATGAACATAGTTTACGTTATATGCACTTACTTTTCCTATATTTTTACTACATATGCACATCGTTTACCATTTTTTTTTAATATATATTTGCAAATAGTTAACTTCATATTAACATTTTTTTTCGTTCATTTTTTATATAAATAAGGCCGTTAGTTTTCTCTTTTGAATTGTTTTACATTGTCATATCGGGGCCTTTTATAGCTGATTTAGCGGTATGGGCTTTGCTCATTGTTGAAGGCCGTTCGGTGACCTATAGTTGTTAATGTCTGTGTCATTTTGGTCTCTTGTGGACAGTTGTCTCATTGGCACTCATACTACATCTTCTTTTTTATATTCATAAGCATATACTTTTTTTCTATATATGCACATACTTATTCTACATATGAATGTACAAATGTAGTTCTGCATGTGAATACTGTTCTCAGTATATATGAACATAGTTTTTCGACGTGAGAATTACAATTCATATTATGCTTTTTTGCTTTTTTTTTCAAACTGAACTAAGAGTTCCAATATCATAAAAGGAATGTTTATTAAGAATTTCTTAATAATGTATGTTGTTCAATTAAGCAACTTTTGAAATCATTTTTATATGAATGCAATATTATTTTGGTATGTATGATGGTATGGCGCTGTTGTCTTCATCTATAGTCACTTGTTTTAATGCCATAACTTTGGATTTTGTATGAGACGTTTGTATTACATTTTAACACAAGGATTATTACCTCTAATGGCGTGTTGAATTCAGTGAATACATTGAAAAACTATGTTCATATATACTGAGAAAAGTATTCACATGCAGAACTACATTTGTATATTCATATGTAGAATAAGTATGTGCATATATAGAAAAAAAGTATATGCATATGAGGTTAACTATGTGCAAATAGATATATAAAAAATGCGCATATATATGCATATATAGAAAAGTGTGTGCATATAAAGTAAACTATGTTCATATATATGAAAAGTATGTGTATACATAGAAAAAAACATGTGCAGATATTGAAAAGTATGTGGATTCATGTATATAAACATATGTTTGTATTCGGCAGCTACGGCGTTCCATAAAGTAGTCTCTTTAGTAAAACAGCGCATGTCTATAAGATCACGAGTAACTTGTGCGCGCAAGTTAGTAACTTGTGTGCGAAAGTTGGTAACTTGTGCGCACAAGTTGAAATTTTTTATTGCATGGCATTCCAGTGCTTCTGTAGTACGGGATAATGATATTTGATTAAGTTATTTAGAAAATAAGAAGTCAAGACGTTATGTACATAACCGCGCGAAACATCTCACGATTTAGTTCCGACATGTCAAGGGGAATATGATACTCAGAGGTGAATATGAAGTTTTGTTCGACGTCACGTGTGAACATTTCAACCAATCAAATGTTGATTTCACTATCAAAATCAACATGCAGTGGAATAATATACATGATATAGTTTGGCGTTAAATTTGATTCGTCAGTCATCGATTATAATAACGATGACTTTTTTTGAGTTGTACTGTTTAAGTTGTTGGTCCTACATTTTCTTCACCACGTTTTTCCTTTCTCGTATTCTTGTTTTTAGCAGAGACATATAATATGTAGTACACACTATACTAATATATAACAAAACATATATCAAACACAATTTATAATTGTCGATCGCCCACAAGACTAGATTTCTGCTATAAGGTGTTAGTCTTGGTTTGCCTTTCTTAACTTTTCCGCCTTACTCTTTCTTTCTGCTCTAGACTGAGCCCTCATCATCTTCTTTTCGTCTTCTGAGTCGTCAGCAATTGGATTAGCTACGTACTCACTGACGACTTTCCATCCAAACTAGGAAGAGTCGGCCAGTTTTATAAGTTTTTGCCTTTCACGCACTAAGTCAATACCTTCAACAATCTTCATCTTTGCTGTCTGCACTGAATCAATTCCTAATTCTTTTAGCTTTCAGGTTAGCTTTAGCTTCTTTCAACTAGGTTAACACTTTCACCTTAGGCGATACTGGTTTTCATTTCCTTTACGCTGAAAACTATAATTGTCAGTCATGGTTTCGTCAAGCTTAGCTATCTGAGTTTGGGAAATCTTCTGCTGTGACTGTTGCAGTTTTGACTAGAAAGATGAAAGCCTACTATCCATCACTGTAGTTATGCTGGCTGTAAAGAGGAAACTGCATTTTTCACCTATTGTAGAATAACTGCCTTAATTGAATCGTCTAAATCGGTATTCATCTTTACCAGTTCGAAGTTGGCGAGAGAATGATCTAAAAGGGAAATAAATCCGCGAAAAGTGACCATTCACGTGATACTATAATTAATATCACGTGTCCATACATATATTTGAAAGAACCGTTAAAAAATTAGTTTTCCTCTATACTTCGAAACGCTGAAAATTATAATTTTATGTTTCTGCTTTTAGTAATACGTTTTGGACATACCACTTGTGTAAAAGAGTACAGGTTTTGCTCTCAAATAATATTTTAGAAGAAGTTTAAAAGTTTGAATTTCAGAACGCCAGAAGACTCTTATATATCATTTGTTCTTATATTCCCATTTAATTTGAATAAACATATAAATAATTTACTAACAGATATTAAAATGTCCATAATTTCATGATGACAGTTATTAGAGTGGACCCAGTATCAATTTATTTTACCACCCCTGAGATTTGGAGAAACATGATACAAAATCGACAATTCATGGTATAATGGTTGTGTTCTGATTCTTATCAAAATGTTCATTTTCAAACAATAACTGATATTGTGAGTATTACTTTGATTAACAATTCAAACGAAATAACAAACGGCAATATTTGAATACAACAAATTAACGGAAAACAAATATGTAACACATCATCAATCGACAACCACTGAATTACAGGCTCCTGATTTGGGACAGGCACATACATACATGATGTGGCGGGGTTAAACAGGTTAAACAAGTTGCTTTTGTAACTCATACCATTTTTTTAATTAAGCAAATTGTTTTTATAGTACCGTCCTTATATTGTGCTGTAAGACCACTGTCACAGATTAGCGGATTGTTGAGTGATCACAATAATGTTAAACCACGCCATATTCTTTTTTGTAAACTTCCGAGGTCAGATACCCGTAGTTCAGTGGTTGCTGGTTGTTCATGTTTTATTTTTTTTCGTAAATTGTTTTGTTATAAAATAGGCTGTAAGTTTTATTAAATTAAAATTGCTTTATATTTTCGATGTAGGGACATTCACAGCCGACTAAACAGAATAAGTTTTTTCCTTAATGATGAACACCGTACGGTTGCCTCTAATTGCTTACATCCACTTCTTTGAACTTTGGTGGATAGTTATCTGATTGGCAATTATACAAGATCTTCTTTATATATAAATATATATATGTGTAGAATTAGTTTGAAATTATTCCTCTAATCTAACTTACTATTGTTAGTGTTTGTCTGTTAGTGTCATTGCAGATTTATGATCGATTATAACATGGACTTCTATGTATATAATTACATTAGATGTATGTTTCATTATAATACTTTATTCTGATTGGCTAACTGCACATCACGTGTTATTCCGTAAGCAGTTGCATTGCTCAATACAACTTTTCATTCATGATAACACGTGGTCCAACAATAAAGTGCACAGGTGAATTAAATAAAAAAAATATATAAAATTCGTATTTTCATGATCATAGCTAAAAAATGTAATTATAAGTATTGAATGCTTCTTTTTGTAACTTTATAGGGTTGTAAAAGCGTTGACCGTGCGCACATTTTTAGAATGAAACGCTTCCGCGCTTCATACAAAATGTACTTCGGTCAACGCTTTTACACCCCAATAAATTTACAAAAAGAAGCATTCAATTCTAAAATATGGTGTGGTTCTGTGATTTACACAACTATTTGCAAGACGGGAACTCTTATATGCATGTCCATTGTCTTTGTGTGTCTTTTTGGTGTTTCTTATGTGCATATACAGAACTATTTGCAAGACGGGAACTCTTATATGCATGGCCATTGTCCTTGTGTGTCTTTTTGGTGTTTCTTATGTGCATATGGCATGGCTCTGTACTTATATACATCCCATTTACTATTGTACACCATTTTTGTATTCTTGTCTTTCGTTTTTGCTGGTGTGCTTTGTCTACATGCCTTTTTGCGTTATTTTGATACATATATATTACGAGGCTCTGTACTTATACATTGTACTATAGTGAACATCACTTCAAACCTCTTACCTGTCAGGAGAACTGTTCTAAGACAGTATATGGAACTGTCATCCTGACACCTTTTATACAGTGCTAGCTAGAACAGTTCTAACCTAGAACTGATTTGGTCAGTTCTACCGAGAACTGATTTAGACAGTTCTACCTAGAACTGACTGACAGTTCTACCCTAGTTTTAAACAGTTCTACGACTAGAACAGTTCTACGATTAGAACTGATTTGGTCACTTCTACGGCTAGTGTTTATTCAGTTCTATCCATAGAACAGTTTTAAGAACTCTTTGTCTTAAATATAAATAAGACAAAAATATTTGATATACAACATGTATATTAAAATATTCTTATCACAGCACTGTTTTAACATTTCTTGTTAATAATATCACTGAATGGTGACCAGTGAGATATCCTAACTGAGGTGACGTTGTTTAGAACTATTCTACAATCCCGACAGGTTTTGGTCAGTTCTACGGCTAGAACAGTTACAGACAGTTCCGCTGCCAGTTTTACGGTTATAACTGATTTAGTCAGCTCTATTGACAGTTCTATTGTTAAAAGTAATTTGGTCAGTTTTACTGACAGTTCTACACCTAGAACAGTTCTACCTAGAAAAGTTTTAGACAGTTCTACCCTAAATCTGATCATGAAAGTTCTAACTAGAACTGATTTGGTCAGTTTTACCTTAAACTGATTTTGACAGTTCTACATAGAACAGTGCTACCCTATGTAGAAATGTTTTAGGACAGTTTAGAACCGTGTTTTGACAGATTATTCAGACAGTACTGATGAGAAGTTAGAAGTGATCCCCACTGTACGTTAAATTTGTTTATTCTTGTCTTCAATTTTTGATAATATGCTTGGTGTATATGCCATTTTGTGCTTCTTAGTTACATATTTGTTTGTTTTTATAGTGATTAAGTTTATAACACAATTTTGACTACTGTACCCCTATTTTTGACATTTTTTATCTATTATGTCTGTTTGTTTTGTTCACATGACGTTTACAATATATAATTTCATGAAACTGTCATACAAGTGAGAGGTTTAGCTAGCTTTAAAACCAGGTTTAATAAACCATGTATAACAAATCTACATAAGAAAATGCCTGTTCTAAAACAGGAATATGGAAGTTGTTATCCATTCGTTTGGTGTGTTTAAGCTTTCGATTTTGCATTTCGAACGATATTATCAGGGACTTTCTTATTTATATTTCCTCGGAATTCAATATTTTTGTGTTTTTACTTTTTTCTAGGTAGTCATTGTTTTTAACATTAAATCGATTACTATTCAACCAATTCCAACAAATATTAATGCCTTTCTGTCTTTAATTTATTTTTTAGCTAAATGCAGTTATATAGGTTGAAAAAGTAGTATGTTGACTTCATGGTTAAATGAACCGGGTTATTATCCTGTCATTTAACTTAGCGATTCAATTTGAAAAAAAAACACGTTGCCATTCATTCAAGTGTAAATTTGTTAAAATCCACCTGTTCCCTGGTGACCGTTAGCAATAAATTGACAGATAGATAAATAGGAAGATATTGTTCTCTTAAAACTAAAATCAATTTACACCTAATCATACAATATCGATAATGGAAAAAAAACCTATAAAGTTGAAGGTATGCAAAATATTATCACACTTCCATGCTGTTTTCCTGCAGGCAAGTTGATTTTATTTTTTTTGTATTTTGTCTTCATTTTCTTTAATTCATTGAGTAAGGAGATCTATTTTAATGAATTGGTGTCGATATCAACAAATCGGCAAGTTTTAAATATGAATATGTTAACTTACGAAGTATGATTAAATGGTATATGACTCAATCAAACAACATTGATTTTTTGCATAAAAATGATCAAATCAAATCTTTGCACGTTAAAGATCCTTCTCAACAAACTATGTTTGAGTGGTCCAGATGTGACCAGTTGTTTGTCAAAACTATTGCATACTGGTTTTTACTTTGATATATTTTTTTGTGGATTTTAATCTAACTTTGGTACTTGGTTTTCATGGAAAATATAACTTTTGTCTAAAGTCTGTTAGTATTCATACTTTGATGAGTTGAGCTTTTGTTCAATTAATGTTTCATATCGTACTGGTACACAACTGTTTCGGGTAAGGGTGTAGGTTGACGCTAGATAAAACGTTCTAACCCGCTGAATTTGTTTGCTCCTATCGGGATCATGATGTTCAGTGGTTGTCGTTTGTCGTCTTTTTTTATATAGAAATGACTATTGGTTTTTCTGTTTGAATTCGTTTTTGTGGCTCTTTATATCTTACTGCTTGGTGGATGCCAATGCTCCAAGTTAGTGGCGGTACTTTAACCTATAATTGTTTACTTTTACAAATAATGACTTTGATAGAAAGATAACTCATACCATATCTTCTTATATCTATATGCGACAAACTATGACAAAAAATAAATTCCTAATTTCGAATATAAGAATTGGATACTAGTATACATTTTACAATTTATTAGTTTGAATGCCCTTTTGGCATCTTTCGCTTCTTAGTATATATCTAATTGATGGTACTTAATTGTCTCGCTTGTGATACCAAAAGACTATTTTCTTGGCTAGTCTTGCATTGCCATAATAGTCAAAATGTTTAATTCACAGTATAAATTAACTGTTTACAAATTGTTTGAATTATTTGAAATACTAAGGCTTTTCTATCTCAGGAATAGATTACCTCAGCTGTGTTTGGTAAAACTTTAAGGAATTTTGGTCCTCAATGCTCTTCAACTTCGTACTTTATTTGGCCTTTTTTACTTTTTTGGATTCGAGCATCACTGATAAGTCTTTTGTAGACGAAACGCGCGTCTGGCGTATATACAAAATTTAGTCCTGGTATCTATGATGAGTTTATTTACAAACACTGGGTCGATGCCACTGTTGGTGGAGATTTATTTCCCCAAGGGTATCAAAAGCCCAGTAGTCAGCACTTTTTGTGCTGAAATGAGTTATCATTGATATGGTTATATTTATATATTTACTGTCTACAACATTTTTATTTTTTTGAAATACTAAGGCTTTTCTGCCTCAGGAATAGATTACCTTAGCTGTGTTTGGCAAAACTTTTAGGAATTTTGGTCCTCAATGCTCTTCAAATTCGTACTTTATTTGGCCTTTTTATTTTTATTTTTTTTTGGATTTGAGCGTCACTGATGAGTCTTTTGTTGACGAAACGCGTGTCTGGCGTATATACAAAATTTAGTCCTGGTATCTATGATGAGTTTATCTATTTACAGTGCGTTTCCATGTATGGTGGTGTTTGCTTTTGTTGTAGATCAATGTTTTTGTTGTTCCGGTGTATTGCCCTTATAATTGACGTGTTTCAATCGGTTTAAGTTTGTGACACGGATTTGTTTTTGCTTAGCTGAATTATGATTGTCCAACAGCGGAATACTACTTTGCCTTATTCATCGTTCTTGTAGTAATCATTGATAGTGTAAATGTTTCATTTATGAACATAAAAATAGTATATGATTACAAACAGTGCTCCACTTCCTGTTGATATTTATATAGATGAGCTTCTCACGAAGAATGAAGGAAGATACAATTATATTTATTTACACGTTCCGCTATACAGATTATATACTATCACTAGATAATTCAAGGTTTGATGACTACTATATAGTATGTTGAAGGAATCTATTTAAAAACCAGAACTAGAAATAAAAAAAAATAACATACATGGCTTCCTCCGCATCATTTTTAGACTTTTTACACGAATTTAACATTACCGTTTGGTTTTTTGTTGCACTTCAGTGTTTCTGTTGTTTCGTTGTCTTCCTCTTACAGATGATGTGTTTCCCTCGGATTAAGTTTGTATTCCGAATTTGTTTTCTCTCAGTCGATTTATGACTTTCGAACAGTGGTACAATAATGTTGCATTTATATCAAACAATTTTTACCCTGCTTGTTCACGTTAAATAAACTCATCATAGATACCAGGACTAATTTTAGTATATACGCCAGACGCGCGTTTCGTCTACAAAAGACTCACCAGTGACGCTCGAATCCAAAACAGTTAAAAAGGCCAAATAAAGTACGAAGTTGAAGAGCATTGAGGACCACAATTCCTTAAAGTTTTGCCAAATACAGCTAAGGTAATCTAAGCCTGGGATAGAAAAGCCTTAGTTTTTCAAAAAATTCAAAAATTTGTAAACAGTCTTAGTAATACGTTTTTGACATTTCATTTGTGTTTTATTTTATCTTAAAATAAAATGTTGAATAGAAGTATATAAAAAAAACTAATTAAAAGGTTTTGTTCCAGACCTTGTTTGGTATCAATAATTGACAATACCTCTGCTAATCATCACTATAAAAAATGTCAAAACTAATGCTGGTCATAACTAGTTATTTATAGAAAATTAATTCCAGAACTATGGAGTACTCCTTTACATTTCATTATTTCATTCCCATGATATGTAAATGATCGTTTAAAAAAATCACTAGTTATTATTAAATTGTCTTTAGATCAATGATGAAAGTTGTTGTATTGATTTTTGTTCTAACCTGAGATTTTTTAAAACATACAAATTAACAAAACTGATATTTGTTTCTAGTTTCATTATTATCCTGACATACAAAATATACATGTTCTCAAACAATCCTTTGCAATTCTTATGTGAATGTGTTCAACGCATTGGTCCCCTGATGAATCCCTGAGACAGATATCTATACTAGTATTTGTTATAGAACTTCAATGCTGTTTTATCCAGGCAAATTGATATTTTTTCTGTCTTAAACTTTAATTAAATTAAAATGCTTGTCTCTTTTTAAAAATAGCTTTAATAAAAATTATGTGACAAGTAAACTTGTCAAATATACAAGTCAACTTGTCAAATACATAAGTCGACTTTTCAGATACATAAGTCGACTTGTCACATAATTAAGTCGACTTTTCACTTGATTATGTTTACTTTTCACTTTGCACTTGTCAGATATATAAGTCTGTTTTTACATGTCATGAAATAGGCAAAAACTCTTGTTCTTATTTTTTACCAAATATTTTTTTTTTACTATCTGATACGAAAACTTAGATTTTTTAGCTAGTTAATGTAAAAAAGAAGATGTGGTATGATTGCCAATGAGACAACTATCCACAAGAGACAAAATGACACAGAAATTAACAAATAGGTCACCATATGGTCTTCAACAATGAGCAAAACACATACCGCATAGTCAGCTATAAAAGGCCCCAAAATGAAAAATGTCAATTCAAACGAGAAAACTCATCAAATGGATCGAAAAAGAAATACAGCACTGAGTGGATTTGTTCGGGTACTTTTAAATCCCAACAACAAAAAAGACACTAGGTACAGATCTGAGAGTACTCGCAGTTACTGACAGCGAGTCAAAAGTCACTGACAACACAACAAAATCATGCATCTAGGACAGAATATCAGTCTGTACACATCCAACATATAAAGGGTTTAGTGTAAAGATGTCATAAACAGTCAGAGAAAAACATGACCTTGTGCAATGCCAAGTTACAGGTATCGACAGATTGTAGATCCATAAATGTGTATTTGTATATAACAATAATATTTAGTTTGGTTTTAATTTACTGATATCAAAATCATTAGTAATACCAATTAAAGCAATGTTCAATGATCTAATAATAGTGTTGAATTGGTAAACTTTTAGAATAAGTTTTTTTAAAGAATCGATAAGTTCACCAGGATTGTTTCTAAAATTCCGGGCACGGTCAACAATATTTCCGTAAAATGAGGATATGCTATCCCGTTTGAAATAAGTTTTCTACAGACACAAACAAACTTCAAAACCAAATCTTTATATCTGTGGAAGAATTTAGTAAATGTTTTTTAAAAGTAATTTGTGGTAACGAAATCCATGGTTGAATAATTTGCCAGTAATACATAAATTACGTTCGTTAAAATCAAAAACATCACAACAGACATGGGCATAGCGAACGATTTGTGAAATATAAACACCGTAAGATGGTGACAAAAGAAATTTACCATCCAAAAAGGAAAAATTACCGGTATGGAACGAAAATAAAGCACCATCCAAAAAGGAAAAATTAACAATGTAGAACGAAAAAAAAAAATCACCATCCAAAAAGGATAAATTAACAATGTAGAACGAAAAAAATGTTCCCTTTTGTCGTAAATGTTAGTATGGAGTTTCCTGCGTAAAACCGAAATATCAAACTCTAGGAATGGACTGTTATTACCGTATAAAGTCGATTTATTTGAAGCAAGTTCCTTTGGGTATATTTTGGCAGTATATTTAGAAAATTCTTGATTATTTAACGACTATTCTTGATTATTTAACGACTAATCTTGAATATTTAAGACGACTTAATTAAGTGACAAGAAGGGGCAGATATTTGCCACCATACATAGATTTCTTGACAGATGTTGTTTTATTAAGTTAACTTAACATTTTAAGTAATATTCGCTGATTTAATCTTTTTGCAATACTTAGCAAGAGGAAAGTGTGTAACACTAGTTAACCATTTTGTTTTCTTTAAACCAGGAGATAACAGTCATTACAGCGTACAACGCATTCACTAAAGATAGTATTTTGAACTAAATATGGCAAAGATAGTTTGGTTCCTTGTAGCATTTACGTATCATGTGTTTGTTTGTTTGGGTAATTCACAAGAATTGGACGGATATCAGAAAGTGCGACAACTAAAAAGCACCCTCATGGAAAAGTATTCTAACCAGCTCATACCAAGAAAAAGTTTATCTGATGAAGTAATTGTCAGAGTTTCACCGTACATTGATCTTTTATTAGATTTTAATGAAAACGTTGGAACATTTTCAGTAATTGTACGCTTCAAGTTGATGTGGGATGATCATCTTATAAAATGGAATGTAACTGAAAACAACATATATGTAATTTATTTCCCAGTGGAGGAGGTCTGGTTACCAAAGATGATGATAAGGAATACAATAGAAAAACGGTCCATTTTTACTTTCGATGATCGCTTGGACCAAAAGACTACTTATGTTAGTCATTCATATGATGGTTATGCCTCGGTTAAGGCTGGCGGTATAGTGGAAGCCATTTGCATTACCAGCATGTATTACTTCCCTTTTGATTCCCACGTGTGCACGATTGAATTATATTTTGAGGGCAATCAAGTATACATTGGAGACTACACCTACGGCGATCAAACTAAACCAGCATTGCAAGGGTTTACGCCACATGACGGATGGGACATTACAAATGTTACAGCTGTACAAGACGATTATGATCGAGCAACGTATAACCTGCAAATCAAACTTGAGCGGAAACCTTTATTTCTATTCGTTAGTCTTGTCCTTCCTGTTTTACTTGTAGGTTTTGTCAATATATTTGTGTTTTGTTTACCAATAGAATCCGGAGAAAGGATATCACTTTCAGTAACCTTATTTCTAACATTTGTAGTTATAATGACAATGGTTGATGAAAATCTTCCTGAGAGTAGCGAGGTTAGTATTTTCATCTTGATTTTGTTACTGAAAGTGATAATCAGTGTCCTGACAACTGTGATGGCTATAATCACTATAACTTTATATTACCGACATGATGATATAAAAATAATTGAAAAGAAGTCGCTGTTGAAATTGTTTACATGTGCTCAGATATGTAGACATAAGGGAAAAGTTAAAGACGAGCAGACAAGCCAAACACCGTTGCCCTCTACAGCTGGTTACAATATGGGCTGGAAAGAAATTGTACAAATGATAGATCGATTCTGTATAGTTGTTTTAGGCTTGGAATTTGTATGCGAAATTATAGCTGTGTTGATTTTATTACGGGGTCGTCAGTTGTCATAATAAGTGTTAGCTATTTGTTAACTTACCAAAAACTTGAAATTCCTTTCAAAATTGAAACCTGTTAGGAAATTATACTTCTTGAATTATTATCCACATACAATAGATTATATGACTATGTTATAAGACCTTTGATATTTTGACATAAAAAGAGTTGAAACATATCAGGGTAGCTTGCTTTTAGACATTAGTGTTCGCAGTAGATAGCTATAGCTTTTTTTTTTAAATTTCAACATTTTAATAAAAAGATTTTATTTCACATCATAGCCCTATAAATTCACCTAATCATTGTTGTCATGTCAAATTAATTTTTACTTTGACAAACTAGAATACGGAGTCAAGGGAATACAAAAATTCAAACAAAATATTCATTCAATTATAGTTATTACTAAGTGTTGTGACTTCATCATTTAATATGTACCTTAATGTATGTCTGATGAGTCATAAATAATCGACTGTATTTCTTCTTTTTTAAGGCGTTGATATCATTGATAAGACAAAATTGGCGTCTGTAATAATGAAAATTTAGACATTTTATATAGTATACTACAACTTGAGTCAAAGTACATTTTTTTATGGTTTATAGTATTAGAATAATGATTGTATCAAAACCAAATGATAAAAAAAGTATTAGCCTATCATGGTTATTGTAGTAAATGCACATCTTTTATGTGGGTACTTTATAATTATTTACTTACCATTTTGAAATTAAAGTATAGAACTGTTAGATGCTTCTAACATTATATGGATACTATATTTTTTACACTAAATGTAAATTCAAGTTTTAAAGTGGACTACTTTTTTATTGCCTTCTATTTACCCTGGATAGATGGTTTATTTTTGTAAACAGGGACCCTTAGCCTGATCCTGGACGACTAAGGTAATTGTACACAGGAAATATTTCGGAATAAAACGTTTATATGTCTTAAAAAAAAATCGACTGTATTATCACATATTACTGTGTATGGAAGTGAATTTTTACGTTCTATTCACTTGTTATATATATGCATTAGTCATAAGGAGAACCGCTATTGGGGATAATCTCTTAATACATGTAGCTTACGTATAAGCTTGATACGGATTTTGCCATGTATTATACGCTTTATCATATATTTCAACAGAAGTGTATTATATTATATGAACTGTTTTCTTATCCTTAGCACTGGGTTACATTTTTACCTTCAGTTCTACTTTTGTCTTGTTTTAAAGGCCTTAAATAATAAACTTTATTGCAAAAAACATGAAACCCTGACGGGTTAAAATGCAAACATTGTACATTGTATATACAAGTGACAAGAAACGTAATACATGATAAATTATTTTAAAAAGTGAAGTTGATATTAATAACATATATCTATATGCATATATATATAATAATTGACCAATGTGGACCTTATTTTCGCAATTCCATAGATTGATTTATATAGTCTACAACACTAGACAAAATATAGTTATTGGGATCTAGAATAGTTTTAAGTTTAGAGTTTGAGTCAAGCTGGTTACAATTAGGATAATGGGTTTTAATTGCATTTATAAGGGAATGTCTTATATTACTGTTAATTTTGCAATGAAGGAAAAAGTGTTCCTCATCATCTAAAATTTTACAAACTTTGCACAGTCTGTGTTCTCTTTGAATTTTTTTATAGCGTCCTAATTCAATTTCCAAATTATGATCACTTACACGTAATTTTGTTAAAAGCTGACGACTATTAAAATTGTTTAGATTGTGCAAGTAGTCCTCGAATTGAATTTCATTTTTAAGTTTACTATAAAGATAAAGTTTTGAACGGTTATCAATATTTGAAAGTTTTTCAAGAATGATGTTATTATACTTTTCCTTCACAATATGTTAAAGATTTTTTGAGTGAATTTTTTATAAGTAGTTTAAAAAGTTTATCAAAATCAACATATTCTTCTTCATCAATATTAAATTCTTTAAAAATATGCTTGGCAAAAGAACTGCTCAATTGTTTATCCAAAGCACCTGGGTTACCTTACAGTAAAGTCAAGTTTTCATATTTTTTTGCACACTAAATGCAACTGTTATAAATACAAAACACACAAAAAAATACAACATTAAACAAAATATTTTTAAAACAACAGCACGCAAATTGTAAGGTAACCCAGGTGCTTTGGATAAGTAATCTCTTAAGGCTTTTAAAACAAGACAAAGTAGAACTGAAGGTAACCCAGTGAACAGTTCATATAACATAACTCTCCTGTTGAAATATATGATAAAGCGTATAAAACCTGGCAAAATCAGTATCACATGCCGTATCACCCTCGACCAATATCTTCCCTCGGGCATAAAGGCCCTTGGGCTGATGTTGGTGTCTCGGGATGATACGACATATGATACGGATTTTGCCAATATTTAAACAGGGAGAATGATGTGGTATGATTGTAAATTGTAAACAATGGCAAAACAGTACAATATAATTATAATATAAAACATTTCTGCGTCTATGAAAGAAACCCGTTTTATATTGATGAACAAAAAGATAAAGTTTAATATCGGTAAATAGAAACACTAATTTCTGTTTATCATCGAAGAACATAACATTACCTTTGTACGAAAGCCGAGAAGGATCATTCAAAATTCAAAATTCAGAATTCAAAATTCAGAATTCAAAATTCAGAATTCAAAATTCAAATTTCAAAATTCAAAATTCAAAATTCAAAACTCAAAAATAAATATTGCGAAATCATAACACGTGTTTCCGGTATGAAGAACTGTCATCCTGACACCTTTTAGACAGTTTTACCCTAGAACAGTTTTCGACAGTTCTACCTAGAACTGACCAAAGTTTTAGACAGTTCTACGACTAGAACATGTACAGTTCTACGACTAAAACAGTTTAGAACTGATTTGGTCAGTGCTACTGCTAGAATTGATTTAGTCAGTTCTATCATAGAAAAGTTTTAACTCTTTGTCTTAACTATAGATAAGTCAAAAGAATATAATATATTTTGCGTGTGGCTTTATCAACGATAGTTATAACATTGAATGGTGACCAGTGAGATGTCCTAACTGTAGTGACGTCATTTAGAACTGTTCTACAATCCTGACAGGTTTGGTCAGTTCTACGGCTAGAACAGTTTTTGACATGCAGTTCTACGTAGAACAGTTTTAGATAGTTCTACCCTAGAACTGATCCTGGCAGTTCTACTTAGAACAGTTCTAGGGTAGAACTGTTCTAGGTAGATATGTTTTAGGACAGTCTAGAACAAATCTATGACAGATTATTCTGAGAGTTCTAATGAGAGGTTAGAAATAATCTCCACTGTACAAGGGCAATAACTTTAATAAACAAAAACACTTTTAATTTGTTCTTTAACAGTTTTTATTAACATCTTGAAAGCTTCAGAGCAAAAGCTGATGACCAAATATTTACACAAAATAGACTGACACGACCGCAAGATAAATTAGATTAAAGCTAGATTCACACTGCTGATCAGATCAATTCTATACCCGATTACTCAAATTTCCACGATCAAGCGTAACCAATTTTTTGATCGGGACTGTTTGCATTTGGAGTTTCTACCCGACTGCTACCAGACCGCAAAAGACTCAAACTCGACCTTTAACGACTCCTTCACGACTTCTTCGCGACTGATCATGGGATCCAGCCACTAGTTCAATATCTTTTTGATGATCCCGACCAATTTACGATCCTTACATGATCTTTACTCGACTTTCTCGACTAAGTACCCGGCCACGTCCACTTGTATTTTTGTCCATCTGACGAGTTAAGCCTTTTTCAACTGATTGTTATAGTTCGTTCTTATGTTGTACTGTTATACCACTGACCCAGGTTAGGGGGAGGGTTGGGATACCGCTAACCTGTTTAACCCCGCCACATTATTTATGTATGTGCCTGTCCCAAGTCAGGAGCCTGTAATTCAGTGGTTGTCGTTTGTTTATGTGTTACATATTTGTTTTTCGTTCATTTTTTTTTTATATAAATAAGGCCGTTAGTTTTCTCGTTTGAATTGTTTTACATTGTCATATTGGGGCCTTTATAGCTGACTATGCGGTATGGGCTTTGATCATTGTTGAAGGCCGTACGGTGACCTATTATAGTTCTTAAATTCTGTGTTATTTTGGTCTCTTGTGGACAGTTGTCTAATTGGCAATCATACCACATCGTCTTTTTTATAAATCAACAATACTCGATCTCAACACGATCCTGACTAGACCAGATCGACATGATCGTATAATAGTATTGGTGGCAGAAATAATCGGTATTGGTCGGTTGAGAACATATTCAGTATAAAACGTACAATGAATAAAATGTCTTATTTTCGAGCCCCCGCCACTATAGAAGAGAAAATTAAGTGTTACCCTTGTCCGTCTCATCGCCCGACAGTCCGTACGCTGTATAACTCTAGTTTCCCCCAACCAATAGTATATAAAACTTATATGCAATACTTTGCACCACAAAACACAGAAAAAAATAATCTGGGTTGTGTCAATTTTTCCGTTCTATCGTTATGCCCCTTTAGAAATGAAAAAAATAGCCGATTTTTATGTTTCCATTTTCTAAGTTATGTTCGCCTCAACAAAATGTTATGAAAATTACAAATACTTATAACCCCAAAACTCAGATCAAGTTGAAATAGCGGGTCATCATATATTTATGTGTCCCGTGGACTAAACTTGAATTGTGGCGAAGAAAATGAACATGAAGCAACGACGCCGAGAAATATGTGTGAGGCTTCAGTTAGCTGACACGTCGATTCTTGTTCGAGAGGCCTGTGAGACAGTTGAGGGATGTTTTTTTTTTTGTTTCTTGTAGAAAAAAATGCCTTAATTTGGCAAAAGGGTCTAAGAGAACTGAAAATTGTAATGCAGGAAAAAAAAATTCTTCACAAAGCACAATATGAATGAAACAAGAGATTCTGAAGAGCTTGTGTCGCTCACCTTGTTTTTTGTTTTGGAAATCATGTAAAATAAGGTGAAAATCACAACAAATAGTACAAGATACCCATATAACGATTAAGACCAAGTGTGGTTTAATTTGGCCTAATAGTTAAATTAATAGTAGGTCATTCCTGCAGTGTAGTCTTACATTAGTTACTGAAGACCACTTATCATTTTTTAAATAAGTGTTCAAGATGTGACCATTTGAAATTGTTTTTTTAACATTTTCCCATGGACTTCTTTACAGGAAACCCCTATGTTTATTTTCGTCCTGAACATGCATGAAATATTTGCCACTGGACGTTAATAATCAAATAATCAATCGATTTTTAGCCATGGCGGCAATGTTGGTTGGATGGCAGGATCATCGGATACATTTTTTAATCAAGATACCCTACTGAAAATGGTGGCTAAGTTTAATTCTATGTGGCCCAGTTGATTGAGTGAAGAAGATTTTTTGCAAAAGTTTACAAAATTTACAAAAAATTGTAAACAATTAAGTATAAAGGGCAATAACTCCTTAGGGGTCAATTGACCATTTTGGCTATGTTTGCCTATTTGTTGATCTTACTTTGCTGAGCATTATTGCTGTTTACAGTTTACATGTATCTCTATCTATAATCTTATTCAAGATAAACCAATAACTGCAACTTGTCCTCACAATTACCAATTCAGGGACAGCAACCCAACTACGGGTTGTCTGATTTGTCTGGAAATTTCAGGGCAGATATATCATAACCACATGAAATTTTGAAATACTAAGGCTTTTCTACCTCAGGCATAGTTTACCTTTATAGCTGTGTTTGGCAAAACTTTTAGGAATTTTGGTCCTCAATGCTCTTCAACCTCGTACTTTATTTGGCCCTTTTAACTTTTTTAGATTCGGCGTCACTGATGTATACTCGTGTATGGCCGAGTAGAGATCGAAGAGTGATCGAATGTGGTCGAGGAGAGATCGGGTTTTGGTCGAGTTGGTCTGGGATGAAAAAAATATAGAAGTCGCAGTGATCATGAAGCGATCGGCATTGATCGAGTTAATCTTGACCACATATCTTACAGATTGAAGTTGATCGAGAAATGATCGGATATTAGTCGAGCAAAGATCGAAATGATCGAGTACTGATCGGTAAACTATTTGTATTCCGACCTAACTCGATCTCTACACGATCCTTTCCCGATCAATTCGATCACTACTCGACGAATTATTGATCTCTTCTCGAGTGACTGGCTTCTCGATCCTTACTCGAATGTTTTTGACATGTCAAAAACTCTCGGGTAGAAAGTCAGATCGATGACGACCCGAACATTCTTGTTGATTGAGACGGACCAGACTCCCGATCGCTTAATTTGTCTTGATCGAGATTGATCGAGTTGGTCTGATCGGCAGTGTGAACCTAGCTTAAAAATGCGCGATTCTAGTCGGAGAGATTGCTATACGATCTCAAAACGACGTTACTACGACCTCACAACGACCATCTCGTTCTCTCTGCGACCCAACAACGCTTCTACGACTATACCATGATTATACTACGCTTTTCAAGACCTTAGTACGATTCTAGCACGCTCATGCAGTCCTCATTCTACGACCTGATTACGTTCATACTACAACCATTTCGAGTTCTAGTAATGCTCATTGTCATTGTCTTTAAAATACATAAAAGCTCCTCAGGTTTTGATTTTGTATCAGTACCACTATTACTTTAGGAAATATCGTCATTTGATCTAGATGGATTAGCAATACGTTGATTCAGGTTGGATTGTTGATTCGACATCTCTACTGGATAAGGATTCGTACCAGAGACCCATCTGACTCAACTACTACCCCTACCACCACGCACACAAGTTCTGGTGGATGTTGGTGGCATGTCAGTGTTGTTTTCTGGAACTCTACTTATTAATGACAGTTGGAAGTAATGGAACAGTATTAATATGGAATATGATGTGGATATTATTGATGAGAGCGTAATTGGATCGCGGTATGCACTTACTAAGATCGTATAATGATCTTGATAAGAGAGTGCTATAATTGCAGAAGATGCGTGGTAAGATCGTTTTGCAGTCGGATTAATCGTGGTATGTCGTAGTGAGAACTTATTGAGCGTAGTAAGATCGCGATAATCGTATTAAGGTCGCAGAATAAGAGTGGTAAGAACGTGGTATAATCGTAGCGGGATCGTTGTAGAGCGTAATGAGAACATAGTAGCATCGTGGAAACAACAAAAAAATCCCATTTTCATGCCGCTCATACCGCGACCTCACCACGATCTGAATTTATTTTAGATCGTGGTGAGCGTAGTGCGATCGTGGTCTAGTGTGACTGGGGCATTAGGGGTTTATTGACAATGGTCATTTGACTTATTTGTAGATCGTAGTTTTCTTAACATTATTGCTGCTTTCAGTTTATCTTTATCTATAATAATATTCAAGATGATAACCAAAAACATCATAATTTCCTTAAAATTGCTAATTCAGGGGCAGCTACCCAGCAACGGGTTCTCTGATTCGTCTGAAAATTTCTGGGCAGATATATCTAAACCTGATGAACATTTTTATCTTGTCACTCTAAATGCTTTAGTTTCAAAGATATACTGAAATTTCATTTGTTTTCGATGGTATCAATTTTCGTGGATTAAGGAAAACTTGCATATTCGTGGATACTTACTTTCGTGGTTTTGTGGAAGTCTGCGTACACGCCTAACGCCTATATAAAAATTGACATTCGTTGATCATTTAATTTCATGGTTCACTTGTACCAACGAAATCCACAAATATATGTATCCAACGAATAATAATGAATCTACAGTAAGCCTAAGCTGCATTTACCCCTACGTTGTATTTTTAGCAATGGCGGCCATGTTGGTTGGCAGGCGGGGTCGTCGGACACATTTTTTAAACTAGATATCCCAATGATGATTGTGTCCAAGTTTGTTTTAATTTGGCCCAGACGACGACGACAGATCCAAATGATGAGGAAAGCTCACTTGATCTTGACCTTTTAGGTCAAGTGAGATAAAATTGAATATCTTGATTAGATTGTTCTTAAACTAAATGCAATCAATATTGAACTCTACGCCAGGTCGACTGTTGACCTCAATTTACCTGAGAATGCAGCCGCACATACCTTATTGCGCCGACAACAAATTTGCTTGAAAGGTGAATCAATTTGAAATACGATCTAATAAGAAATAGTTGCGGCATGACAAGCTAGGGGATCTAGGATTTTGGAAAGGGGGCGAGGTATAATAAGATCTTTTTTAAACTTTTTTTTTTGCTAAAACAACATAAAATAAGTGTAAAATGCACTTTTGCAACAGTTCCTGTATATCTTATATTTAAAGTGTAAGGGTTGGACATGTTTGATGCCGTATTCTCCCAATTACTTGTCTATAATAAAATTATTGAAACCTTTTTTTTGGCTAAAAAAACCATAAAATTTGTCAGTAAAAATGTACATGGAAGATTTTCATTTGTTGTATGTTTAGGTAGCATAACCTCACAGACTTCTTGTTGTAAACTAGATATAAGCCGGGCTATTCAATGAAATTACTATAATAAAAGTAATAATGGAAATGGGGAATGTGTCAAAGAGACAACAATCCGACCATAGTGGAGACAACAGCTGTAGGCCACCAAAGGTTCTTCATTGTAGTGAGAAACTCCCGCACATGAGACAAGATAGACAAACAAGCAATGTTTATCCGACACGAGTTAAGAAAGACAAACAAGCAATATTTATCCAAAAATGTTTGACACCCAACAAGGAAGTGAGGGGTTCCAAAACAACCAAGGCTACGAATGAGTCTGAAATGACAACGAATTTATGAATGGCGGTCAACAAATGGAGACATAAAGGCCACACCCAGCAGGCAGGTTGCAGTCGTGCCTTAAAAAAAGAATTCAATATATCAGTCCGGCGAAACAGACACTCTGGTCAGATATGGGATTTGCATTCGAACCGTGAAACAAGCCTCCCCCCCCCCCCCCCCCCCCCCCAACAAAATACGCCGTTGTTTATTCATCATGTTCATTTATTGCTAGAAATGTTTTTTTCTAAAAGCCAAAAAAAAAAAAAAAAAAAAAAAAAACGGACAAGATTATTGTTTTCAATGCATATATATACAGCCAGAATCTTTGTTTAAGGCAAAACTCAGACTGCCTCCGTAAATCAAATGGTTCTTACCTTAGAATCAACATCTATCTAGAGCTTACTGACTGGGGATCATTATTCAGCTATGTTATTAATAGACTGGGGCGTGTGGGGTTAAACATTGCTTTCGTAGGTAAATAATATTAACGTGAAACTTTTTTCACAAGAATGTAATAAAGTATTACATGTACTTTCTGTTTAGTGAAATTGTGAAATAAAAGTCTATATGTTCTTGCTAAATCCTTTGTCGGTTTGAAGGTGTCATGCTTTTTATCCTCAGCCTAAGCAATGTGTTACTGTAATTTGAATTTCAAAATGACTTGAGTAACACTTTTTTCGACGCACGAGTCAACTCCACCGTAGCAAATCACATGACTTTGACATAATCCATAATATATTACAGTAACACGCCTGGTAAACCATCTAATCTCAACCAAAATGTTGAGACGGAAAAAAGTATTCTGGCACTTCCTGTTGAGTCTTTCTGGTTCAAAATATCCAAAATAAACACAGGGTAGGTCGACTTTTCGTCAATTTACTAAAAATCAATGACTTTTTTGTAAAATAGGAGAATGTCATGCCATAGATAATTGAATTAGGATTTGTTTCGTGTATAACACGGACCAATATGATTTAAAATGACATTGGAATGACTTTTCTCCTGCAGGTAAATGTGGCCAGTGCAGTCGGCTATTGACAAAATTACAGTGAAATCATTGATAAACTACGTATATATCAGTAAATTAGTATTTTTCTAAAACCTTATAAACATAAAATTACAGTTTGCTCCTTTTCTTTACTAATATAATTTAATTAAGCTAAATATGTCATGAAGTAGATCATGTTGAGATTTTCTGGTATCGGTTGAGATATTCTGGAACAATGTTGAGATCTTCTGGTGATTGAAATTTTCAACTAGCTTAGTATCAATTATACATACAAATGTACAACCGCCAAAATTCATAAACTTGCCGTATATTGTTTGACATTTCAACTGTCATTTTATTCGTGCCTGTATAGTTATGGCAGGCAGCTTCTAAAGAGACCTTTGGTTGTACTAAAGTGAATAGTTAATAGTGAATAGCTGTGTTTTTTCTGGCGCTGGAGATTAATAGTCTAGCCCTGAAGATTAATAGTCTAGCGCTGGAGATTAATAGTCTAGCGTTTGAGAAGCAGTTTTGCACAGAAGCTATAAAGTCAATAATGTTGTAAATCATATCTCCAGCGCTAAAATTTATTCTTACATCGTTTAACTTGACATCGCAATAGCTAGCTTTTCGAAATCTACATCGCTATACTTTACATTTGCAGTGCTGGGGGTTAACATCAGCACTTAACTTTAACTATACACAGCTACTTTTGCATAGGTACTGTTTCTAGCAATTTCACAAAGTAAAATGTCAGTGGATCAGTTATTTTTCTATTACGTTTTTTTCTATGTTTATAATCAACATGAACAGGAGTAAAACTGCGCAGATTGTAGTATTGATGTTTTAATGAGTCATTAAAATACTCATTTTCTAACTAAATGCATATTCAGGACGAGTACATGAAATGAATGTTATATGAACATAAACCCTCCTTTGTACTAGATTGACACGCCGTGTGTGCTTTTGAAAATGAAATTGATATATACGTCCACTTGTATTTTTGTCCATCTGATGAATTAAGCATTTTCCAACTGATTTTTATAGTTCGTTCCTATGTTGTACTGTTATTCTACTGTCCAATGTTAGGGGAGGGTTGGAATCCCGCTAAAATGTTTAACCCCGCAATATTATGTATGTATGTGTCTGTACCAAGTTAAGAGCCTGTAATTCAGTGGTTGTCGTTTGTTTATGTGTTACATATTTGTTTTTCGTTCATTTTTTTTTACATAAATAAGGTCGTTAGTTTTCTCGTTACTATTGTCATTTCGGGGCCTTTTATAGCTGACTATGCAGTATGGGCTTTGCTCATTGTTGAAGGCCGTACGTTGACCTACAGTTGTTAATCTCTGTGTCATTTTGGTCTCTTGTGAAGAGTTGTTTCATTGGCAATCATACTCTATTATATATATATATTTATAGTATACAAGGTATTATCCCGCAGCTAAGATTTGTCACTCTTTAAGAACGCATGCACATCCGTAAAAAACGGACGACTACCGGATGTACAACGGACACTTCATCCGTTGAATGTCCGTTAATTCAAAGTATTGAACATGCTCGAAATTCTCCACCGGACAGAAGGGCCATTGATGGATATCACGGATGTTGAACGGACATGAAACGAAAATTAACGGACGTCTTACGGACATGAACGGATTGTAAAAAGTAATCCGTTTGCGCTATCCGTTAAGGTGTAACATGCAAAAATATATTTGTTATCGTTAAAAAAAAAAAAGTGTAACATGTGCTCAAATCTCCGGTCACACCTTACCAGATAGCGCGAACGGACGCCGCACGGATAACTTTTTTTCAATTCGTTCGTTCCGTGAAACGAGTGTTGTTATCCGTTATAGACGTCCGTACATATCTGTTTCATTCCGTTCAGTATCAACTTTATCAGTCGACGTCCGGTTGGTCCGGTGGAAAAATTTTAGCATGTTAAAAACCTTTGAACGGACGTTCAACGGATGAAGTGTCCAGTAGGCGTCTGTTTTTTGTTTACAATACTCGTCCGTTCTGTGTTCGTTTTGTATCTGTTACTCGTCCGTTAAACATCCGTTGGAGGTCCGGTAGACAGGTTCACTAACGATCTTTACCGGACATATAAAGGATAAAACGGATGTGAGACGGACATGAACAGAAGGATAACAGAACGATAATTGACTATAAAACGGATACACACCAATTGAAAATCGCGTCAGGAAAAAACAATTATTGGTATGTTGGTTTTCTTTAGTATCATGCATATTTACGGCTTTTTAGAACTGACTACATGTATGCGGTATGGGCTTTGATCATTAATGAAGGCCGTATGGTTACCTATAGTTGTTAATTTCTGTGTCATGTTGGTCTCATGTGGAGAGTTATCTCATTAGCAATCATACCACATCTTCTTTTTTATATGATCTTCTAAATCATGATCAGGCAAAGTTATTGGCTTTTTATTCTGATATTTGTTTTCTAATTCTTTTCAACCCCTACCATTTCTCGGCATACTACAAGTCCGTTTTATTTGTTCATTACATAACGGACATAAAATGAAAATTCACATTAAATATCTGCATTCCTGCATCAAATTTTGCTGACTTGATAGAAAGTCTGGACCTTTGGTTCTCTATTTTTTACGATCCAAGATGGAGGAAGACACCCATACCACCTTAAAATCGTTTTGAGTTACTCTTAAATGTCCTAGCTAACAGCTAGGTTCCCTTTTTTAATAAATGTCGGGCGGATATTGAGAATACCCTCGGCACACTAGACCACGATCGCACAACGCTCACGGCGATCTAAAATAAATTCAAATCGTGTTGAGGTCGTGGTATAAGTGGCATAAAATGTCACGGAAAATTCGTTATTTTCATGTTTTTTTTCTGTTACAACGTCCTCATTACGATCGTACTAGAATCGACTTTTGTAAAGGATACGGTCTTGAACTGCTGAGCATAACCGTAGAATAGTCGTAGTGGTTGTATTAAGGGCATACGATACAGTTTTGAACCTGTATTTACAAGTTGATGAAAATTTGCATATAGGCTATTTTTTACCTCATTAAATCAAATATGCAATAAAAAAATATACCTTTATGTGCTACTTTTTGAGTAAAATGAGTTCGAAATTTTGTATATTTGCTAAAATAATCGGTAATTTCTGTATTTTATAAGTATCATTAAAAAATATGCAATTTTTATTCAGAAATAACTCATATTTATCAAATATTCATGAATAGAGGAACAAACGTCATTTTTTGCTGCATGTTTATCAAAATTGTATCAGTATTTAGATTTTAACTTACCACAGACAGAAAACATATATATCAGGTTAACCGCAAAAAGGTAAACTCGAATAGTACCGCTCACTGATAAAGTTTTGTTGTTCATTTTGGGAAATAACTTTATTTTTACAACAGAAATTACATTTAATTATTTAAATTAAACTTGAGCTAATTTGAACTTTGAAACCTCAGCGCCAATATTTTAACAATAATATACTTTATGACACAAAGTTACCAGAAAGTCTCAACATTGTGACAGAAAGACTCAACCAGTACCTTTATATCTCAACCATTTAGAATTTTTCATTTTTCCGCTTAGAATAGGCTTGACAAAAAATATTTTTGCAATTTACAGACGTGGTTATCGTAAAGCATAAAAAAAAACACAAATAATTGACATATTTTTTTGCTAGGTCATTAATATCATAGCAGTTTCATCGGATTCAAAGAAAGTAAACATGATAATCCGTAGGAGAAAAGTGATTGTGACTTCAATTTCAGATATTTTGAACCAAACAGAGACATATTAGCTACAATTATCATTTATCTATGGCATGACATTCTCCTATTTACAAAAAAGTCATTGATTTTCAGTAAATTGACGAAAAAGTCGACCTACCCTGTGTTTATTTTGGATATTTTGAACCAGAAAGACTCAACAGGAAGTGCCAGAATACTTTTTTCCGTCTCAACATTTTGGTTGAGATTAGATGGTTACCAGGCGTGAGTAAATACGAGCGAAAAATATCTTTACAAGTAAAGAATTGTCGCATGAAAATTAGATACACGCACGGGAAATCGCGTTCACGAAGTCTTGTCTGATTAATCATTGTACAGAAAACAAAAGTGCAAACAAAAAGGGGGGCTACGCCCTCTACGACCCCTCTGGATCCGTCACTGCAACCACAAATTTATAGGAAAGAAATGCTGTAACAGAAAGGAGATGTCATGAGAAATGACCTTGAAATAACTTATTGAAAGAAATGCATTCAATATTGTAACGTGACCGAGGGGAGGAACGACACCGACGCAGACTGACAGACATAATCATACTATGGCACAACAATACGACAATGTATCCTATGGTAATTCCCATGAACTAAATAATACGTTATCTGTTCATTCACAAATTTACATTACTTCAGATGCATTGACAAACTACGTTACAAAGTTTTAACATATTAACTTTAAAAACCAAGTCCTTCAGTATCTATACTGATTAAAACAATCAAGGAAAATTCTTACAGTCGTGACAGTACTACAGCTTCTAGTATCTTGACCAACTGACCTTTATCATAGAGTTTTATTACTTTCTCTTTAGACAAAACAAATAGGCATAACTAATTTTATTACCCTACATCCCAAAACATCGTTACTTGTCTTAATTAATCTGACAGTTCAACTTTAACTGCAGATAATAAAACTAGCCATTTGTCAAATAAGCCTTGCGTCATTAATTTTCTATGTACACAAATAAACAGTTATAAAGCAAATGAGTAAGAGGTTAATATTTACAAAACATAAATATTTCAATACCGTTTTTCAAAGAGTCCTATTCATCCTATATTTGTTTTGGTGTAATTGCAACAAAATTGTTAGCTAATTTTCTTTAGCCTTTTTCTAATTATTATTCATTACTTCAATTAATAAATTAGTATACCTTTCTAAACATTATAATAAACACTATAACATCTTAACCAGCAGCCATCCTTCACCGAGGTAAGTCGAGGCACAGAGACCACGTGACAAAGAAACGGCGGGAATCGGAATCGGAATTCTTTGTGTTTTGAATTATGAATTATGAATTTTGAATTTTGAATTTTGAATTTTGAATGATCCTTCTCGGCTTTCGTACCTTTGAAATGCTTTTCTTTACATTGGAACACATTGGGGAATTACTTTTGATTCCTATGCATGATGAAATGGAACGCAAACAATTCTTTAAAAGGCATCCTGTACCATATCGTATTACAAAAGTTCTGATGAAAAGGCTTATATTTGCTGCAAGTGCAAAGTATCCCCTAATGACTAATACCGACTCCTTCATTTGATGGTTACTAGTACATACAGTTATTAAATGCACCAAGTATAAATATTCGTATTGACTCAAATTGAAACAATTAATTTTACTTTAAAGTATTTATTCACAACAAACATTGAACATTCCGGTTGGAATATTTAGTCAGAGTAGCCTTTCTTTTAGTAACGATTTATAAAATAAAAAATACTGAAAACAGGCACACTAACTTTGTATTAGATAACCAGGGACCCAGAGGGTAAATAATACTCTCTGGGACCCTGGTTATCTAATACAAACAGAGGACAGACAGTATAGCTACAGATTTATACATCGTTCCTTCAGAAAGGGGAGAGACTATATAATCATGGGTTTAAAAATCATACCCTAGACCTCTGGCTGAACAGATAACAGATAGCATGATTCCTTGGATTTGTAAATCGTACCTTCTATGTTTCTGCTTAACTAACGCAAATAGATGAGGGACGCTACAACCATGGATTTATGAATTGTACCCTTTGGATCCCTGTTTTACTAACACAAACAGATTAGACACATGGTCCGAGACCACAATTGTCGTCCCTTGATTTTCGTTGTTCTATAGTCCCTAGTGTTGACAGTGGGTTACTAGCCATTAATTTGTATACCCCTTCCAAATTTATTTCTCCATGTTTAATGCCCCAAATTGCATGTAGGGGGTAAAATTACACTGTAAAAAAATTTGGGTCCAAAATTTTAAAGGAAAGTAGCGATTTGGTCCAGCTGAAAAAAAGTTTAAAATTAGTACTTCGGATGTTGTCAAAAGATTTCAAGACGCCCTAAACATAAAATTGTCCATATATTAAGTTAAAGCCGATGAAGTTTGTGTGTAATTTTCTATAACTTTTATATGATTTGTCCCAAAAGTAGTTCAACACACTGTAAAAGTTTCTTTGAGAAAGCGCAGTTGGGATTTTTTTAATTATCATTTTTGTTCTAAAAAAAAAATGCACTACGAAATAATTGTGGTCTCGGAGCACATATGTATTGATTAATAGAACGTTAGGTTTTTGCTTCACGAACACAAATAGAGAAGATCGATACCACATGTATTACCATAAATGTATCATTTGTGCTTTTTGGGTGTCCCCGTTTCACTATGACTGTATAACCATGGTTTCATTAATCGTAACATAATAGGTGCAAGCAAAAAGAGAGAGAGAGAGAGTAAGTGGGGTACTTCTACATGTGAATAATTATTCAATTTTGTATCTCCATTTGGATTACATTGTACCATGTATCTGAGTGTATGATGAGGTACGTATGCTGGATTGGTGTTTCTCGGAATGTACTATGATTTTTTTTTATTTGCACTGAATATTTGATAATTAGTCGCCGTTTTCTCAATACCACAAAAAAGAAAACGGGTTTCCTCAAAGGTAGATAAATAATATACCCCATGGGTTACATACGTGTACCTTTAGATAAAAAGTTAAGGGGATAGAAGTAACAGTATTTTTTTTAAAACGTACACTCATCTATATAGGACTGATTAGATATGAAAACTATTCTGATTAGTACTTGTGTACGTGTATCAGGTTTACAATTCATATCACATGATAACGTTTAACACATGATTATAGATACATGTATTTACTACATATTAAAAATTACAGTAATTGATATTGTGATCGAAAATGTTTAACGTTAAGAAGCATCTTCCTCGTGTCTTGGCGTTGGTTGCAGGATGTTTGGGAATGGCGATTGCAGGATCGGTCTATGCATATGGTGCCTATATAGTGGCAGTAAAGAAACATTTCAACTATACCCAGCCTGAAGGTATTGCCATTTTACTTTTAATAGTTCTTATAACAGAGACGGATTTGGAGGGATTTTCAGGGGTCCCGGGTTCTCCAATTTGTGGGGGAAATGGTTAATTATAAAGGGAATCACTGTAGTATAACTGGAATGTCCACTTTCATAGGCAGTAAGATCCCCCCCTCTTTATGAAATTTTCTGGATCTTTTCAAAAAGAAATAAAACAAAAGTATAATGTCAGATAATTTCCAACGAAATAGATTCATTGTAGACAAAGAGATTTTACTTTTAAAATTTCAAATAAAACAGCAACCGGAAGATGGAACTCTATATCAATTAATATCTTATATTTACCGGATACAAGTTGAAAAAAAGATAAACTGTGTTCAACGAATATTTCGAATATCATATTTAAATTTAATATAAATCGAAAACTTCATACTACAATGGGAAAAAGCAAGAATATGCTTAAAATTCAAATAAAACTAAAAAAAACTACATATTTTGAAATATATTAACATCAAAAGTGACCACTTTTTCTTCGTAAAATGAACATTATCTGTTATATGTGGGGTCCCCCAAGGATGACTGTGGAAACGAAATATAGTCACTTGGTCTTCTCCCCACTGGCAGTAAAACGCTTACAGAAGTTGGGTGTCCGCTTGGCTGTGCGGGATGTATCAAATTCGCAGTCACGTCCGGTCAGAATGGGGACGTTAAATCCGATGTCTCGTGTAAAGAAAGTGACACGATCTATGCAAGTTAAGAACCCTTTCAACAACTCTTCGAAGGCAAAATTTCTATCCCTATTCAATGTACCCTCATTTTCCAGTGGCAGTCCAAATTTTCCCCATCATCATCCCTAATGGCCTCTATTATGACAAGACCTACCTATTGTATTTATTGTTAACTTGTTCTCGTCCTGAACATGCATGAAATATTTGCCACTGGATGTAAAGCAACTAACAACCAAACAAACAATGTCATATGTGGATTTCTTTTGTACGTTCTGTTGTGAATTAGGCCGTTAATTTCTCGTTTAAATTTTTCACATTTTTCATGTCGGGACTTTAAACAGATGACCATACAATATGGTGTTTTAACATTGTTGAAGGCCGTACGGGTGCCTAAGTTGCTAACATTTATTTCATTCTATCCCCGTTTGATAGTTGTCTCATTTGCAATCGTTTCACATTTACTTACTGATATATTGATATATGTTTTGCTTAAATATGTACATGTATACAACCCCATTTAATTATTCTTTCAGACGATTAGTGTATGTACACTGTACTATGTATTTGTATTACAGTTGAATTATTTGGTTCGATGTCAAACTTCGGAATATCTCTAGGATTTCCTGCTGGTATTGTTTGTGAAAAGTTCGGACCAAGAATAGCATCTTTATGTGGACTTATCATAGCTTCGGCTGGGTTTACATTATTATGGAGTGCTACATTAACGGAGGAGTTTTATTCTAACAAAGCGGGGTTACAAGATATATACTACTTCATTTCAGGTAATTGGTATACTGTAGTTAGTACTGCATGGAAGTATTATAATATAAGGGATCCACCATTAAACTTCAAAAAGGGGGGTATTTTTTTTCTTCATTGTCAGATTTGTTTTAAGTTTTTCGACACAATCAATCAGATATAAAAAAAAAAATCAAAGTTTAACGCTACAATGTAGGATTGGGGTGGGCTGGATAGGGGGTGGCAATCAGAATATTTTTTGTTTGTCATCGGCTTGACCGGAATATTTTTTTTCATCAAATTGGGGATCAGAATATTTTTCTAGAATAAAACATACCCAATCCCTCCTCTCTCCTCCCTCTGGAAGCTAAATGGTCGTTCCCTTAATTATGTGTAATGGAAAAGAAATTTATTGCGTATTAGTTTTTGACACAATTAAAGTCCATACTCTTACTTGACAAAAAAAAATTAAATCAAAAGAACAAAAACTGTTCTTAAACTCAAATTTTACAGTGAGACCTTTAACCCCGAGCAAAAGTTCAAACCTCACTACAAGTTCAAGACGAACCAATAGTAAAATTGAGAATGGAAATTGGGAATATTTCAAAGAGACATCAACCCGATCAAAGATCAGATAACAGCCGAAGACCAAACAAAAACCGATTTGAACGCTATCTTACAACTGCTCGTAAATACCAAGACATATTATATTTTTTCTTAAAATCTCACAATAATGTACACAAATAAATCAGGAGCCTGTAATTCAGTGGTTGTCGTTTGTTTACCGGTATGTGTTACATATTTTATTTTTTTTCATTTTTTTTTTATATAAATAAGGCCATAAGTTTTCTCGTTTGAATTGTTTTGCATTGTCATTTCGGGGACTTTTATAGCTGACTATGCGATATGGGCTTTGCTCATTGTTGAAGGCCGTACGGTTACCTATAGTTGTTAATTTCTGTGTCATTTTGATCTCTTGTGGACAGTTGTCTCATTGGCAATTATACCACATCTTCTTTGTTTTATAACACTTAGACAACCAAAGGCACCACATCAATATATATGTAAGATAATTTGAATAAATTTATAAACAGTTTTATAATTCTAATGGACTGCATGTAGTATGTGGTATGAAATTATTAACACATTAACATAGGGAGGGTGAATGTAAACAGAAAAGAACCAATAAATTCAAGATTTTTTTTTTTTGAATTTAGCAAAAGTTTTTTTCTCATAAGGATATTTAACAAGAAATCATGTTTTGCTAAATGTGGCAGTTGCATACATGTTTTTTTAGAATCTCATATTCTGACCACCTTGTGTAATAAAGTACATGTCCGACATACAGGAGTGTTTCACAAAAGAGTAATGGTCTACTTGTATTTTGCAATATTTCATAGCATACTATAGATGTATAACCAGGTATTACAACCTCATCAATTTCGTCATTGCAGAATCGTTTTGTATTATTATTAACTTTCAAAAAAATAATCTTTCAAATAATATTTACTGTTTGCTCTATATAGACAGTATATTCTGCATTTTATGGGTTGTTAATTCTATTTTAAGGTTTTGGAGCAATATTCTTATACATGGCTGCCATGACAACTAACGTCATCAACTTTAGTCCGAAACATCGTGGAAAAATAATTGGTTTATTAGACGCTTCATTTAGTGGAGGACCGGCAGTGATGGCATTTCTATACGGTGTTCTTTTTGCAAAAGGACTCAATGCTGAGGACCAAAATCTAACGGGTTTTTATTTGACATCAGCAATAAGTTTTGCCGTTATAGGAATATTCGGAACAGTTTTTCTCAGATTTCACCCATATAACCCGGACCCGGATGAAGAGATCATAATTAATACGGAAGATTCTATCAAACCAATTACACAAGTACACGTCATCGAAGACCTCACTGGATTGTCTCTTCTTAAGAGATTTGACTTTCATTTTATAGCATGGGGGTACATTATGTGTGCTGGATTACAACTGATGTTCCAAAATAATATTGGAACTTATTTAGCGTCATACGACATATCAAAGTTTACGACGGTGTTTACTACAATCAATCCAGTTTGTGGTATTTTTTCCAAATTTTTTGCCGGTTTTTTATCAGATGCTCTTGTAGATAGATATCCTAGGGTTGTCGTTCTTTTTGGATTTAACATAATGCAGACAATATTTTTAGCGCTTTCTATATTCTTTTCTGACAAGTTTGCCATGATTCTAGTCGTCAATTTAGTCATTGGGTTTTCAAATGGTGCTCTTTGGTGTCTAACGCCGACCATGATCAGCGAATTTTATGGATTGAAATATTTTGGGCGCAACTGGGGTTCTATTATGCTTGGTAACGCATTTGGTGGACTTCTATTACAACAATCTTTTGGATGGTTGTATGATAGTAGTATTCGCTTCAAAGGCCAAACAGACTGCAGTGGTTTGCATTGCTTTACGCTAAGTTTTACCTTGGCTGCAGTGCTATCGTTCTGTTCCTGTATATTTAACCTTGGTCTTCTGCAAGGTGAATTAGACAAAAAACACAAACGCAAACTAGAAGCAAATTAAAATTTTCATATTAAAACCACGATAATTACTCATAGGAAGATGCCAGAATTTACAGACCTTTGTTCCGAATGAAAACTGAAGTTCGTGCGTCTGGTCCATTCTTTAATGGCGGAATTTGTGGAAAAGATATGCATATGAGCACGACTGGACCTTGATTGATATGAATTATGTTCACTTAAATGAAATCTACTAGACCTTGAGGTGCAAGATGTATTGCCAAGGCTGTTAAAGTGATTTTTTAAAAATTCTTTTATATCCTCGGTGAGTCCTTAAAACAAACCTCTGTATAAAACGACCATTTAACTTCAAACGGATGGTAGGTGAGGTTGAGAGCAATGTGTTTTTCCTACAATAATATTCTGATCCCCAATTTGATGCCAAAAAAATATTGTGGCCAAGCAGATTACAAAAAAAATTATTCTGAATCCTGATTTTCCTCATACTTTATAATGTTGAATCTTGAGAAAAAAAATGTCATTTGTTTGATAGCGTCAAATGATTAAAAAGTTCGCATTTTGCGCGAAAAATATTTCTGATACAGAATAAAAAATCAACAAGAACTACCCCTTTTGAAGTTAAATGGTTGCTCTCTTATAATGTCTGATATTGCTTAAATCCGTCCTGTGATGATCAATTATGTTTTTGTTTTTGTTTTATTGAAATAAAATGTGATTGCATAGTACAATTAATTATAGTTGCTTCAATTGATATTGCCTACATGTCAATAAAATAGTTTGCAACTATTACTTCATATAAATACATGAACTATAGAAATTATAATTTTACTTTGTAACCATGAGCTTTTCAGTTCTTCTTCGACTTACACTATACGGGTGTTATATACATTGACTTCGTCCTTCCCTTTACACCATACGGGTGTTATATACATTGACTTCGTCCTTCCCTTTACACCATACGAGTGTTATATACATTGACTTCGTCCTTCCCTTTACACTATACGAGTGTTATATACATTGACCTCGTCCTTCCCTTTACACTATACGAGTGTTAAATATATACATTGACTTCGTCCTTCCCTTTACATATAGTTATACATGCTATATGTGCATTTCCAGTGGCGGATCCAGCCATTTTTTTAAAAAGGGGGGGGGGGGGGGGGGTCCAGCTATATGTTCCCATTCAAATGCATTGATCGGTCAAAAAAAAGGGGGGGTTTTCGATTCGAACTCGCATATCTATTTAACGCTTAACTTACATTACAACTCAAACTCATATACACACTCAAACAAATACTCAAATGTTTACTCGAACTCTAACTATATGATCTAAGTTATCTGCAAATCTAACTGAACAAGAGGTCCGAGACCACCATTGTCGTCCCTTGATTTTATAGTCTTTAGTGTTAACAGTGGGTTACTTGCCGTTAATTTTTATACCCCTTCCAAATTTATTTCTCCATGTTTAATGCCTCAAATTGCCAGTAAAGGGGGGGGGGGGGTGAAATAACACTAACAAAATTGGGTCCAGAATTTTAAAGGAAAGTAGTGATTTGGTCCAGCTGATCAAGGTTTAAAATTAGCACTTCGGAAGCTGATTTCAAGACGCCCTATACATAAAATTGTCCATATTTTAAGTTAGAGACGATGAAGTTTTCTATAATTTTGGTACAATTTGTCCCAAAAGTAGTACACACACTGTAAAAGTTTCTTTGAGAAAGCGCATGTGGGATTTTTTTGATTTTCATTTATGTTCTAAAAGAAATGCGCTACGAAATAATGGTGGTTTCGGACCAAGAAATTATTATATTCTAGTAGAACGCAGGTCAATGTTAATATACTTATAATCTTTTCTTGTGTATAAAAATCTTCTGTGGGAAGAAAGTAGTGAAAACAAAATGATGATTAGCGAATGAATGGCAGTACAGAAGGAAAACGAAAGATACCAAAAGGATAATCAAACTCATAAGTCGAAAATAACATCGACATGGCTAAACTGGATAAAAACAGACATTAAACAGTTACACAAAACACAACATAGCTAGCTTGTTTTCGTCGTCGTTATAATTTGACTTCATAAGAATTATCATCATTATTCTGAAGATTAAGCTAAGCTGGTCTGAAATCTGTTATAACAATGAAACCAACATTTTTCTTCATTTGACTTATAATACTGTTGTTTTCGACTGTATACATTGTACAAGTGATCCCCAGTTGTAAATCATATCTGTGTTGCTTTGTTTTTTGGTTTTCGATGTTGTTGTTTTATACTGTTAGTTGTTTGTCTGTTACTTTTCTGTCAGGACATTGCCAGTTTATTTTTACCTCTAAGTAATCAAATGATTCAGAATGTATTATTCTTTCAAATATAGCCGACACCGACAAGGATTCACGGAGGCCGGTTATAGACAGGGCGGATTTTTATTTTTAAGTCGTTAAACGACTCAGCTGAGGTTAACAAGTTAAATTACTTCGGACACCAACCAATCAGAAAAGTCAGAGAGACTTACGTCAAATAATAACATGGCCATTTGAAAACCCAGACATACAGAAAAATAATAAGTCACATAATTTGTATATTCCTTTGATGTTAGAAATCATGTTATTATCGTGGCGGTCGAGTATCATTAAACTTTTAGGTCAGGCCGGGTGCATTAAAATAACGGACAATTTGAAGACAGATAATCCAGTGAGGTAGTCTCTTTTTTTTTTTATAGACTATAAAGTTTAGATGACCAATGATAATCTGTTTATCGCTATTCTACCTTCGACGACGTTGCCAATTTCATGTCAATTTCATTAGCAACGCCACGTGCGTCTTTAGTTTCTAGCAATACTTTTCCATCTCAAGCGAGTAGCATGATATGAAAGATTATCACAAAAAAATATCAAAGTAAAAATGCACAAAATAGCGAGAAATATATGTATAGGTATAGGTATTTCACAATTAGTCAATATATGAATAGGGGGTGGTTTTTTTTTTTAAATCCCAGCTGCACAACTGTACCCCAAATCCCATGTTGTTCAATAACAGTCTACTACAAAATTGATGGCAAATGTGAAACCTGATGGGCTTTAATAACTTAGAACAAATTAAAAAAAAATAGTGTGCCTCATCTTGGTATAAAATAGTTGAAAGATAATTGTTTCTTTATTTCAAATTTATCGTCACTTTCTACATACGTAATGGTATCATATTCAATAACAAGACAAATAATTTTACGAAGATAAGAAATAAAAGAAGAAAAAATGTGAAATAAAAAACAAAACTTATGTGAAATTTGTGAACGCTTAATGTTTTGTCATTTTGAATTTGAGCTAAAATGAACATTATTTCTGCATAAAAAATCAATAGCATCCAACATTGAAAAAAAACTCTCTGATAAGGTACCAATATTTTTTTCTTTTTTTTTCTTGATAAAACAAAAGTTTTGAAAACGAGTGACAGGGCAAAAAATGTAAAAGGCTATCAGTTGCATATCTACACATTACATACCGAAAGATAAATATCTGATAAAATTTGTCACTATAAACTACCCTATATTGATACTAGATATATACTATTATCATTAAGAAATTAATTGTATATTTAATAGTGTATATTATTATAATAATAAAATCATATAAAATGGTACACATATCTGCGAACGTACAGCGTGCTGTTGCGTTGGTGGTAGGATGTCTTTGTATGGCTATCGCTGGATCTGTTTATTGTTATGGAGTATACATTGTGTCTGTAAAGAAGCATTACAACTACACCCAGTCGGCAGGTAAATAACCATTTTCTGATACGATTATACAGTGAAAACTGACTTAACTGAATCCTGTATGAAGCGAAAACCAAACATGTTCGTAAGCATCGTTATATCAAATTATGTTAGTTGTGAAACTGATTGAAAAGAACATCGGTCAAAACCGAACAAAATCTTAAGTCCTGAAGAGGTTCGGTTTAAACAGGTTACAATGCTTTGGTCGTAAAGTAAGAACATCGCAACATTTGAATCAAAAGCATAAACAAACTTACGTTCAAATAAAAAACAATGGAAAAGACAAGCATCAGTCTACAACACACTAAAACACAACTTTTAACTAAGTCCAACGCATTGCACAAAAACAGGGACGGACTCGCGTCTATCGCGTATTGCACAACAAAGGGTGGACTAGCGTCTATCGCGCATTGTACAACAACAGGGGTGGACTCGCGTCTATCGCTCATTGTACAACAACAGGGGTGGACTCGCGTCTATTGCGCATTGCATTACAACAGGGGTAGACTCGCGTGTATCGCGTATTGCATAACAGCAGGGGTGGACTCGCGTCTATCGCGCATTGTACAACAACAGGGGTGGACTCGTGTCTATCGCGCATTGCATAACAACAGGGGTAGCTCGAGTCTATCGTCAGTAAAGGAAAACAGCTCATACTATTGATACATGCGTCCCATTGCATGATAAATGTTAATGGTATTTAACACAAAGATATGCAGTGATGAATAAATAAAGGCAACAGTAGTAATCCGCTGTTTAAAAGTCATAACTCGATTGAAAGAAAACACATCCGAGTTACAAACTAAAACCGAGGGAAAAACATCAACTATATGGGGAAAACAAAAAACAACAGAATCACTGAAGTGCAACAAAATCAAACGGCAATGCAACAAAAATTAAAACGAACTGTTAGATAAAATCTGCCATATTCCTGACTTCGTACAGGACATCCTAAGAAAAAATGGTGGGTTGAACTTGGTTTTGTGGCTAGATAAATGTCGCGCTTTATGGCAATGTTAAATATACCCTTAAAATCACAACATTATATGACAGGAATACAGTACAAAATGAATACAACAGCCATAAGGACAAAGAAATACATAAATAAATAAACCAGAAGATACATGTTATTCGGGATCTTTAAAAGAGATATCCGCTTATATTCCCTGTCGTCAGAGTCAGATACAGGAACTTTGGCAATTGATTTTAACACGACTATAAATTTTTTACGCAATATGGATCCGTTATTGAAATAATAAATAATAAAACAGATGACTATAATTCTACAATACTTATATATAAACAATGGAATTTTATGGTACAAAATAACTTCGGTTTTTTAATTCTTCATTGCTCCTTGTCTTTTGACAAACAAAGAAAGACAATTCAATTTCCATGTTTCAATAAATTCACACACTACACACAACTCCATTTATTTTTAATTTTCAGTTGAGCTGTTTGGTTCTACGTCGAACTTTGGAATATCTTTAGGTTTCCCAGCTGGAATGATGTGTGAACGATTCGGCGGACGTTGGGCATCCCTCGCAGGACTAGTGATATCATCATTGGGATACATGTTGTTATGGAGCACCACTCTAATGAGTCATTTCTATTCAACAAAGTCCGCTCTTCAAGCGGTTTACTTTTTTGTTGCAGGTATATAATCTAGTATACCGCTTCAAGATATAAACAATCATATAAGAATATTCAATTACATGCAGTTATTTTTACCTGTATTAAATATATTCATTCACACAGAACCAGATTACATGATCATTTTCGTACTCATGTTGCAAGGAAGATCTATTCATGTTACAGATTGAGAAATGTGCCTTTCAAATTTAATTTAGATTCAATATGTGTAATGAAGCACGAATATAATACTCGTTTCCTTTTGAAAGGTCAATATATAATTTGGTAAAAAAAAAACTCACTGGAAACTAAAAACTTAAGGAGAGTCTACTCCGTTATTTGCTATCATTATATTTGCCTTTCTATAACATCATTGTCATTAAAAGTCCTTGGACGAGTATTGTGAAAATAATTGTATAAAGTTCGGGATTGAATGTTAGGCACGAAGACTCGTCACTATTTTCATATCCTGTTGTGTTGTTGTTCTGCAGTTTGCATGTTGTGTCGACTATTATATTACATGTATGTGTTTGTGCGTTTCTCTATGATGAATGTGTGTGCTGTATTTCTGTCACGTAATGTTGTCATTTCAGCGAAATATTTTGTTTAGCATTTTCATTGTTTGGCTAACCATTAACCTAGATTCAACCCGCCATTTTTTTCTTAAAATGTCTTACAATAAGTCAGAAATATGGTTTCTATGTATATAAGCGTTTGTTTTTTGTTGCACTTCGGTGTTCCTGGTATTCTTTTGTTTTCCTCTAAAATTGATAGGTTCCCTTGTGTTAAGTTAGTACATTTTTTGTAACCCGGATTTGTTTTCTTTTAAACGATTTATGACCTTTGAACATCGGTATACTACTGTTGCCTTTATTCAAAATAGAATAGTTAGGTCGGTGGTTCTATTTCGACTTTAAAATTATAATGCCTGATTCTTACAAAGAATCTAGACTGGCACTTTAAAAAGGTGTCCCCGGATGCCGACGCCGTAGTATAATATCGTTGGATTACTTGTGTGGCTTTTCACAATCGTCGTCGTCAGCGTCACACTTAAAATTAAATCTCGACCTCTTGAAAATAAGTTGACAGAATTCGCAGATTCTTCTCTAAATGACATATAGCTTTGCACCTATACTTTAGATATTTTTTATAAGAGTGATGTTTTGGTTATCCACATCAAAACAAGGAATTGTTTAGTTCTGATTTCATCCGTTTGTCAATCGATTTTTTTTAGGGTTTAATGTTAAAACACAACCATTTCCTAAACATATAAAATATGATGCTTAACTTTAAAATACAATAATAGTTATCAAAGGTACCAGGATTATAAATTAGTACGACAAACGCGTGTTTCCTCTACATAAGAGTCATCAGTGACGCTCATATCAAAATATTTATCAAGCCAAAACAAGTACAAATTTGAAGAGCATTGAGAATCAAAAATTCCAAAAAGTTTTGCCAAATACGGCCAAGGTGATCTATGCCTTGGATAAGAAACTCCTTGGTTTTTCGATAATTTCAAATTTTTGTAAACGTCACATTATTGATATTCATGTCAACACCGAAGTGTTGACTACTGGGAAGGTGATACCCTCGGGGACGAAACGTCCATCAGCAGTGGCATCGATCCAGTGGTTTAAATAATTATCAAAGGTACCTGGATTATAATTAAGTACGCCAAACGCGCGTTTTGTCTACCTAAGACTTAACAATGACGCTCATATCAAAATAGTTATTAAGCCAAACAAGTACATAGTTGATACTTATACAACTAATGTTTTAGTTTTGTCCCATTTTTCATAAACGTGAAATTGATGTTTGATATGATTCAAGTTTCATAATACTTTTACGATTCAAAAATATATTAATTTTCATATTTCATTCATAGGTTTTGGTGCTATTTTCTTGTACATGGCAGCCATGACAACTAACTCCATAAACTTTAATCCAAAGCACAGAGGGAAAATAATTGGTATTCTAGACGCTTCATTCAGTGCGGGACCAGCAATTATGGCGGCTTTGTACGGGAAAGTATTTGCTGCTGGACATGTTCATGATGAAGAAAATCAAAATCTTGGCGGTTTTTATCTCACGACAGCAATTTCGTTTGCGGTTATTGGAATAATGGGAGTTTCTTTCCTTAATAGCCATCCGTATGAAGGAGAGAGACAGATTGATGAAATCTCTTTGAGGGTAAACGAATCGACAATAGCGGGAACATTCGAAGTTGTCAATGACACCGGTCCACCAATTAGAAATGTAACAGGATTAAAACTATTCCTTAGATTCGACTACCATTTTATCGCATGGTCATATATTTTCTGTGCAGGTTTGCAACTAATGTTTCAAAACAACATACAAACCTATCTTAAAACATTTGACCTTGAAGAATATACTACTTTATTTGGCACGGTAAATCCAGTTTGTGGTGTTTTGTCAAAATTTGTTGTTGGATTTGTCTCTGATATTATAGTGACAAAGGTACCACGTGTTGCACTTCTACTAATATTCAACATCGTCCAAACTATCACTCTGACATTGTGCATATTCTTCTCAGACCAATTCTCCATGTTAGTTGCTACTTTATTAGTTATAGGTCTTGCAAATGGTGCTGTTTGGTGCTTAACGCCAACAATGATCAGTGAATTTTATGGAGTCAAATATTTTGGTAGAAATTGGGGAGCAACAATTTTTGGAAATGCAATAGGAGGGTTTGTTGTGCAACTGGCTTATGGTTGGACATATGACAATAGCATTCGAATAAAAGGTGCAACCGATTGTAAAGCAGGTGTCCATTGTTTTACCTGGAGTTTTGCCATGGCTGCAGTTCTCTCTTTTTGCGCATGTATATTTAATATTGGACTTTTACAGTATCAAAACGACATAAAGAAGCGACAATCAAAAACACAGAACGAACCAAGAACTGAACTATAGAAATAAACAATCATCAATACTTTCAGATTGAAAATGAAATAAAGTGTTGAATGAAACGAACAAAATGAGTTGTATAGTTCGCAGTACTACATTTTGTATATGAAGGCGATTTCTCGCTCTTATATCTGTAGCAGAACTTCGTTTTTTCGTTGTAAAATTAAAGGAAAAGGCTCTATCAGATGCATATAATATAGTTTACTTGCTTCAATAATGTGAATGTTTATATATGCACATACTGTATTGAACTATTGCTATTTGTGATAAAATATTTCTCCCTGAAGCGTTTCTCGACAAGAATTGAAAAATATTATTTCGTAATACGGCAAACTACACAATACGTGATCGTTGTTTACACATTCAGAGAAATAATATTCTTCGTGCTGGTAACTTTTTTTCGACAAATGGACTCTCAATCTTAAAAACTTATATTTGCTATATTTTGGATTAAACTTTCTCTGAAATTGTGCAATACACCCTTGGTTTATCATTTATTCATATTTGTTTTTGGTAAATTTAATTTACAGAAACATAATAATACATGAAAACATCAACACGTACATTCTGCTTTTTATGGGGGCTGAATGTAGCTCAAATAAATAACAAAATAAGATATGTTTTTCTTATTATCTTTTTAATTGTAATTGCTAACTAGTGGTTTGACGTATGGTCTACTCCCGAGAGTAGAACCATCTAGCTGGCAGCAAGAGTTATTGGTGAATGACTTATTTCTGAAATATCTGATATTCTTCCTCAGTCATGATAACCTTCCATCATTACTGAACTGAACATAGACATAACACGACGGGTGCCGTATACGGTGTAGGAAATGCTGTAAACCCTTCCGGAGCACATGATTTCACTCCCGGTTTTTAGTGGAGTTCGTGTTGTTTCTTAATTATTATTTATAACAGTTGATGTAAATGTCCTTTGGTTTTGTGAGTCTTTGTTTTACTCCTTGGTTTTGATTGTTATTGTCTTATTTCCGTTCTAATGTTTAAAAGTTCTTACGGGAGTTCGCTTCTCAGTTTCAAAATAATAAACGTCTCAAATCAGTAGAATACCTTGATAGGTGATAAATAAAGGAATCAAAAGAGCAAACAATGTCAGAAAAATGTTCTCTCGACTTTTCGTAGCTTTATCATTGACAAGTTTAAGTTCTCAAAATCTATTGAATAATAATTAAAATTTTATAAGACTTTTACAGATTGCTTATCATTATCCATGTTAAAGATTGATAAAAATGAAAAATGGGGACAATGGGCAATTTTTAAGGCCATTAAATGGATAAAACCAGAGGATTTCGAAAACCTGACAAAAATCCCAAAACATGACAAGCGAACATCCTTAAATAACGTATAGTAATAAAACAAGATTTATTGTGGATTGTTTTAAGTTATATAAATAGTTCCTGGTAGATGACTGTGCTGTTCTGAAGTTACCGTGTAAATACTACATGTAATGAACACGACATTGTGCTAAATGGGAATATTATTATTTACATGTTGAGCTAGTGACCTACGATATATATGGGGTCAGTAAATTCAAAAAAATGGTGAGAGCGATGATCAAACCCAATATGGAATTTACTGACCCCGTATATATCGTTAAGTCACTAGGACACTTTGCAACGCATTTATCTTACCAACTATCTTTCTTTGTTGAATAAACTCATCATAGATACCAGGACTAAATTTTGTATAAACGACAGACGCGCGTTTCGTCTACAAAAGACTTATCAGTGACGCTCGAATCCAAAAAAGTTAAAAGGCCAAATAAAGTACGAAGTTGAATTTTGGCTAGAGTTGTTGTCTTATTTGCAACCATACCACATCTATTTATTTGTATACTAGTATTACAGAATTTTTCAAATTTCAATTTAAAGAACCTAACTTCTGTGTTGACTTGAGTTATCATTGATTTGTTCATAATTATAAATTAAAAACAAAACTTTGAACTTAAAAACAAATAATGCTTTTCTACCTCAGACTACCTTAGCTGTATTTTGGCAAAGCTTTTAAGGAATGTTTGGTCCTTAAGGTGGTTTAGTTTAAACATATTTTATTTGCAAAAGTAGCAAAAGGGATTGGACACAAGTTATAACAACATAAGAGACGTCCTCTCCCAATATAAATATAAACACAAAGTACATTAGATAATGGCGAAAAAGAAAAAATACAACATAGTAGTAATGCATGTAATACATACTTCAAACAAAAATCAGAAATAAAAAGAAAAAAGAAAAAAATACAATATAATAAGGAATAATAATGAAACAACTAGACTAGAGTGAGAGGTTGTAAAGTAGAAATTTAGAATGTTAATTGATTGTTTTAAGTCTTTGTGTTATTCTGATATAAGATTGTACGGACTCAAAAATGTCTTTGTTTTGCTGAAAAGAAAGGTCACCGTCACCAGCTAATAGAAGCTCAATGGATATAGCATAACTTTCTAATTTTGAAAACAGTATTTCTCTTGCTTCGTTGTGAAGAGCGCACTCTAAAAAATAGTGTATACTATCCTCAACAGGGTGGCCACAGCTGCATGCGGGACTTGGTTTAATATTAACACGATGTAAATCTGAATTTAAAGAACTGCACATATTTCTCAAACGTGTATGAATGATATTAAGTTTTCTATCCCCACAACTAAAATAGGAAGGTGGCTGTATCAATTTGGACTTCATCTTTCGTTTAAAAATATTTATGTTTTTGGACGTACGTATGTCGGGGGGAAGGCTATTCCATTCAAAAGTAGTGGATGGGAAAAAGGATTTTCTAGTTATGTCTAGTCTATTACCGGGTACTACATAATTATTACTGTTTCGCAAATCGTAGTTAGATACTTGACCAACCAGCGGGGGCATTAAATCACAGAGATAATCAGGGGCAGTCCCATTATGTAAAGAATAAAACATATTGAGTTTTCTGGATTTTCTTCTGTCCACAAGCAATTGCCAGCCAGTTTCAAAATATATAGCTTCCCGACTAGCAAACACGGGCAACCCAGTTACTAACCTCCCTGCTTCTAACTGAACATGTTCTAAATTGTCGGCTTCTTGTTGAGTACAACCATCCCAAAACTCACATGCATATTCCATAACGGGTCTTATAAAAGTTAAATATATACGAGCAAGATAATTTCTTTTCAATACATATTTCAATTTTTTAAGAACATTTAATTTTGTGCTTGCACACTTTAAAATATTTTCTATATGTGTATGGAATTTACCATTGGAATCAAAAGTAATCCCTAAGTGTTTATGACAGGAGACAAATTCTACTTATTGATTTTGAAATTCTATTTCAATATCATCTGGGGAAGTATGGCAGGAGAATATCATAGCCTTTGTCTTATTAGGGTTAAAGTTAATAAGCCAATCTTTAGACCATACTGAAATTTGTTCTAAATCGCTGTTTAAGACATCCTCTATAGTGTAAGGGTTATTGCTGGAATAAGAAAGAGATGTATCATCAGCAAACAATCGAGTTAGACTTGTTAAGGTGGTACCTAACACTACAGGTAGATAACTCTGTAAAATTAGCTTAACGTCTTTATTACGTTGTGTTGTAAAGGGAAAAATAAGCTTCTCAATGATCAAAATTGGTGTTTGTCAAACTACTATATAACCAGTGTAATTTTTCTGATAAAACGGTTGGTTCAAAAAAAATTTTTATTATTTTGTTAAAGGGTTAAAGTAAATACTTTGTCAAAATTTTATGAAAATGAAACGAGCCACATTTACTTTAGTGAAAGTGTTGGGTACCACCTCTATGCTCTCCAACTTCGTACACTATCTGGTTTTTCAAACATTTTTTGATTCGAGCGTCACTGATGAGTCTTTTTTTAGACGAAACGCGCGTCAAGCGTAAATATGAAATTTTGAACCTGGTATCCATGATGATTTTATACATTGTTCTGCACAAAAACATGTATGTCAACTGTAATAATTTAATATCAACAACCTTGATATAAAAATATTAAACAGAACTTTCAATACATGTATAGTGCCATTGTCGTAACTTAACTACCCAACGTGTATTGAAATAAGTCAAGCCTACTAACCTAATATGGAATATACACGGTCTCCAATCGGACGCTTTTAACCTATCATATTCCTAGAAATGTATAAGAGTTAAGATAATTCTGAATCTACATGGGAGATATTCTCCTTAGTCATCACAAGTATCATTCACCCTTGAATAAAGGCAACAGTAGTATACCGCTGTTCAAAACTCATAAATCCATGGACAAAAAACAAAATTGGGATAACAAACTAAAACCGAGGGAAACGCTTTAAATATAAGATGAGAACAACGACACAACACCGAAACGCAACACACACAGAAACGGACCAAGCATCAGACAAAACACCACGAGAATAAACAAATATAACATGAAAACCAAATACATGAATTTGGGATAGACAAGTACCGTGCCACGTCTTATCTCAAAAATAAAAGAGAGGACGAATGTACCTTGTAAAGGTGACTGTATTGATTATGTGTTTTGCTTTTCGGAAACAAATTTTTCCAATATTCAAAAATCAAATGGAATACACTTATTTTTATTATATTGTAAAAACTATTTACACAAATATGTATAGACAATGATATAATTATGAGTAATAAATAGAAATAGTTGTCCCATGTCTCATCCGTAACCTTCTGGTTGTCGTTAGGCATTCATTATCGTAGATTACCTGTAAATTAAAAGGTAACTTTTGTTAGTGGTTGACAATGAAGAGATAGTCATTAAGCTCTTAGAAATTACAACAGAACAGTGACAATATAGATAAGGTGTAATGACATAAAAGGTCTCGAAACACATTAACTCCAAAAGGAGCTTTTGTTAATAGAAACCATGTTAATTATGTGTATCAGCGGGAGAGGGGACAGGGAAAGTAAAAACATAACAATGTAGTAGATATCCCCATACACATAATTAACAGCTCCTTGTAATGTTTCATAGCCTGACCTTATACACAAGTACAGTTTATATCCTCCACAAGTAATGACCAAATTGTGATATTTACACAATATATATTGAATTCTAGATATTATTAAAATTTTGGCTGACCTAAATCTTGACGTGAGAATAACTCCTACAAATAACGTTTAAACCAATCAGAACGTTAAAAATAGTGACCTTTCCTAAATGCAACACCATTTTCAAACTCAAACTGAATGCGAATTCTTTTTGTATTTCATATACAGCTCAGATTTATTCGAATTTTCAAACTGTAAATACAAGACAAGGTATAGAGCTATTTTGCAAGTTTGTGACGTGTACAATTTACGCATATTCTTTTTGGTAATTATTTTTGTAGGTAGAAAGAATGATAATTATTGTTTAACGTAATGTACTTGTACTTAAAATGCATTTGATTTCATTTACTATTATGGGGTTTCTGACTCTGATTGTCATCGTAACTGATTATTTTGTCACTTCATTTAAAGTCGCCTGCGAAAAACACCTTCTTTTAAACACGAAATGTATATCGTTTGCTAAGTGCATTTGGACTCGTAAACTAGATGACATATCTTGTTGATTTTTTTCGTAGTGCAATAGCATCATTAGGTTCATTGTTTCGAATATAAGAAAGATAACGTACTAAAACTTTCTAGATTTGAACTTATTCCGTTAAAAAAACAATGTCAATTCATGATGGTATACCTTGATCAAAACTTCTGGTTTAAACGACTAGAATGAAAAGATCCTACTCAAATCATACCTTGATGTATGTCCACCTAAAGGAATGAACGACTAGAATGAAAAGATCCTACTCAAATCATACCTTGATGTATGTCCACCTAATGGTTTGAACGACTAGAATGAAAAGATCCTACTCAAATCATACCTTGATGTATGTCCACCTAAAGGATGAACGACTAGAATGAAAAGATCCTACTCAAATCATACCTTGATGTATGTCCACCTAAAGGAATGAACGGCTAGAATGAAAAGATCCTACTCAAATCATACCTTGATGTATTGCACCTAATGGTATGAAACGACTAGAATGAAAAGATCCTACTCAAATCATACCTTGATGTATTGCACCTAATGGTATGAACGACTAGAATGAAAAGATCCTACTAAAATCATACCTTGATGTATGTCCACCTAAAGGAATAACGACTAGAATGAAAAGATCCTACTCAAATCATACCTTGATGTATGTCCACCTAAAGGAATAAACGACTAGAATGAAAAGATCCTACTCAAATCATACTTGATGTATGGCCACCTAATGGTTTGAACGACTAGAATGAAAAGATCCTACTCAAATCATACCTTGATGTATGTCACCTAAAGGAATAAACGACTAGAATGAAAAGATCCTTCTCAAATCATACCTTGATGTATGTCCACCTAAGGAATAAACGACTAGAATGAAAAGACCTACTCAAATCATACCTTGATGTATATGCACCTAATGGTTTGAACGACTAGATTGAAAAGATCCTACTCAAATCATACCTTGATGTATGTCCACCTAAAGGAATAACGACTAGAATGAAAAGATCCTACTAAAATCATACATTGATGTATGTGCACTTAATGGTATGAACGACTAGAATGAAAAGATCCTACTCAAATCATACCTTGATGTATGTCCACCTAAAGGAATGAACGACTAGAATGAAAAGATCCTACTCAAATCATACCTTGATGTATGTCCACCTAATGGTTTGAACGACTAGAATGAAAAGATCCTACTCAAATCATACCTTGATGTATGTGCACCTAATGGTTTGAACGACTAGAATGAAAAGATCTTACTCAAATCATACCTTGATGTATGTCCACCTAAAGGAATGAACGACTAGAATGAAAAGATCCTACTCAAATCATACCTTGATGTATGTCCACCTAATGGTTTGAACGACTAGAATAAAAGACCCTACTCAAATCATACCTTGATGTATGTGCACCTAATGATATGACGACTAGAATAAAAGACCCTACTCAAATCATACCTTGATGTATGTACACCTAATGGTATGAACGACTAGAATGAAAAGACCTACTCAAATCATACCTTGATGTATATGCACCTAATGGTTTGAACGACTAGAATGAAAAGATCTTACTCAAATCATACCTTGATGTATGTACACCTAATGGTATGAACGACTAGAATGAAAAGACCCTACTCAAATCATAACTTGATGTATGTACACCTAATGGTTTGAACGACTAGAATGAAAAGATCCTACTCAATCATAACTTGATGTATATGCACTAATGTTTGAATGACTAGAATGAAAAGACCTACTATAATCATACCTTGATGTATGTGCACCTTATGGAAATGAACGACTAGAATAAAAAGACCTACTCAAATCATACCTTGATGTATGTACACCTAATGGTTTGAACGACTAGAATGAAAAGATCCTACTCAAATCATACCTTGATGTATGTCCACCTAAAGGAATGAACGACTAGAATGAAAAGATCCTACTCAAATCATACCTTGATGTATGTCCACCTAAAGGAATGAACGGCTAGAATGAAAAGATCCTACTCAAATCATACCTTGATGTATTGCACCTAATGGTATGAAAACGACTAGAATGAAAAGATCCTACTCAAATCATACCTTGATGTATATGCACCTAATGGTAATGAAACGACTAGAATGAAAAGATCCTACTAAAATCATACCTTGATGTATGTCCACCTAAAGGAATAAACGACTAGAATGAAAAGATCCTACTCAAATCATACCTTGATGTATGTCCACCTAAAGGAATAAACGACTAGAATGAAAAGATCCTACTCAAATCATACATTGATGTATGGCCACCTAATGGTTTGAACGACTAGAATGAAAAGATCCTACTCAAATCATACCTTGATGTATATGCACCTAATGGTAAAACGACTAGAATGAAAAGATCTATCTCAAATCATACCTTGATGTATGTCCACCTAAAGGAATAAACGACTAGAATGAAAAGACCCTACTCAAATCATACCTTGATGTATATGCACCTAATGGTTGAACGACTAGATTGAAAAGATCCTACTCAAATCATACTTGATGTATGTCCACTAAAGGAATAAACGACTAGAATGAAAAGATCCTACTCAAATCATACCTTGATGTATGTCCACCTAAAGGAATAAACGACTAGAATGAAAAGATCCTACTCAAATCATAACTTGATGTATATGCAACTAATGGTATGAACGACTAGAATGAAAAGATCCTACTCAAATCATACCTTGATGTATGTCCACCTAAAGGAATAAACGACTAGAATGAAAAGATCCTACTCAAATCATACTTGATGTATTTGCACCTAATGGTTTGAACGACTAGAATGAAAAGATCCTTCTCAAATCATACTTGATGTTGTCACTAAAAATAAACGACTAGAATGAAAAGATCCTACTCAAATCATAACTTGATGTATATGCAACTAATGGTTGAACGACTAGAATGAAAAGATCCTACTCAAATCATAACTTGATGTATGTGCACCTAATGGTTTGAATGACTAGAATGAAAAGATCCTACTCAAATCATACTTGATGTATGTGCACTAATGGTTTGAATGACTAGAATGAAAAGATCCTACTCAAATCATACTTGATGTATATGCAACTAATGGTATGAACGACTAGAATGAAAAGATCCTACTCAAATCATACCTTGATGTATGTGCACCTAATGGTTTGAACGACTAGAATGAAAAGATCCTACTCAAATCATACCTTGATGTATTTGCACCTAATGGTTTGAACGACTAGAATGAAAAGATCCTACTCAAATCATACCTTGATGTATGTCCACCTAACGGAATGAACGACTAGAATGAAAAGATCCTACTCAAATCATACCTTGATGTATGTCCACCTAAAGGAATGAACGACTAGAATGAAAAGATCCTACTCAAATCATACCTTGATGTATAGCACCTAATGGTATGAAAACGACTAGAATGAAAAGATCCTACTCAAATCATACCTTGATGTATGTCCACCTAATGGTATGAAAACGACTAGAATGAAAAGATCCTACTCAAATCATACCTTGATGTATGTCCCTAATGTATGAAAACGACTAAATGAAAAGATCCTACTCAATCATACTTAATGTATATGCACCTAATGGTATGAAAACGACTAGAATGAAAAGATCCTACTCAAATCATACCTTGATGTATGTCCACCTAATGGTATGAAAACGACTAGAATGAAAAGATCTTACTCAAATCATATCTTGATGTATGTCCACCTAATGGTATGAAAACGACTAGAATGAAAAGATCCTACTCAAATCATATCTTGATGTATGTGCACCTAATGGTTTGAACGACTAGAATGAAAAGATCCTACTAAAATCATATCTTGATGTATGTGCACTTAATGGTATGAACGACTAGAATGAAAAGATCCTACTCAAATCATATCTTGATGTATGTTCACCTAAAGGAATGAACGACTAGAATGAAAAGATCCTACTCAAATCATACCTTGATGTATGTCCACCTAAAGGAATGAACGACTAGAATGAAAAAGTCCTACTAAAATCATACCTTGATGTATATGCACCTAATGGTATGAAAACGACTAGAATGAAAAGATCTTACTCAAATCATACCTTGATGTATGTCCACCTAAAGGAATGAACGAATAGAATGAAAAGATCCTACTCAAATCATACCTTGATGTATGTCCACCTAAAGGAATGAACGACTAGAATGAAAAGATCCTACTAAAATCATACCTTGATGTATATGCACCTAATGGTATGAAAACGACTAGAATGAAAAGATCTTACTCAAATCATACCTTGATGTATGTCCACCTAAAGGAATAAACGACTAGAATGAAAAGATCCTACTCAAATCATAACTTGATGTATGTGCACCTAATGGTATGAACGACTAGAATGAAAAGATCTTACTCAAATCATACCTTGATGTATTTGCACCTAATGGTTTTGAACGACTAGAATGAAAAGATCCTTCTCAAATCATACCTTGATGTATGTCCACCTAAAGGAATAAACGACTAGAATGAAAAGATCCTACTCAAATCATAACTTGATGTATATGCAACTAATGGTATGAACGACTAGAATGAAAAGATCCTACTCAAATCATACCTTGATGTATGTGCACCTAAAGGAATGAACGACTAGAATGAAAAGATCCTACTCAAATCATACATTGATGTATGTCCACCTAAAGGAATGAACGACTAGAATGAAAAGATCCTACTCAAATCATACCTTGATGTATGTCCACCTAAAGGAATGAACGACTAGAATGAAAAGATCCTACTCAAATCATACCTTGATGTATGTCCACCTAAAGGAATGAACGACTAGAATGAAAAGATCCTACTCAAATCATACCTTGATGTATATGCACCTAATGGTATGAAAACGACTAGAATGAAAAGATCCTACTAAAATCATATCTTGATGTATGTGCACCTAATTGTTTGAACGACTAAAATGAAAAAGATCCTAATTAAATCATACCTTGATGTATGTGCACCTACTTTAGTAATTAATTTTCATATTGTATTACTGCTACTATTTACATCAGGTCTTACATATTGTGGCAATATTGGAATTAAGTTATTTGTTAGCTCCCTTGTTAGCTTGAGCGTGTTTACATTTTATATAACTACAATTGTTTACATAAAAACTTTCACCTGTGTTTATGTACACAATAAATTGACTCCTTTTCTAAACTTGTTATTCGTCGTAAAAGGTAAGATGGTGTTGGAAATTGGTTCAATTGCATAGCTTATTTCAAGAAAGTACCATTTGTTATTAATTATATACTGAATTCTCATTTTATACGTTGTCCAGAAGATATACAAATACCGACCGTGCAAGGGCTGTATAGCCAGTCAAGGTCGTTAAAAACTTCCGTTTGTTGTTGAAGATATACAACTGATTAAAGCCAATCCCAAGTTAAATATTTTTATACCAGAGGATGGTATATTAATATCTTGTTCTCAAAATGTCTTTTAAATCAGAGAATATTCTTATTTATAATTGAAGAACTACGTTAAAAACTTCATATATTATTAACGATTTTTAATGAATTAGATGAATGCCAATAAAAGTAGTATAGCTATAATCTTATATAATAAGGTCATTGAGTCGATGCGGACAGGTTTATAAAAAGAAAGACAACATAACTGGTCCTTACACGTATATCTCTTATACCAGGACTTTACACAATAATTAGCAACACTAGTTCAGAAACAACTTCACAAGAAGTATCAACTTCATAATTGAGTTAAGCGTTTTTTTGTTGTTTGGTGATAGTACACTCCCGCTATTTTGCATTTGTTTCTGTAAAATTTGTCTTTCCTTAGTGCTATATTATTTAATAATCAATATAAAATTGAGAAAGGAAATGGGGAATGTGTCAAAGCGACAACAACCCGACCATAGAGCAGACAACAACCGAAAGCCAGTAATGGGTCTTCAATGTAGCGAGAATTCCCGCACCGTTAATATGCGTAAAAAAAATATATTTTTTGTTCTTTTCTTAACGAAACAAAATATAAACTTGATGCAAATCGTTAAAACATTTTATAGATTCTTTACCATATTTCTTGTATGATCACAAACAATCACTAAATTTTCAAATTCAATATGATATATTTGTACATTGGCGATATATTACTTCTATATGGAGAAAGGCTGTTTTAGATAATCTTTCTGCGATCTTTCAAGTGAATCATAACATCATCCCTGTAGCCGTAGAACAAATATTGGAATCATAATTACTTAAAACATCTGAGGTCAGTTTTGTCTAAGCTAATTGCTTTTTCTACATGAGGTCAGATTGTAGAGTTAGCAGCTAAAAAAAATGGCAACTCGTATATTGCCGATGGCACGCGAGGCTATCCTTAAAAAAATGAATAATCTTTTATTACATGTATTAATATATTCGAAAATTTTTAAAACATGACGCGAATAACATACATTTTGCATTCGTACAAATGTGTCTTGTATAGAATATTCATGTTTTAGTTTTGCATTTTTCAAAAAGGTAAGTCTGTCATAAACAACGAGGGTAAAAGAATCATAAGGGAACGACCATTTAACTTGAAGGGAAAAGGTGTATGTTTTTTTCTTTAAAAAAGATTCTGATCCCAAATTAAAAAAAAAGTGATTGAGCAAGTGACAACAAAAATATTCTGAAATATAATTTGATTGACAGCTTTGAAAAACTGAAAAAAAATATGTGCTAAAAAAAAGTAAACCCTCTTTAAAGTTAAATGGTTGCTCCCTGAAATCAAATGTTATTACAAGTGTCAATACCATCAGTTTCATATGCCTCATTTAGATCTTCTTTTTACAAATCAATATACGTGTACCTTTTCGCATATAGTAGGTTTCATTCATTTCTATTCGACCTTGACTAGAATTTAATGAGGAATTAATGTCAGAACATCTTTTTTACCGGAAGAGAAGTATGTTTTTATATTTATAAATCTAGAGACAAATTACAAGGTTAATTTACGCACCTAAAATATAGTTGCGTCAGTTCAATTGTTGTTGTTCAACTTTCAGCGGCACATGATATTATAAAACAAGGTTTGAATGCTCAACAATAGCTATTTTTTTTCATTTTAAGATGTATAATTTACTTTTATCAAAATTTTTGCAGAATGATGTGTAAATCTTTCCGTTCGTTTGATGTGTTTGAGCTTTTGATTTTGCTATTTGACAAGGAACTTTTCATTTAGAATTTTTTCTTGGAGTTTTTTGGGGGGTTATTTTTACTTTATTTCATACCATTGATATAGGAAGATGTGGCATGAGAGCCAATGAGACAACTCTTCATCCATGTAATCCTTTATAGATCAAGGTACGGCTTTCAACACGGAGCCTTGGCTCACACCAAACATCAAGCTATAAAGTTCCCAAAAATTAGTAAGGTAAAACCATTCAAACGGGAAAACCAACGGTCTAATCTATATAAAAACGAGAAATGAGAAACACGTATGATCTCCATGAACAGTCGACAATTACTGTACATCACATTATTGACTTAAGACAGGTGCAAACATTTGCAGTTTGCTTTAGTAGCAATAGGCTCTAGTGCAGATACTTGTCTATCTGTTCGTATGTCTTTTTGTTGTAATAGTTTTTTATTATTATTATTCTAATGATTTTTTTATTTCATAATCTAAAACTTAAACATTTCAGGCATACTCATTTTTGATCAATTTTTTGTGCCTTTAGATCTTACACAAACGAAAGACAAATGAGATAAGAGCAAGAGGAAACATTCAATTTTAAATAAGTTGTATGATAACTGATGATTTCGAAAGCCAAAAGGATGAAAACAAAAAAGAACAAGTAGTTGTCGTTTGTTTATGTAATATATACGTTTTTCTCGTTTCTCGTTTTGTTTATATAGATTAGACCGTTGGTTTTCCCGTTTGAATGGTTTTACACTAGTAATTTTGTGGCCCTTTATAGCTTGTTGTTCGGTGTGAGCCAAGGCTCCGTGTTGAAGGCCGTACTTTAACCTATAAAGGTTTACTTTTTAAATTGTTATTTGGATGGAGAGTTGTCTCATTGGCACTCACACCACATCTTCCTATATCTATTAACCAAAATCTAAATCCTTGATTTGAAGAGAAAAAAAATAATAGCCCTTAACATTTATACATTAAACAGGTGACATGAACCAAAAGATTTAGCCACACACACGACACTAAATAGAAACAGGGATGAGCTCGAAGTGCCCCGAAAAGGCAAGAAGTTCCTGCCCCGAAATACTTATTAAAAATAATAGTCAACCGGAAAACAATGAACAGGGGATATGGTCAGAGATCTGACGACGAACTATGTACGGCCCACTGATGTACATGTTCTGTTACGTGATAAGAGCGTGAATCTCTAAATTATACAATCGAATCAAACAGAGACCTTTTCGAACGTAACGTTTTACAGTAACAGTTTACTACTTATGTTTAATATCAAAAGAAAATGTTGGACTGTTTAATATAATTAGAATGTCTGTATATTACCAACCGCCTACCATTTGTGTAACATTGCATCACATATTGTCTCGAATTACTATCACTTAACTTCAGGATTGACCACTAAACAATTAAAAGAAGATGACTCAAACAATTTTAATAAGGAAGACATTTCTAAAATCAGAAACTATGGCTGTATTCAATATATTTTTAGTTACTTTATCCTTAACCTTCGACAATAAATCCAGTATAGTACAAATTATATTTGCCAACGTTTTGACCTCGTAGACATTTATAAAACAAATGTTGCACTTTAATAAGAAATTACGAACTATTTATTCATTATAGAAATCTGTAGTTACTGTATATCCCAAGCTGTCGTCATGACGACCATTAGTTCATTGATATTGTCTTGTTGAAACGAATCTTACATTTGGTTAGTACTCAAACAATAACAAAAACATAGAAAGATGATGCAAACGCAAAAGATATACCGTATAGCGGGTTATTTTCGCGGGTGTAAAATTTCGCGATTTTCATTGAATATGGTATACGAAATATTTTGGCGGTTATTATTTTGGCGGTTTCGAAACTTTTACCAATACCTTTGCATGTACACTTTTAAATTGGCGGAATTTATTTTGGCAATTTTGTTCTATACGCGAAAATAAGCGAAAATTTACCCCCCGCGAAAATAACCCGCTATACGGTATTTAATAAAACCGATGTTGTCCTAGTTATGAATACTCAGTACAATATCTAAATAAACTCATAATAGATAACAGAATTAAATTTTTTTTTTACGCCAGATCTGTGTTTTGTCTACAAAAGACTCATCAGTGACGCTCGAAATCCCCAAAAAAGTTCACTCAAAGTACAAAGTTGAAGAGCATTGAGGACCAAATACAGCTAAGGTAATCTATTGCTGTGGTAGAAAAGCCTTATTCGACATTTTTTTTTACCAAATATGAAGGACCTAATAAAACATGAAACATAGAATGGGACGCCAACAATCGACTTTTCATTATATTTATATAAAGTGAGATAACAAACATATTAGAACATGTAGAAAGTATCCCGATATAAATCAACATTGTTACGTCGATCAAAACAACACAACAATATACAAAACACTGAAGAGGCAATTAAATACTGAGCTACACGAACCTCACGAAAATGATTGAGCTTATGTCCTCTGGAAGAATAAGCAAAGTCTGTTCAATGAAGGCATCCAAATATCTTCTCAGAAGTACCACAGTCGTCCCACAAACAAATTTCAGAATGACAAACATGATATTGGACAAAACTATTAAGATTTATGAACATATATACTACTGCTAAAGTTATTTATAAAACTAGAGACAACTTCCAAATGATGTGTTTTATCATTCGATTTTGCCATATGATTTGGGACTTTCCGTTTTGAATTTTCCTCGGAGATCAGTATTTTTGCGATTTTACTTCACATACAACTAAATAGGCTACAACACTAATTACCTTTCCTCTCCTTCGTTTTATTTTCACCTTCCACGTGTGGGTACCAATATTAGGAATGTCTAAGGCACTGATAATAATATCACAGTTTCTATTTACATCGTAGTCAAGTACGACATTGAATGGATTACTCTTCGACGGAAATTTAAGATATTGTTGTAATGCAGCTGAAAATATTGCGTTGATTATGTCTAAATTTGGTCTTAATGGGATTGTTGTGGCGAATAATAGTTCCTCTTGGTCAAAGGGATCTTCAGCCTTTACCTCAATTCTAATTATAGGCTGAAATAATAAATAGTAATAATTACTGAATTATGAACCATTGTACGAGTTCTGCCTTGAACACGTATCATACTTTGCTTTCAGAATTGTTTTCAGGAGTCAAATATGTGCAATTATAATTTCTGATAGAAATAAATTAAAGGAGTGGTATGGATTCGGGATATATTAAATTTATTTCTAGTAAAAAAACCGGAAAGAAACATCCGGTATATCTTCATTTGCAGATAGAGCAAATATATACTGTGGTCATATAGTTCTTATGTTTATGTTTATACTTTCGCATTCTTCGATTTCAATGACCTTAGATATATAGATCTATAATGTGTAGGTCCATTTACTTATATAGTTTATAGCTTGTTTCGTTATTTATACATCCTTGGTTTTCAAATATTAGGTTTTGAGCGTTTCTTATGAAGATATATCTAGAACAAACAAAATTATGTGTCCGATGTTATGAGCTATTTTTCTGAAAATTTGTTTCAAATATTAACATACTATCTGCACTCACTCGTATGGACAAACATGTGTTATAAAAGGGGAACTTGTTTTGAACCTTTTATAATAAGCCCAGTAGTCAGCACTTTTGTGCTGACATGAATTGTCATTGATATGGATATAGTTATAAATTTACTGTTTACAAAATTTAGAATTTTTTGAAATACTTAGGCTTTTCTACCTCAGGCATAGATTACCTAAGCTGTATTTGGCAACACTTTAAGGAATTTTGGTCCTCAAAGCTCTTCAACTTCGTATTTGTTTGGCCTTTTTAACTTTTTTGGATTCGAGCGTCACTGATGAGTCTTTTGTAGACGAAATACACGTCTGGCGTATAAACTAATGTTAGTCCTGGTATCTATGATGATGAGTTTATTTACAAATTGAAAAAAAATTATGACTTAATCTTTTCTGAATTTACCTTTCTCAGGAACGCTGAAAGCCGAACATTTTGAAAATGAAGGATGTATAAAGACAACAGACGTGTAAGAGCTATAAAAGGACATGCAAAAATAGCAAAATCTATATAATGCCTACTTTGCCTGTGGGAGTTGACTCCCACCCCGCCCCCAAACTATATCATTTAAGTTTTTTTCATCCTACATCGATCTTTTGATGTCGTCCCGAACGAAAAAAAATAAATAAACACATCGAAGAGAAGCTGACACAACGCAATGGAAAACTGACTTATCTTAAAATTGATAAGAAAAGACACAGTGGTGTTTCTCTTGTGAACTGTAGGCAAGTGTTATCCTTCTTATTCAATGGCTTAGTGAAAGACGTGTTCTTTTTATGTGCTGTCATCAGACATGGTCGTATTTTTCACAACGACGAACCAGTAAATTAAAAGGAAAGCAAATACATTTTTTTATATAAATAAGGCCGTTAGTTTTCTCGTTTGAATTGTTTTACATTGTCATATCGGGGCCTTTTATAGCTGACTATGCGGTATGGGCTTTGCTCATTGTTGAAGGCCGTATGGTGACCTTATTAGTTGTTAATGTATGTGTCATTTTGGTCTCTTGTGGACAGTTGTCTCATTGACAATCAAACCATATCATCTTTTTTACATCTGACGCGATACCCAACTTTTAACAGATGACGAACTGCGATCAAACAAACCAAACGTTGGTCATTAGACTGGTCTGGAAAGTATAAATTGGATAGGAAATAACTCATAATAACAACAAGATTAAATAACATGTCGGTGTTATTTTTTCCGTGTATCGCCATTATAACGCTGTCCTGCAAGGTTACCTTGTGATATGTTCTACTTTGCAGAGAATGGAAAGGGTAACAGGTTATTTAATTATGAAGATTAATGTATTCTTATATCTAGTTAAGTTGATTTTTATATAAAAAAAATAATAATAAGAAAAGGCAATATAATAATATATTTCCTTTTAAATTACTCGGTAACTTGTATTGATGTCTTAATAGAGGGGAATTAATAGTATATTTAATAGTGATATGTATTGCGTGGAATGGGTCTATCCCTCGTATGATTTTCTTGTGATATGATTCTGTCAATTTACTTTCTGTAAGTGTGCTGATTGATTTTATCATCGACTAAACTTAACATGTATGACATATGGAGTCCTTCTGATTACGACTTTTATTGTATTTAGAGTGTTAACAAGGGATACATAAGAGTATTAACAATTAATGCTACAAGTAGGGAATTAAAACCAATTAGTCATGTCTGGTTTATGTCGCAGGATGGTTAAGGAATACATGTAGTAAGGTGTCATATGGATCAATATTTAGTCAGTAAGATATAAGGGAAAATTTAACGCTCTTACATTTGTATCACGAAAATGATTGTACATAGCCCCAACATGAAACAGAAATCATATTGTATACTTATATGCCGTGCTTCTTTCGCTTTGTTAATAACCCCATGTTTTAATTCCAATAAAATGTGTTTGCACAGTCGTATATTGACTACTGCAGAATAATGATTTTATAAAATTGGCATGCATTTAATATATTTCATTAACTTGAACGCTTTCAAACTCTTAAATGATGTACATGTTGTAACTAATTAATCTATCATGACTGGATGGGTTGCATTTCGTAATTGACATATATGAACTTAATAAGACAAACCGTTAATGCTGCTGTTCAAAACTCTTCCTCTGAAAAATCACATTGCCAGTCATTTGCTTGTTTACTAATAAAAAGGGAGGTTCAAGGAAGATCCTACACAAACATTCTTCTCTTATACACATCGGACATAAAAATAACCTTAATTGTCCTAATCAGAATCGAAATAAATGATGCAAGCTATACTTTATTGTATTTTTAACATGGGTAGGCATTATATTCGTGTTATTTTAGCCTTCACTATAGTTCGGGCAAAATAAAATCTCGAATATCATGCAAACCCATGTTAAAACTACAATAAAGTATAGCTTGCATCAATTATTTCCTAAATAAAATGTTAAACTATATGATAACAAGTACACAATATGTGCTGGTCGTTGAACTATGAAAAAAAAATATCTTCTTCTTTTTTTTTTTGGATTTCAGAGTGTGAGATGCATTTTAAGTTTACACAAAGTCAGCATCGAATAATCTGTTAGGTTTTGAGCAAGTGACAAAATACTATCCATAAATTATTTTTTTGTGAAATGTAAGTCCTTGGGGTGTCTAGCATTGTGTTGGTTGATACAGTTTCGACGAGGAACATCGCTTTAAAACGGTTAAGATGAAGTAAATAGAACGACATTCGGTCAAGGGTATGAATCTTTTCTAGTGTAGTTACTATATCAGAGATGTTCTTTAATAGAACTAACTTACTCGAAGTGACAAACGGCTGAACGCCATTCCGTAACTGCGGACAGCATTGAAGGACGTTCTATCCGGAATTGAACGTGGCGACTCCTCTATTTCGTTCCCGATATGATTAAAACCGTTTGATTTATGGTTCATGCGTTTCTGAGGATTCTCTAACAAATCACTGCCTGCAATGTTTTCAATTGTATCTGGCAGCGGATAATCATCCTGAAAAATAGTATAAAGGAATAAATGTAAATGTATTAGTTCGTTACAACAAGCAACACAAACTAAATTTCAATGTGTACAAAAATCAATTTATATATACTGCCAAGTTTAGTTGAAAGTTATCATGGGAACAATAATTTATTTTTGCTACGATGCTTGTACCGTTTAACGCTTTAAACGGTAGGTATTTATAAAGTTGTGCATGCACCAATTGTTTCATTATTTGAAGGTATGGATCACTATGAAGCACATACTACTGTAAATCATTCAAGTTCATCGTGTTAAAAAATTGTAACAACGACGGAATGGTGATTTATAGAAAAAGAGCTATCATACAATAGAACGAATGTATATATATAGATCATTGAGCTGATCTGTAACAATAACATCTCCATGCCTTATATATCATGTACTGTAGTGCGCCGCTAGATTAAAACTGACGAGGAAAGGTAACACACGGCCACCGAAAGCTTTATTTTTTTGAAGCCCAGGTGGTCGTGTGGTCTAGCGGGATGGCTGCAGTGCAGTCAATTTGGTGTCACGATATCTCAGTAGCATAGGTTTGAATCCCGGCGAGGGAAGAACAAAAATATTGTGAATGTAAATTTACAGATCTAACATTGTTGGGGTGATGTTAAGACGAGTTGTATATATATATATATATATATATTTATTTAGGTAGATTATATGGCCTTCCAAATACCGTTTTAATCTCTTACATCATTGAAGTGATATTCATTGTCGAAATTCGGATATAAGTTATGCACCTCATGTTAGAAGTTAAACATCTTTGCCACAAGTTTATTGTTTTCTGTTCAGTATTAAATTAATATTAAGATCCATTTTGTTACATCTTGTGATCAATTTATTTGCCAATCGTCATTGGAAGTCAGCAGAGTATAAGAACATCAGTTGTTCGACCTGCTAGTCAAAAGCGTTTTGTAAAGATATACTTTTTTCACTCTTTTTGTCTTTTGGAAAATGTTGTTTGTGCTATAATTAGACCTCTTTACAACGAAATTTGTTTTACAAGCACTTGTATAAAAAATTGCGGGTTTTATCCAACGCAATCATAGGTTTGAACGTTGTTTTAAACGAAATTTAAACTTAATACTTGTTTGGCTTTATAATTATTTGTTATGAGCGTCACTAATGACTCTTATGTAGACGAAACGCGCGTCTGGCGTACTAAATTATAATCCTTGTACCTTTGATAACTGTTTACACCACTGGGTCGATGCCACTGCTGGTGGAAGTTTCGTCCACGAGGGTAAAATCACCAGACCAGTAGTCAACACTTCGGTGTTGACATGAATATTAATAACATGGACATTTTTAATAATTTCCTGTTTACAAAATTTTGAATTTTTCAAAAAACTAAGGATTTTCTTATTAACTTAGCCGTATTTAGCATAATTTTTTGGAATTTTGAATCCTCAATGCTCTCCAACTTTGTACTTGTTTGGCTTTATAAATATTTTGATATGAACGTCACTGTTGAGACTTATGTAGACGAAATGCGCGTCTGGCGTACTAAATTATAATCCTGGTACCTTTGATTACTGGTTATATATATATAAGATTAATTATATCCTGTATACAGTTATCAATCGTTCAATGACAATAAGGATGTGATTAGTTGATGTCTTCAATATCTGTGTTCCTTTCATCAGGCTTTTGGTTATTCTTTTTAACTTTTTAATGTAAAATGTCAACGCTGTATGAGAGAGGCGAGAATATATTATCAATCAGAAAAAAGAAATCCAAAAAAAAATATAATGACGTAAAAGTCATATCGCGTCAATCCATCAATAAGTGCGCTAGTATAGAGTTCCTCTGTAGAGAGAAAATAAGATCTGTCAATTGTATCTATAATTTATACAATTTGTAGGAAGAGTATAAGCAAGTTAAGATGAAGATTAAGATGTGTTAGTGGTATCTTAAATTAGTAGGTACACAATATTGATATGTTGAAGGGAATCTCTAAACATGGCAAATTACAGACTTTGTCATCTGCAAAGCGGCAAACGATGCTAAAATAATATAACAATCCACGTCGTGTAATCATAATCAATCAAGTATACTATACTATATAAGTTTGAGAATATTGTATGCGGAAAATCTTTGAAGATAAACTTGGTCTTTAAAAATGTTAATAGATAATTCCTATACAAAAATTAAAATAACAATAACAACGAACTCAAAGGAACGTTAATTTGTCACACGTGTAAGAACTCCGCTTTTATCCTTATTATGTTTATGGAAATGATGTATTAAGCTTGGACTCTATCAAAATTAAATCTAAGAACTTTTGTGTTAGGAATGATGGATGGATATATGCCTTTTCATGTCCTTTTTGTGCTTTTGCATGATGTTTTCTTTGTTACGCCTTGTCTACTGATTTGTTTAGTTTGTTCGTATGGTGTGCTGTTACACCAATGTCACGGATCCGACACATTTTGGTTGTACCTATACAAAAAAACTTAACCCCTTAAAGTTAAATAGTTGCTCCAAAACAGACAACAAAACATATATCAAATTTGTATTTTGATATATAAAAATTGAAATTAACTAAAAACTTTGTCTTTAATTGATTAAAAAACGTATGTTCAATAAAGGAATATCTTGCCAAGTTTTTCCATTGTGTTTTCTCCATTTAGATCAGTTATAACAGTCGTTTCACTTCATTATCATGCTTGTTTTATAATTTTTCTCTCTGTTTTCTAAACTGCACACTAATAACGTACTCGTTCTTATCCTGAACAACATTTTACTTTCAACTTCTAGTAATAAACCAATAACTACTTTAGTATTTATAAAAAAAAATAGGAGGTATCAAGTGGACATTCTACACTTAACAGCGGAAATCATATTTATACACCTTGGTTAAAAACTGGATCCCACTCTTTTGTATTGGATACTTAAACGTGCATGCGTGTCCTTACAAACAACAGCACATTGTGTGCTATGAAACCTCTTTCTGACTCTTTAAACATTAAGTTTATCAGCAATCAAAACCGGGTTTCAACATTATTGTGAAATTATATACCTATTCCTATCGAACAGTTGGTCTTGCTTTGTTTCATACAAAAGAATGACAAGCGTAAATACAATTATATGGTCTTAGGAAGGATTTAATTCTGTTTTGTAAAAAAATCACTAAGATATAACCGAAAGTTCTCTGAAACTGACGTTATCAAGATGATTCATTTCTTGATTGACAACATATTTGTACATAAGAGGGAGGTGTTATAAATACGATTTTCCAATTGATACGATATTCCCGGGGTTGTTATTCCTATCATTATTTCCTTAATAGAGGGTTGTTGCTCACAAGGACGCTTTTTAACTAAGAATTCAAAATGGTGAAGTTAAAATCATCCCTTTGTAAGTTTCATGGACGTCATCACAAGTTGGTTGACAGTCATGGAATATCCAAGTCATAGATGATTGCGATGATGTTCCTAAGGTCATAGAGACAATTACGTCCCCTTTTAAGGAATGTGACGTATCAACTTATTTTCGGGTTTATACTATCATGAGCAACACGACGGTTGTCACATTTGAAGCAGGATCTGCTTAACAACATTCGGGGCACCTGAGATCACCCCCAGTTTTAGTGCGATTTGCGTGATCAGTCTCTAATTTTTCTATATTGTGTTTTGTGTATTATTGTCTGCTTGTCCTCTTGCCTTTTTTTAGGCATTGTGTTGTCAGATTATTATTGACTTGTGAGTTTTAATGTCCCTCTGGTATCTCTTGCTTCCCCTTAAACTTAAGCCCAAAATATTTAATTGTTTTATATTTAGTTCGAATACAGCTTCGGCAAATATCGCTTGATCCTTCGTCAACATAGCATGACCGCTATGATAAAGCTAAAATTTTGTTAAACATCAAAAATCAATTAATCAAACACAGAACTACTTACTTTTACAATTGATAACAATGTCAACATTTTAGATTTTTTTAAATTAAAGACGAAGGTTTTATTCAAATCAAAGACAGTGTCCTTGTTAACTCGTGTTTTATCAACCGTCTTCGTCTATGATTGACAAATATACGATAAACCTTAATGCTCGAAGTTCTCACGGGAATCAGAGCTCAGCATTGATTACAAACTGCTGTCAATAGTAGGATGGCTGTTCTTGAATACATTGTTTATGCTTTTGATGATATTTAAGTCTGTCATTCCTTTTAGGTTCAGTAGGTTCTAATTGATCTGGAATACATTGTTTATGCTTTTGATGATATTAAGTTTGTCATTCATTTTAGGTTCAGTAGGTTCTAATGACACTTATAGGGTTTTCGTTTTCAAAAAAAATATTGCATTTCGCATCAATCTTTTGGGTTATACCATAGAATATGTGCTTTTTAAATAATCACATGAAGATGACTCTTCGTCTGATTTTGCCAATCGGGCATTTTAAGTCATACAATCACTGCAAGTTCATGTGTGAATCGGAAAAGCAGTGGGAGGTAAAAAAAAAAAAGGTAAGACGTTTAAGACGATGGAATCCGTGAAGTGTTTCTAAGATACTAATATTACTATGTAGGAAAATGACTTAAACCTTCAACTTGTTATTTCATACGCATTGACTGTAATGTAAATACATAAAATTTAAGCATGATTATAGATAAGCATCTCTTAGAAACCGTTAAACTTAAATAAAACCAACTCGACGGGACAACCGTTGAATTTTGGAAAATGTAATATACTTTTACATATTAAAAAACAAATCATTGTTTTTTTCTAATCGTCTATCCATGTTCAATCTAATGAAGAATGCACTTTATCAAAATTTAAAAGTTTTTCTGGTGAATTTTGTTTTTAATAATTAATGTATATTTTCTTGTTAGAAGCTATAAACCAGTGTTTGTAATGGATAATAAGCTTTCTTTTGTGAGCTAATAAAACATATGAACGAATTTCAGCAATATAAACACAAATTACTGAAATATTCAGATTAAGTACATTGCGTAGAAGTTAAAAAGTATATGTCATCGAACGGCCTTCAACAGACGTAAAACAAAAAAGAAAAGAAAACACATTTGCTAATTTAACATATACAAAACAATAAATGTCAACAAATCTGGCAAACAGCATTAAACGACAATAGCTTAATTACAGATTTCTGATTTTGGACAAACGCAGAGAAAATGTGGTGGAGTCAGACATGTTAGCGGGCGCCAAACCTTCCTTTAAACATGTTTTCAAAATATTCAGTTCCTATTATTTACTTGTTTTGAAAGTAATTTTTCAATGAAAATGGTGATGAAAAGACCGTACAGAATTGCTGCGTCCTGGCGAAATAAATGCATGTTTTACTTTACTAAATTGGCTTAACAGACAATTATAAAGTCTTTTTTGGGGCAGATTCAGACACAAATAGTTGTATCAGTGATTTGTACTCATGAAATGTCATACTCGATACAAACTTTACTCGATACCTGGTTCGCATTTCGACAATAAGGGTCTCTTCGGCGATGCTCGAGTTCAAAAGGATTGAAAGTCTGAAACCTTGTAAAAAATACCAAATTAGATTTAACCCAGAAAATGTTCAGTTTGTATTTGTTATGTAATAAAACTATTTAACAAAGACCTGGGGCAAAGTTATTTGTTTTGCAATGCTGTGTATGCTTATTTGGTTTTGATGGTAGGCAAATATTTCTATATATTGCGTCAAACATTATTTTTGTCATCAGTGAATACGTTGAAGATTAAATATTTAAGGAAAGACTGTAATATTTTTCTGACTATGAAGAAATAACATAAAAAAAATTGGTGCACACTGAATAACGCGCGTAGCGGGTTATTTAACAGTGTGCACCACATTTTTTATGTTATTTCGAAAAGACTGAAAAAATATTACAGTCATTTCTTATAATTTATTTCTAAATTCCATTTTAAACTGTAGCAAACCATGAAAAAATGTTGATGACGTCACGGTCACATGACTCAATTATATCTATGGGCTCAAAACAAAATAACGTCAGCCAATCAGAAGACGCGTTACATCCAAAATTAAATTATTACCACATGTGCTCTAGCTATGTGCATATACAAGCTACCGTTACATCAGATACAATGAGGTTCATTTGGCTATTTTGCACAGCAGCATCTTGTCTCAGTATTCAGTTGATTTGCAATGCAATTGATTTTGTATAGTTTGCAGTAGATCTTCATTAGTCTTATTTATCACATCTGCCGTATCGAACGCCGTAAACATGATATGACCTTGGAGGCCGAATTTCAAGGATTTTTTATTTTGATCGTGCAAATCAGCTAATCTTATATATTCTTTCTGTCCTTAAGGATGTACTTAGGTGAGGTTAGGTAAAAATTAAGAAATTAAGAAATTAAAATTGATACCATAAGCTGGTAGAGCATCCATTAAGAATAAAGATACGCTAAAAATATTGAAAGGTCATGGACCTCCTTTTCGAGATATTTGAGATTTAAAATATGGCGGGAAAAGGCTAGCTCTGACTTAAACCTTATATTTACATTTGTATTATTTGGGTCTCAAAACAAAAGAAGGAAAATCAAGAATCTTCTAAAATTTTGGTAAATGACCTTTCATGAGCTATTAAGTCTTATATGAAAAAAATTGGGTGTTATGGGGCAAAATATTTCACTTTGTACTTTATGGAAAAACACCAAGGAGTCCGAACATTTGACACAAATTCCAACACCTCACCTAAGTGCATCCTTAACTGATTGTTAAATGTAGTGTCTGATTAAATAAACAATCCACTTTATCTTGTACAACATGTGATACTCCTCGCCATCTTAATACAGTCTTGTTTGGTTCTAATCGGGCGCAAAACAGCGGCAGTAAATTAACCATGCATCCATTGTCTCGCAAATCATATTACAACAGTTAACTGGCGTTGTATAAGTTTACAATTGTAAAAATAATCTAAAATCGACTAAGAATACTTATCATGGTAACCATGGTAACAACAAACACTGAGTAAATAGCATGAACTTCAAAAGGATCAAAACCGAGTCAAAGCAGCTGAAAGACCAACTCAAATTAGAAGTTGAGGAGCTTTGGAGTAAAACAAGAATAAAAATGTGTGCCAAATACGGGTAAGGCCATTTGTGAATAATGGTAAAAAATCCTTTAGTTTCAAATAATTCATACGAAGTATTCAGAAAAGAAACCGTATTAATATCACATGTCAACTCAGAAGAGCAAACTAAAAGACTTATGATTTCGTCCAAGAAGTAACTTCATCAGCACTTGCATCGACCAAGTGTTTGAAAAACTCTTTAAATATACCAGGTTATATATAATTTACCACGCAACGCAGGCGTCCTATCTACACAAGATACATCAATGACGCTCGATTAAAACAGTTTCAGAGTAAATCAAATTCGAAGTAAACGAACATCGAAAACTTAAAAATCTGAAACATTGTATCAAATACTTTGCACACTTCGATCGATTGCCGATTGCGTTAAGCCTTATGAGTAGTCGAGGCTGTATCGCGGCGAAGCCCTTTTTATGTTCATCAGGAATGACTGTTTTACATATGGCTTTGTTGTCCCCGAGGGTATCACCAGACCAGTAGTCAGCACTTCGGTGTTGACATGAATATCAATTATATGGTCATTTTTATAAATTTTCTGTTTACAAAACTTTGAATTTTACGAAAAACTAAGGATTTTCTTTTCCCAGGTATAGATTACCTTAGCCGTATTTGGCACAATTTTTTGAATTTTGGGTCCTCAATGCTCTTCAACTTTGTATTTGTTTGTCTTTTTAACTATTTTGATCTGAGCGTCACAGATGAGTCTTATGTAGACGAAACGCGCGTCTGGCGTATACAATTATAATCCTGGTACTTTTGATAACTATTTAATGTTTACGGATACTTTTAAGCTAACATACTAAGTATAGAAGTCACTTATAATAAGGTGTGTATCTTAAACAAATTTGTTAATATTTTATTATCATATGTTTATAAATACAGTTAAAATTGGGCTTATCATTTTCAATATCTAGAACATATAGATTTTAGTAGTCCAAAACCAACTCAGTGAATCTTGGCTTTGTCAGTTGTTGTCTTTATTGTTAAGTATCAAGTTTTATTCCATTATATGTTCCTCCATATTCTTCTCTGTCTTTTACGACAAATTTATAAAGAGAAATACTCGAAAGTTCATCTAAATGGCGGGGTAAATCAATAAGTCTTAAATATATATCTAATCAACGCATCGTGATTGTTTGTTGGCTCATTTGATACTATACATATTCTTGTTTAGAAAAATTAGTAGATTATTAAATGGAATCATGTCCATTGGAAATGTTAATGTGTTTAAAGAATCTATTACCGAAATGCCAACAGTGGATAATGCGTGGTTTACCAGCTAATGTTATATTTTAAAAAGAAATGTAAGTTTACCAGCTGATGTTATATTTGAAAAAGAAATGTAATTTATAATAAGTCAACACTCGTCATAGATACAATTCGTGACGCTCAAATAAAAAAGTTTAAAATGCCAAATAACGTTTCAATATGATGAGCTTGCTATATTGTGTGCGGTATGATTTTCGTTCATTGTTAAAGGTCATGTTGTGACCTATAGTTGATAATCTATACGTAAGTGATAAATCTATTACTGAAAGGCCAACAATGACACGTGCATGCCATTTACCGGCTAATGCCATTTATTTTAAAATAACATGCAGTTCATAATAATTCAACATGCGTCATAGATACAATTCGTGACACTCCAAAAAAAAGTTTAAAATGCCAAATAAAGTTTGGTACATTGTATGCTGTATGGTTTTCGGTCATTGTTAAAGGCCGTGTTATGACTTATAGTTGATAATCTATACGTAGGCAATAAATGAGGCTAAGGCTGTCTGATGTTTAATGCTCTGAACCCTCTCTCTAACCTGTGACACTAGTGTAACTAAGCAACATAAGAACAAACTTTCAAAATTATATTTGAAATCTTTCAACTCATCAAATTGACGCGAAGCACAAAAATCAACTAACATAAAGACAAAAGTGCCGATCTATCAATAACAACAAAAATTAAATCACATTTCCCAGACTCGAGGATATGACGCATTGAACCCATTTGTCCGGATTTGATTCCAGGTGATTAAAAAAAATCAGCAAATTATTTTAAACAAGCATGTGTATGATACAAATACTTTTAAGCAATGAATGACATTTACGTATTTTCATCTAATGACATATGTGTCCTTAAGTTTATGTAATAAATTTCATTAAATGCTTAAGAAATAGGATGCGCTCGTTTACAATATTTTTTCCTGGATATAGGATGCGTCCGTTAATAATAATGTTGTCTAGGAAGTTTGGAAATCAATATAGGTTTAGCTTACTTTATTTGGTTGACTTACTAAACGGACAAGAAATTGATAAATTACAAATCTTCAAAACAATCTTAAAGCAAAAGATAGCATTTAAAAGTGCAATTCCTCCTACCATGTGTATTCATTATTACGAAATGTTTTAATATATAATGAAATAGATAATTATGTGATGTATTCTCTTAGTAAGTTTTTATTATTCTAATGTTCTGAACATATCAATACTTAACGCAATGAATGCACGATAGTAAACCTACAAAAGTCGTTTGACTTTATTTCATCATTTCAATTAATAAATGCAGAAATTCAAAATGAAGAGATGGATTAAAAGATCAACGACCAAGTAAAAAAACAACTGATCATTAGTAATAACACAACTGAATAATGTAAAAGTATTGATAATTGTCTTAAGAAAAAAAATTTGAGCAATAAGTGGAATACCTGTTATTTAGGGAACGACCACTTAACTTCAAAAAGGGGTGGGTTATGTTGTTTTTCCTAAAGAAATATTCTAATTCCCAAGTTGATATTCTGTTATCCATTCGTTTGATGTGTTTGAGCTTTTGATTTACCCATTTCATCAGGGACTTTTCACTTTGAATTTTCCTCGGAGTTCAGTATTTTTGTGATTTTACTTTATTCAAGCAGAGGACCCAAAAAAATATTCGGAATCTAGATTTCCCCCTAACCTTATAATGTTAAATTTTGAACAAAAATAATTAAATTGATTGCGTTTAATTTCTAACTCAAATAAAAAACCTAACCCCCTCCCATTTTGAACTTAATTGGTTGCTACCTAAGTTTGATGCTCCCAATCAACATACAGAAACTTATACTTTTATTGACTAAATTCGCCTTTTATCGCAGAGCTGCTTTAATCGCTTACATATACTTCTTCTTCAGCTTTTACTAATTGTACTAATGACATTTTCCTATAACCTTTTTGATTTCTGATAAAACATTAAAATATATAGATATAACGGTGTTCGATAACAAGATGCCTGATTAGAGAATTAATGTGCTTCTAATCACAATGAAACTAGTTAATCACTTCAGATACAACCAATAAGAGTTATCATTTCGTTGAAGCATTAAATTATTTTTCATTTAATTTATCGTTTACATTTACCGTAAAGGTCAAAGTTATTGTTCATAAATGTGAATAAATAGTCGTTCTTTTTTTTTAAATTGATATTACAGGTATAACAAAAAAAATTACAGTTCTTAAACCTTTACGTTTGTATATACAGTACTGAGTTAAAGCATAAACAACAACAACAAAAATTGTAATGCCAATGTAGAAATCGGTATCATAAAGAGTAAAATAGCAAAAATACAGAACTCCAAGGAAAAGTTCCTAGCCAAATAGCAAAATCAAAAGCTTACAAACATCAAACTTGTGGATAACAATGTCATATTCATGACTTGGTACGGCATTTCGTATGTAGTAAATTGTGGATTAAATCTGGTTTTACAACAGGCTTAACCTCTCACATGTATGACACTCGCATATAACGCCATTATATTGATAACGATATGTGATAAAAAAAAAAACAGACATAATAGGTATAAATGTAAAAATTAGTAGTACAGCAGTCATTATTGTGTTATAATCTTAATCACTATAAAATAAACAAAGAGGAAGTTCAAAGTTCACATTCGGATAGGATTCCTTTTTTATAAACCCATTCTATGTAGCAACATTCCAATAGCGTCTGAAGTATGCATCTCCATGCGATATTCCACAGATTGCGTTTCCTATAAGGGTAAATTCAGTAAATAAATATACGTCATCAGGGACCGCCAATTTGGGGGAGAGCTTTCTGGCTAAAATTGAAGTCTTGTGCTCTTCTGATTGGTAGATAATGTTTGTAATAAACATTTTTTGGTAGATGGATCAGAACTAGAATTGAAAAAAAATAAAAAATAAATGCTGAATGTACTATTTTTTCCTACAGGGTTCAAAAGTAATGAGGGTCAGTATAGGAATGCGAATCTACATTGTTTGTAAACAAGGCCATGTGAATGCCCAAAAATGCAACATGACCCTATGTTTTTTATTGTTTCAAAAGATAGGGCTACATTTGTACTTTCATGAATGATATATGAAAGTTTCTAATTTCTAAAGGTAAATCAGGTATAAATTTATTTCCATACATAGATAAACATTAAAGTAAATGGGAGATTTTTTTACTGAATTTACCCGTATAATGATTTCCCTGGTATGAGATTGTCGCTTACGGTTCCAAACCGTACAATTGAAATCATAAATTCGGAAAATTTACGTATGCCATCTCGAGTAAGTTGACTGTTATGGATAATCTGTGTCATAATGATAAATGACCACAAATTTATTCCAATGGACATAACCTCAATCCCGTCCAATTTTTACCGTTTGTGACAATACTATATTAAATGTATCACCAAATGTCAACAAAGTGAGCAACATGATTGAGGTCGATATTGAAACAGGATCTTCTTAACCTCACAAAACATCTTGGTTAACCATCAATTATTGGTGGGGTTTACGTTTCATGTTTTGTTTTTTTTTTTTTTTTTTTTTTTTCTATATTATGTTTTGTCGCCCTTGGCAAGAAGCCACACACAAATAGAAATTCATATTTTCTAAAATCCATCAATATATAAACCAATGATATGGTTTGTTAAACGTGATGTTATTAAGAAAATATTGTTATAGCTCACTTGAACATTTGTTCGCGATACTTATTTCAGTTTATTAACCTAGTTAACAGATTGTGTTTGGTCAAAGGTAAAAAAAATCAAGAGCAAAAATGCACCAAACTTTATAATGAAAATAAATGGGACCAATTTCCCTTTTAGAGCGCTAACTCATCATTCTTCGTGCATTTTAAAAAGCATCCACATCACCTGGGTTAGCACCTATATTCATTACATTGAAAGATTGATGTGCTTATTAGTATGTTGTCATTGATAATTAAAAATAAAATCACAAAAATACTGAACTCCGAGGAAAATTCAAAACGGAAAGTCCTTAATCAAATGGCAAAATCAAATGATAAAACACATCAAACGAAATGGACAACAACTGTCATATTCCTGACTTGGTACAGGCATTTAGAAAGTTTTAATCGAATCAGTTTGTTTTGCTTTTTTTAATATTCCAAACATGTTTTTGGTATGAGAGCATATATTTTTGCAAGTAGAAAGCTTACAAATGAAAGAAATAAATTGGCCAAGACATCACATTGTCAACGTGACGTTTATAGGTGGGATGGAAATGACGCCGAAATTTGCTCTGATAGGATATGAAAGTGTTAAACGTCTAGAACCTGTAGCCTGGAACATAAGGCAATAACTATATGTTGGTATACATATAGTACTGTATTGTAGGTCCAAATTCAAATATAATTTAACTTTTAGCGGGTATTTATTTTCTGTATAATGCTGACTTGGTGTTTAGATGAAACCTATTTTCCCAGTGAATGGTGTGACGCATTTTTTATCGGACGTTGTGAACGTAGCAGTTTTCCTTAGCATTAATTTAGAATTTCAATGATCTTCAATAACAACACATCCTTTTATACAGATTTCCTTTAGTTTCATCAGGATTTACAATTCATATTTCAACATTTCAAATACTTGAAGCTTTCTTTAGAAATATATACTACCATGGACAATAGGAAGCAATGCAAGTAACAAAAAGATGAGGTTCAATGTACAAGCCAATTAACAAAGTTTTTTAACAACGAAATAAACAAGAAACAAAGACTTATTATTATTTACAGATGCTTGTCCCAATTTATTTGTATGGATATAAGAAGCGAAGGCGAGAGAGATAAGACGTTACATTGTCTGTAGACATACGGACAATTATTTTGATAATGCTTCGATCGCGTAGTTTAAAAAAATATATTAAATAGGACCTAAGAGAATTGTTGAATCAAATCTAATATTTAAAAAGATATCAGCAACCAAAATGGAAACACCGATGTTTCCCTCTCTATGCTAAGTACTTATAAAAAATATCAAATACTTTTACAATAAACATTCAACGTATATCCTTCGACTTTAAATATTGGATAATCGTTTTAAAATTTGAGAACTTGAATTTGATAGATTCCTTTTTAAGCATAAAATCCTGACATTTCCCCGTACAAGTATAATCATCATATGGGAATTGTTTAAGCAAATCCTTCCCAAACGTATGCTTCAAAACATGTAATAATATTAGCAGAAACATTGCAATAAAAAAAATATTAAATTCATTTGAAATAGTTTCCTCCTGAAATTCTCAAATCATTTTAATAAAGTTATCAATAATGAATAAGATTGATAAATTTCAAATTATCAACAATGATTAGAGATAAATGAAAAAAATTAGATACGATTAATTTGAATTGTGAAGCAGACCTCGTTTCTTATATATGCAAAATTCAAATATTTTAGGTGACCATTTAATGACCAAAAACCCAAACCATTGTACAAATATTTGACTACAAATATGTGGAAGGACAAACATATGAACATTTACAACATCTGACTTCAAACTTACATTATATTGGTTGTCTAAGTCGTACAAGAGGGTAGTAAATACACTTTCAGTGTTCCGTGGGTCCAATAGACCTTGTGCTAAAATTCCTTGTGGATTTCCGAATAGTTCATTCTGATTACCTCGGTCGTTATCTGATGAATCGTCCATTGTATCTACAGAGTAACACATATGATAACATTGGTAAAAAAATAATAATTCTAAAATCTTCATGTTATGCTTCTTATCAAAAAGTTTGAATATGAATGAAAGACTATACGGATTGTAATAATATTAAATATTTACAGTGTGTAATAGTTTTATTAACTGCCGCCTACTATTCTCTCGAGATCAACTATATCAATTTATGTTAATCTGAATTATGACACCGAACATCTTTGTCTATTAACAAAGTATGAAATGCTCAACTAATTAACGCAATTTTTTCCTTCCGGCACAATATCCATTCGGAAAACCAATATCTATTTATTTGACTGCCTTTATCAGCATAATAGGTCTTGCTAGCCACCCACTATTGAAAGACTTTGAGATAAAGAGTGGAAAATCTTTGGGTTAATCTATGAATGACAATTAACCTTCTATTTAACTTTAACTCAGCCATAATTTCTGATTTCAACAGTTTACCAAAGGTTTAACATTCTTGCAGTATGATAACGGTCCATGTAATTTGCTTTCTTTTTTTAGTTTCTATTGTAAAGTCATTGTTTATGTAACAAGTATCATTTTACTTATATGACAATAAATAATAATGGATCAATATAGGAATAGTTGTTTCATTCGTAATAACTTCCTCTTTATTTAATAATTTAGTAGATTGCGTTCTAAATATATCTATTTTACTTAATTTTAGCTTTTTGTCGATTTCTTATTTTTGATGTCTAGTTCTCAATTTTAAACTGTCCGAGTTTTTTCCGCTGCTGACCTACTGTCGGGTGTTCCAGATAGTCACCAACATGGAGGCGCTGGTCAAATTGGCTGCCGTTTAAATGTTAGACAGTTCTATCTACATTTTCATATAAACTTGTAAGAAACAACTTTTTTATTTGATTAATTGCTGTATTCAGTTAAATGTTTAATATGTGCATTAAGATTATTTGTTTTGCATGCGTTTTATATTAAGAAAACAGCTCATCAGAGCTCATGTCGAATTCAAATAAAACTCTCTCTCTCTCTCTCACTCTCTCTCTGATGATTGCCAATGTACGGCCTTCAACAATGAGCAAAGCCCATAACGCATAGTCAGCTAGACATTTGTTATCGTGGAGATAGTGAGAGAAGTCATATCCTTTTGGTATACATCAATGTGACAGCAACCTAACGATTGCAATAAAAACCTTAAACAACCTAGTTTATTGTAAAGGTCACCATACGAATTTCAAAATTATATACAATTATATGTTAAGATCTAATACACTCCGGGAACGGTATGCCTCTACAGTTATGTAACAAAAAATTATGTAAAGAAAAACTTTGTTTTATACCGTTTTAATTCTAAAAGTATTCTTGATCCAGTTGATTCAGCGTTACACGACGTTCCCAATAAAACGACGATTTGACGTTGTTCCACGGGAAGTTTTAAACGTTGACCCTAATATCTATTCTACTCATGTAAAAATGCCGCTAAAAGTGCAGAGGTTTTCGAAGCTGCTTCTTTATATGCTTTTATTTTTCAAGCCGGTGCAAATGCATTATTCTATTGAATTGAAACAAATTTTGAATACATGCACATTTTCTAATTTTGCGAAGAACTGTCTCAAACAATAACACAAAATAACAATTTGATGTCTTATAATAAGGGAAGATAAGATCAGATTTAAAGTCTGTTTTTGTATAATTTTTGGCGTTTGTTATCTTCAAAATGATTTGAAACTTTAAAACTTAGTTTGATATTATGAGTGAAACAAGTGCAGGACAAATCTGAGGCTAACCTCAGTGGCTCTTTATTCTTAGGACGAGCGTGTTTACAACATATCACATTGGCTGTCTTTGCTTATAACCTTGGATGCCTTATTTTCTTTTTCTTTTTTACTATTTACGTATAACCAGTTTTTTTCTACATGTATTTCTTAAAATTTAGTAATGTTCTCTCTGCCAGAAGACGTCTCCTATCGTGGCTAGTTTTTTTGGTTTCTTGTTTTTGTCTCTTATGCATATTTGTATTGGATAAGAGCCATCTAACCCATGTTTCCAAATTGACACCAGTATCGTGCGCAACGACATTCTCAACCAGTTTTAACAGGAAATAGCAGGGAAATCCTCATATTTGTTTTTGTTTTGGTAGTTGTAAAGGTGATAGAGTTCAACCTATCCTTCGGATTGCAATAATTGCCTCCCTATACGAAAAAATATATTTTTTAAATTTCTCTTCACAAGCAACAATTTTATCTTAATCATCCGTTTTTCAAATTGTTCAATATGTTGTCTTATTAAATTAATATGCAGTGTAAAATTAGCCTTTGGTTAAACAATGATTGTAAATCAGCATATAGAATCATCAATGGAATTGGTATAACCCGCGGGAAGTAATTTCTCAATATATATTGAATTAATATCTAAACATCTCCAGCAGAGTGTTAAATAGTATAACGGTTTGTTATGTATTATTGTTTTCTAAATTTGATAGGAAAATAGAAAACATGTTCAAAACAAGAAAAAAGGTTGAAGAACAACGACTTGATTTTAGAGGAGGGACAATGAATTTATCTGGATTTCTAGACTTTTTTTCGTATCAATTTACCGCTAATGTTTTTTCTTGTAATATTGTGTCCTTGATTTTTTCCAATTTTTTTTTAAATTAGTTGTACTTACAAAACTTTATACAAGAGTATTAGAAGTAAGTACACTGAGTATTGTGTAGTTTAAAGAAAATTGCCAGATATGTTTGCCTTTAGAATTGTCTCCGACTTAATTTGTTGAAACAGAATGGCCAGGGAAGAAATAATAGTCATACCTAAACAGAATGGCCAGGTAAGAAATAATAGTCATACCTAAACAGAATGGCCAGGGAAGAAATAATAGTCATACCTAAACAGAATGGCCAGGGAAGAAATAATAGTCATACCTAAACAGAATGGCCAGGGAAGAAATAATAGTCATACCTAAACAGAATGGCCAGGGAAGAAATAATAGTCATACCTAAACAGAATGGCCAGGGAAGAAATAATAGTCATACCTAAACAGAATGGCCAGGGAAGAAATAATAGTCATACCTAAACAGAATGGCCTGGGAAGAAATAATAGTCATACCTAAATGCAAAAATAAATTCATTTATATTATACAGAAAACTAACGGTCAAGTTACAGTAAATGGATAATGTCATATTTATCATATTAAGATTTAGTATGCAAACTCACAGCATGTAAAAACTTATTCGAAGAAATAACACATTTATCATAGTTGGCATCTAGATATTATGGGATGATTTTTTCTTGAATTATATGTACATTTGTATGGATCGCTCGTAAAATCATCATTAATTATTTAACAATCTGGAAAAAAAATTAAGAAAAAATTATGTGTTTTAGCAAGATATATTTCCGCGTAATTGACGAAAGTTAATAATATGGTTATCGACTTCGTTATTTTTCTCTCTCATGTAAAGATTTTTATGTTTGTGTTTAAAAAGTCGAAGTACAAAAGTAGTCAGTTTTGGTGCCTTTGGTAGCTTACTGTTCATAGTGAGCCAACTTGAAGGCTCAATGTTGAAGACCGTATACTCTGACCTATAATGGTTTTTCCTTTACAAATTGTGACTTGGGTGGAGAGTTGTCTCTTTGGCACTCATATCACATCTTTTTATATCTATATACATTGCCGTCGTTGAAAATCATACCAAATGATTATGTTACTTGAAACTCGCTGGAAAAAAAATCCTCGAGACAGACATACATAAGGTAAAAACAAAAAAGGATGAAAGAAGACAATACAACGATAAAACTACAGTCTTCAAAACACTACAAATAAAGACTGAACAACACACACTGCCCATCAAATTCAATAATCGGGATTATATCAGGTGCTCAGACTGGGGGTGGGGGGGGGGGGGGGGGGGGAAGTAATCTTATCTGTATCGGACTGATCTGTTTTTCGCTTACCTGTTTGATAAGCATTTATTTTAATAAATGCTTGCTTTGAATTCACTAACTTTATTTTTACAGATATACGTTTTTATTTCGACAAGAAGTGACGATATATTAGTTTTTTAGTAATATTGTTTAGTCACGATGTTAAAAGTGGAATAAAGTATTATGCACATTAAGGTGGTACCCAACACTTTAACTAAAATTAATTTGGCTCGTTTAATTTTCTTAAAATTTTGACAAAGTACTTACTTTGACCCTTTGACAAAAATATAAAAAATTTAAAAATTTGAACCAAGCATTGTATCAGAAAAATTACACTGGTTATATAACAGTTTGACAAACAGTAATGTTGATCATTTTAAGAAACTTAATATTCCCTTAACAATACAACGTCATTAAAACATTTAGGTGATTTTACAGAGTTATCTCCCTGTAGTGATAGGTATCACCTTAATACTCGGGGATACGCATATCAGGCAATTTTCGACGAAATGGAAGAATCCTTCACAAATGTTTGAAATGAAAACCTTTAGTGAATAAATATTCATATTTCTGTAAAACAAAGGTACCAAAGCCAAACAAAACATTAAGTTTCAGCCAAATAAAAATGAACTGACGTTGCGCACGATATTGGTGTCACTTTGGAAATATGGGTAAGAAGGCGGGTTATTCAAAGCCAAGCTCTTATCCTTTACAATAAATATGCATGTTATGCATATCATTCGAAAGGAAATAAACCATAGAAATCAAAAACATAGATGATTTTGTGCTTTGTCTAGTTTTTAATGAAAAACTTTGCCCATATCGATGCCTATAACGTCATTTCAAGGGTGTCCCGCTGTTACAATTTAGTTTTATGTGCGTCTTTGAAATCCCAGTGCGGATTTATTACTAAGTAGAACGGTTAAACATTTTACAACTGTATTGTATACATTTAATGATAAATGAAGTAATAGACTTTTTTTAACTTAAAGAGAAGGAATAGATTGTCAGAAGAGTTTAAATAAAAAAGTGAAAAAATGTCCCAATTAGCTGCTCAACCCGTAATTTTTTTTTTAATCTTCATTTTTTAAGATATAACGGACGAAAATGGATTTTAATGATTTCAGAAAAATAATACATGTCCCGAAGAAGCTATCTGAAGTCATTATTATGTAACTGCGGTCTTAATTTAAAAACATCGTTATTTTCCCCGTGTCCAATGAAATGTCCCGATGGACAAAATAACACAAAAATAATTCAGAGGCTTTTTATCAAACGAAATTCTACTATATCTCAGATTTTTAACACCTGTTAACTGATATGAATGGAAAATACATTTAATTTCCTTTAAAATGATATGATATGTACTATTGTGTGAGTTTCAGGTAGAGAATCCGAAACGATCTAAGATGTCCAATGAAATGTCCCCGTAACCGTAATTTGACGTTCGCGTTATAATAACGTTAAACTGTATACGACTTTACTTGCATATTTTAAAGCATAACTTATTTCATGAAATGGTCTGATCTATATAAAATAAAGTTCTTGTTTACTATACATTAAACTCATTAAACTATTGTTCCAAGGATATAAGATGTCGAAATATTTAACTCGGATACTTCATAGAAAAAAGACCCCGACGCTATAACAAAGAGATAACTTACTAATGACCACACTCCCATTTTATAAAAGCAAGATACATTGAAAAAGAAAATGCGATCAAAGGTGATTTTTTTTTCTGAGACAAGTGCTTGTGACCATCCACAAGAACTTGCGGTCATCCGATGTTCAGTTCTGCAGTACTTTGATTAAACTTGTAAAACAATGTAAAAACCAAAACCAAAAAGATTGAAACCGAAAACATAAAAATAATCAGTTTGGAAACGGTTTTTAAAAATTGTCAAAGAAGATTTAGTGTAAACCGATACTCATTTATATGTTGAAAATGGAAGCGCTGCATGAACCCCAAAACATGTATAGTATAAAAGTGCACGAAATGCATTCCTGGTTAATAGTTGTTCGCTTGAGAAAACACTGATCGGTGTAAACATGCACATATACGTTACAGTTACTGATAAATGCGCATCTTAGTCTAGTCAAAAAAAAAAATTGTATTATTAAAATTCGTATTTCGACCTGCTGCTAATCTGTGAGATAGGTATTGGTCTGTGTAAGAGTTTTCCATACTTTGCCAAATTCTTTAATTTCAAACATTATTAAAAAAAGTATTGATCGCCGACACTTTTTTGAAGCTTGAGTTTGTGAAAAAATATCAGATGAAAGGATAACTCGTAAAATAAGTTTCCGAAAGTAAAAGCAAATTAATACATAACCACCGTTCTCATTTTCATAATAAAGTAGAAGATGTGGCCGTATAAGGCCAATTAATAATTTCTATATGCAATCATCAATGAGTAAAACCCTTACCTTATAGTCAGATATAAAAAAAAATAACGGCCTGATTTATGTACAAAATGTGTAAATTCCTACATAACACGAATTTTCTAAATTATTTGCCTGGTAAACTGACCATCCTGATTTAAAAATTGAAATAAATAAAAAAGATTTTCTTTTTAAAATGAAATGATTTAAACCCCGACAAACTTTAAATCATTGAAAGCTGACAACGGCAGCATAAGAGCACGTATTTCTTTTTAAAACTTTATGCACATTTTATAAAGTTTTTTGTTTTGAAATATGCTATGTGGCACCGTTAAAGTCCACAATTCCCCTAAAGTCCACAACACCGCTAAAGTCCACAACAATTTTCCGCTAAAGTCTACAAACTTTCCGCTAAAGTCCACAAAATTACCTCCGCTAAAGTCCACAAGAAAACGACGTTAAAGTCCACAATAACAAGTTCCTCTAAAGTCCACAAAAAAGCACCGTTAAAGTCCAAACATTTTGTTTTATTATCAAAAGATCAATTCGCTGGTTTTTTACTCCCAATAGTAAATATATCTAATAAAAAGCATGTACCCTTGTTCTTTCAAAGTATTTCTCACGGAAGCGTATTAGGGACATAGTAAACATAAAATTTGTTGTGAAATATTTTTCAAAGTCGAAATTTTGACATTCTAAATCTTAAAATTTCGACTTAATTTCAAATTTTTGACCTCAAATTTTTTGAATTCCGACTAAGTAAAAATTCAAAATTTTGATTTTTTTTAAAACTCGAAATTTCGACTTTTCTCAAACGCAAAATTTCGACTTTTCTCAAACACAAAATTTCGACTTTTCTCAAACTCAAAATTTCGACTTTACTTCAAACTCACAAATGACATTATGACAAACACGTGAGTGATTTTGATAATAAAGTAGACATGCAAGATTTTTCATATATCGTTTTATTTAGTTTTAAAAAATAATTTCAATAAAAGGTAAATTACCAAAAATACTATGTTCAAAGTTAGCCACGGTCATCACGATCTTGAAGACCTCACCACGACCGTGATACGACTTTACTGCGATCTACCCGATCGTACTACGATCGTCAAAATTTGCATTTGCACAGATTGTAGTGCGATCGTGGCCTAGTGGGACTGGGGTATAATATCAATCATGCTCATTCCACGATCCACCACGTTCTGATTTTATTTTAGATCGATGTGAGCGTGGTGCAATCGTGGTCTAGTGGGACTGAGGCTTTAAGCTAGGGTCACACATTCACGTTTTTTACTGCCGTCTCAGTTTCACAGAACCATTCCCGATTAAAATTTGCCAAAAGTCTGATCAAGATCCTGTGAATCGTGGATGGAAATTCAAACTTTCATTAAAATTTGTAAAACAAATAATTTAATCACGACAACAGTCAGATATTGTTCAGGAAGCTTCGATATTCATCCGTTTCCAAGCGAATTTATCCCAATAATCCCGTTATCAATCGGCTTCTAATCTAATTTGTATCTTTTACCTGGTTTAATTCGATCGAGTCTGTCACGAATGCGTCCCGATTCTTCCGAATGTAATCCGACAGAGATCAGACAGTGACTAGAGAGTGAACCGAAGCTGACGGAAGTTATCTGTTGGAAAACTGTCGGCATACTCATAACATGTAACATTCGGGGAAAATCAACCGATTTTGTCTAGTCGGATTACAATCGTGGCTATGTCGTGACAGATTCTGCTGTATCGGATTGAGTTCCGAACAATGTTCTATGTATTCTAGACGGTGTCCTGTCGAACGGGAATGATCTGGAGAAATTTTTTATTGCTGTTTTTCTGCCGGTTGAGTCAAGATTGCATCCAGATCTTCTCGATTGCGAACCGTTTTTGCCGAAACCGTTCTGAAACAGTCCCGTTATTAATACGAAATTCGTCAATGATGCCCATGTCTGAGTCCCGACAAGTACAGAAATAAATTCGACTGATACCAGACAAAGCCGTTTGCAATGCGATATAGCGGACCGTGATAGGATTAAGTTCCGACAGTACCTGATCATCCCGAATATGCCGACAGTTTTCGAACAGATAACTTCCGTCGGCGTCGGTTCGCTTACATTTGATCACTGTCTGATCTCTGTCGGATTACATTGGTAGAATCGGGACGCTGGCGAAAAATACAAATCGGATTAGAAGCGGATTCACAACGGGATTATCGAGATAAATTCGCTGGGAAACGGTTGAATATCAACGCTTCCTGAACACTATCTGATTGTTGTCGTGATTAAATTAATTCTTTTTACAAATTCTAATTAAAGTATGAATTTCCATCCACGATTCACAGGATCTTGATCAGACTTTTTATATTCTAATCGGGAATGGTCCTGCCAAGGACGGTAGTAAAAATAGTGATTATGTGACCCCAGCTTAACTGTCGGGGTGCTTCGTCGAACTATTCGGACCCTTCCCGACTCGTAGGAATCTGTTACCACCTTATACGACTTTGTTCAGATAATTATAGAACATTCGAGATAATTGAGGATAGTAATCCGACTTTTTTACTTTTCGTGTCGTATCACTGTTTGGTCTCAAACGGGAGCAATAATCGGCAATGTGTGAACCGCGCATAAGGGACATAGTAAGGCCGTTAGTTTAAGGCCCCACATAAGGTACATAATAATGCCGTCTCATTGGCAATAATACCACATCTTCTTTTAATATATAGTAGAAATAAAATTAGTAGTGAACTTCTTCTCCAAAGTCGAAATTTTGGCATTTCAAATCTGTAAATTTCGACTTTCACTCGAAATTTTAACTATTCAAATCTCGAAATTTTGACTTTAACTTGAAACTTTGACATTCTTAAATCTTGAAATTTATTCAAACTAAAAAATTCTGTCAACATGCATGTTCTTTCGAATGAAACTCTTCAATATAAAATGATTATCCTCATCATATTTTTAGAACCAAACGAATTTCTGAAAAAAAATTGCGTAAAGGTGTAGATCCTCGGTTGCTTTAATAATTTGCGTCCAAGTCTTCTCCTCCTCAAATTGTAATACTTTTAGCTGTGTTTGATTACTAACATCCTAAGTTTAAATAGGGAGGAAACGACGAAATTTTCAGTTTTAAAAGTTTTTTTGTTTTTGTTTAAAAAAAGTCGATATGTTGAGTTTAATGCCTTGTCCACACGTACATTTGATTTGAATCGAAGGCCAATCGAATTCGCTAATCGTGTTCACACACTCTTCCTTTTTAATACGAATTGATTTGAATTGTCTAATTCGCACTAACCAATTCGCCTTAGAAATGCGTTTTTGTTGATACGAATTAAAAGTTAACGACGTTCGGAAAGTAAAGCGAATTACGTGTGAACGCATCACAAGAAAAGTCAAAATGTGGAATTTAAGAAAGTCATTTTTTAAGTTTGAAGTAAAGTCGAAATTTTAAGTTTGAGAAAAAAAAATCAAAATTTTGAATTTTAATTTAGTCGGAATTAAAAAATTCGAGATTCAGTCGTAATTTTAAAATCTTTGAAAGTAAAAAAAATCGACTTTGAAAAATATGTCATTACAAATTTTATGTTTACTATGTCCCTAATACGCTTTCGTGAGAAATACTTTGAATGAATAAGGGTTCATGCTTTTTATTAGATATTTTTACTATTTGGAGTAAAAAACCAGCGAATTGATCTTTTGATAATAAAACAAAATGTTTGGACTTTAACGGTGCTTTTTTTTGGACTTTAGCGGAACTTGTTATTGTGGACTTTAACGGCGTTTTCTTGTGGACTTTAGCGGAGGTAATTTTGTGGACTTTAGCGGAAAGTTTATAGACTTTAGGGGCGTTGTGGACTTTAGCGGAAAATTGTTGTGGACTTTAGCGGTGTTGTGGACTTAAGGGGAATTGTGGACTTTAACGGTGCCACAATGCTATGTTTAACGTTTTCCTTAAAATCGGGATTGATGTAATTATAAGATTGTGGACTTACTCATACATTAAAATAAACAATATGAATTAAACTGTAAGTAAAAGTCACTGATTAAAATATTTTAAATAAAACAAAATTCTGGGACTATTATATTAACGTTAGTAATAAAAGTCACAGGATTAAAGTGTTGATAAATAAGATTATGAAAAGAAAAACATCTTTCACATTTTATAATCAAAGACACATCAAGAAGCATTTGGACATAAACGTAAATTGAGGGAGCGAAATTACAAAATTACAAAAGAACATATATATACAGTAAATGTGTAATTGGGGAAAAGAGACGGAAACCAGAAACGAAATATTCACAATTTTACTAGAAACGATAGAAGTCGTCTTCTGACAGAGAGAACATTGCTTAATTTTAAGAAATAGAAGAAACTGGTAATACACAAATAGTAAAAAGACGAGAAGAAAATGAAACATTGAAGGTTAAAAGCAAAGACAACCATGATACGCTCGTCCTAAGAGTAAAGAGGTTAATAGCCTCAGATTTGTCCTGCAAATTTAGTTCATTTGTTTCAATAATAGTATCAAACTAAGTTTGAAAGTTCTAAAATATTTTGAAGAAAAAAAAAAGAGCCAAAAATATAAATAAACAGACTTTTTCGTTCATTTTTTTAATAAATTATTTTAGGCTGTTAGTTTTCTTGTCTGAATTGCCCGTTTTACCTTGTCATTTTGGGACCTTTTATAGCAGACAATGCGGTATGGGCTTTGCTCGTTGTTGAAGGGCGTACAGTGACCTATAGTTGTTAATTTCGGTGTCATGTTGGTCTCTTGTGGAGAATTGTCTCATTGGAAATCAACCCCCCATCATCTTTTTATACATTTAAATCATTTTACAAGACATCTAATTGTTATTTTGTGTTATTTTTGTAGACAATTCCAGTGGCGGATCCAGAAGTTTTCATAAGTGGGGGCCCACTGACTGACCTAAGAGGGGGCCCGCTCCAGTCACGCTTCAGTGATTCCCTATATAAGCAACCAATTTTTTTCCCAAAAAGAGGGGGCCCGGGCCCCCTGGTCCCCCCTAAATCCGCCTCTGAATTCTTCGCAAAAATTAAAAATTGTTCATGTATTTAAAATTTTGTTTTAATTCAATGGAATTTTGCATTTGCACCGGTTTGAAAGAATAAAACAATATAAAAAGCAACTTCGAAAATCTCTGTACTCTAAGCGGTATTTTCACACGAGTAGAATATACGGTTAACGTTTGAAACTTTCTGTGGAACAACGTAAAAATCGTCGTTTTATTCAGGAACGTCTTGTAACGCTAAGTGGCACCAATACCGTGCGTAACGTCACTGCACAAGGTAATGTTTTTCTCTGACTATTTCCGAGTGACTTTTTGACACTAAAAAAATTGAATGCTGGATGTGTACTGATTAATAGTTAAGTATAAGATACATGATCTGTGTTATAAGTTGTTATTTACATTGACTTTAAACCAGCTCTGTAAGTAACTGAGAGTACTTTCACATCTGCACTAAGTGTTTTTCGTTGTTGTGGGGATGTATTAAATGTTCACGTACACTATGTGTTTTTGTTATATGTATTCTATGTTTAGCTATCTGATTACATTGTAGTTAAGCCCCTTTTAACTGATATTTCTAGTTTATTCTTATGTTGCACTGTTATTCAACTGTCCCAGGTTAGGGGAGAGATGTTGTCTTGAAACGAGTTTATTCCCGCCACATTTTGTATGGACCTGTCCCAAGTCAGGAGCTTGCAATTGCAGTGGTTGTCGTTTGTTGCGGTGTAACACATTCCTTTTTCGTTCATTGTTTTGTACATAACTTAGGCCGTTCGTTTTTTCGTTGACATTCTTTTACATTAGGCATTTCAAGGCCTTTTATAGCCGATTATGTGGTATAGGCTTTGTCATGCATTGTTGCTAGCCGGACGGTGACCTAAATTTGTTAATATCTGTGTCAGTTAGTCTCCTGTGGATATTTGTCTCATTGGTTATCATACCTCATCTTCTTATTTTTCATATTTTCATATAAGCTTATCAGGAGAATACATTCAGTGTCCACCATTGCACTTACACCTAAAGCTGTAGAACAAGATTTATTGATTGATTGAGAAACTACGTTAGATATTGCTACTACCACGAAAAATAGCGTTAAGTAAATAATTGACGGGATTTTTTTTTTAGAAATACTGAAATGAATATTGCATATTATACATGAAAATAAAGATTAATTCTTAAATTTTCATATTATGATAGAGAAAGAATAAAAATAGAATATTCATAGGCTAAAGGAAGACACAGATTATCCGAAAAACGTTTACTTAGCGTTGTCCCACGTAACAAACCCGAAACATAAAATTCGAACAATTCGCGAAATGTTCACGCAACTCTTAGAAAGTTTGCATGAACATTCTATAACTTGATATTTTTCAGTATTGGTTAACATGGCTGTCTCCATTTAAAACTTGCATACATATTTTCAAAAAAATATGATGTACGAAAATGTCCCATCGGAAATTTGATTCGGAAACTTGAAACATTTTAGTTCAAAAATAAAATTTTGACTCGTAATATTTTAAACTGTAAGCACGATCGTTTTGTACTAAGTGTAAGCTCCCAAAATTCGAATTGAAAAATAAGTTGAGCTTCATATTCAATACAAAACAATAAATTTGCAATGTCTTGCAGAAATGTCCGAGTTAAACTTACATGCCTTCACAAAACTTTTACGGCCAAAAAAGTAGAGATTTGATTTCGTGAAGATTATTTTTCGGCTTTGATAACTATACCAATAAAAAGTAATTTTAAAGCTGAAGTTGGTACACCAAATAGCAATAAGATTATAGGATTATCTATAAAAAATATGGATTAATGAAAATGTCTTGCAAGTTTGTCCGTTATCATAATTTGACGTCGAAACAAGCGTAATATGGTAGGGACGGCATGAACTGCATTCGCGTGTTCCTTCCTCCAACAAATATAAATTTCCTGCTTTCAACAAAACGAAATGATGCACACATTACAAAAATACACATCTATAAGACGATCAAAAGTAAGAAAACTTCAGTATCATAACTATAAGCTACTGTATGTCACTGCCTGAATAAAATCATACTCGGGTTGAAATTATAATGCAGCAATATTCCTCCAAAAACACATATTTACTAGCAGTAAAATTGAATATCCTATTTTAATTATAAAATTAATATTGGCTTGTATTCTCACTGCATTTATACTTGTGTGTTATATTTTGCATTTACCCAAAAAGAAAAGCAGGAAGAATTAGATAGTGCGCCTTTCCAATTTAACGTCATTTTTCTGTTACACTAAATGGTAGCAATATCTGACGTTGCGTCTGATTGTTGGTTGCTTAACGTCCACTGGCAAATATTTCATGCATGTTCAGGTCGAGAACAAGTTAACAATTAATACAATAGGTAGGTCTAGTAATAGAGGATATCTGGGATTATGGTCGGGGAAATTTGAACTGCCACTGGAAAAAGAGGGGAAATTGGAAAGGGACAGAAAATTTGCCTCGCCAAAGGCCACCTACGGACTCCTCAAATAGTTGTTCCAACGGTTCTTAACGTGCAAACAGCGTGACACTCTCTTTACACGAAGCATAGGATTTAACGACCCCATTATGACAAGACGTGGCTGCAAACTTGATACATCCACACAGCCAAACGGACGCACAACTTTGACAAGCGTTTTATAGAACAAGAAATCATGTAATTAAAACTATATGAATTTATATGAATTGTATCGAGAAAATGTCAACATATAATCAGACTAAACACTTCGAAGACAAAGACATTCATGCTTATCTTCTAAACATGCATCAAACTGGTTAACATGAAAAGTGCTGAGACAAGTGTAAAGGACCTCAAACATTTTAAATGTAGGGAAACGGACACTATCATAATAACAATTCTGCAAACACATTATGATATGTTACAATGTAAAACATGGCTTTTAAACCAAACGCACTTGATCGTTATTCATCGCAAATTGTTTTTATGATACATGAATCATCAAGGAAGACATAAAAGAGGCAAAACCCCTCGCTCTGGATTTCATAATAATGTATGATACCATTTCATTAACTAACCGTTCCATATATCCACTGGTATTAATTTTCACTGATGAAACAACATCATCGACAATAAGCTTATTAGTTGATACACCTTGATTTAACCTACACCTTTAGGCAATGTACTTTTATATAAAGTGCATTAAGTATGCTATTAAGCTGACAGGAAATGAAGGATGGTTATATGTGAATTAGGTACAATGAATCAAACAACAAATATCTGGAAACTAAAACCAATTGTGTAATGTTGTTGATGCACGGCTTTCCGGAAGTGCTTAGTACCGTACATGTCTAATGATGACAAGTCATTGTTAATTGTCAACACAGCCTCTGTATGAATAATTGTCGGATTTCTCAACACAGCCTCGGAATGAATAATTGTCGGAAGTTACAGGTAGCTGGAAACTAGTAGAGAGAATAACAGTGCACATTGTTAAAAAAAAATGCATATAATTAAAGATATAAATAAATAATATCAATCTATGGATATTTACTTTTTATTACTAGTATATAAACTTAGTAATACTTTGTTTTTGTTTTTGTATTATTTAAAAATATCTCTTGCACGTAAAAGACAACCTTGTAGATTTCGAAAAAGAGCAGACAATGCCGCTACAAGGCAGCACTCGCACCCGCAAAGTTGAAAGGAATTCATATAAGTTGTAATACCTTGTTTCCAAATCCACTATATATAAATATGTTTAAACTATTATCTAAAATTAAGAATGAAAATGGGGAATGCGTGAAAGAGACAACAATCCGAACCGAGAGAAAATAGCCCAATGTCACTCATTGGTCTTCAACACAGCGAGAAAATCTAGCAACCAGAGACGGACTTCAGCTGGCCCCTTTACAAAAATGTGTACTAGTTCAATGAAAATGGACGTTACACTAAACTCCAAAACATGTAAATGAAATAAAAAAAAAATAAAAAAGCTTAAAAGACTAACAAAGGGCAGAGGCTTTTGACATGGGACAGATGCAAAAAAGCGAAGGGTTAAACATGCTTTGTGATATCTCAACCTTCCCTTTTACGTCTAGCCAATGTAGGATAAACAAACACACAGTTTTATTCTTAGAAACACTAAGGTTCTTGTTTTTGTGTTGTTATATTTTTGAAACCCTGTAACACCATAGTCAGGTGGTGCTGAAAAGTGGATGTAAATTCCTGACGATTGAAAAAACAAAGAAAAAAGAAAATAGAAGTTCTTAAGAGCCTTTGTCGCTCACCTTGGTCTATGTGCATATTAAACAAAGGACACAGATGGATTCATGACAAAATTGTGTTTTGTTGATGGTGATGTGTTTGTAGATCTTATTTTACTGAACATTCTTGCTACTTACAATTTGCTCAATCTATAATAAACTTGGCCCTTTAAATATAGAGGAAAATATTTTGTAAAAATTTACAAAAAATTGCAAATAAATGAAAATTGTTAAAAACTGACTATAAAGGGCAATAACTCCTTAAGGGGATCAACTGATCATTTTTGTCATGTTGACTTATGTGTAGATCTTACTTTGCTGAACATTATTGCTGTTTACAGTTTATCTCTATCTATAATAATATTCAAGATACATGTAATAACCAAAAAAGGCAAAATTTCTTTAAAAAATTACATCTTGGGGGCAGCAACCCGACAACCAGTTGTCCAATTCATCTGAAAATTTCAGATAGTTATTGATTTTAAAGACAATTTATTCCCATGTCAGATTTGCTATAAATGCTTTGGTTTCAGAGATATAAGCCAAAATCTACATTGTACCCCTATGTTCTATTTTTAGCCATGGCGGCCATCTTTGTTAGTTTAATGGGCCACCGCACATATTTTTAAACAAGATACCCTGATAATGATTGTGGCTAAGTTTTGTTAAATTTAGTCCAGTAGTTTCAGAGGTTCAGATTTTTGTAAAAGATTACAAAAATTTACGAAAAATTATATAAAGGGCAATAACTCTTTAAGGGATCAACTGACCATATTTGTAGATCTTACTTTGCTGTACATTATTGCTGTTTACAGGTTATCTCAATCTATAATAATATTCAAGATAATAATCAAAAACCGAAAAATTTCCTTAAAACTACCAATTCATGGAATTCAAGGAAAACAGACAACATTGGTGTATCACCTTTAAAAGACAAAGGGAAATTAGTCAGCGACAGCAAAGGAAAGGCAAAAATCTTAATCCAACAATTTAGATCTGTATTCACAATTGACAAATCAACATCAATTCCAAAAACAACAAAATACATACTGGACACAATACCCGATCTACTTACAACCACAAAAAGACTGGGAAAACAACTCAAAGATGTAAACCCATCGAAAGCATCTGAACCAGGTGGTATACCAAACAAAATACTAAACTGGACCCCTGTTGTGTTCACTTATCGCTACACTGACTCGGTGCGAAGCTATAGATAGAACGGCGGACCAGTTTAACAAAATACTTGAAGAATGTGCTACAGAAAACTGTCATCTTCCAAACATCAATAGTTACTGGCATACTACCCGAAGACTGGCTAAACATCTCGTGTGTATGCAAAAAAGGAGACAAATACGCTGCAGAAAACTATAGACCAGTCTCATTAACATCGGTACCTTGCAAATTATTAGAACATATCATATGCAAGCATATCCTCAAACATCTTGAAAAGCACCTAATATCACTCAACCATGGATTCCGATCTGGCTACTCATGTCAAACACAACACTCACCTTACATGACTTCGTGAAAGCATTTGACGCCGGACTACAAACAGACATCGCAATCCTGGACGTTTCAAAAGCTATCACCAGCCCAGTAGTCAACACTCCGGTGTTGACATGAATATCAATAATGTGGTCATTTTTCTAAATTTCCTGTTTACAAAACTTTGAATTTTTCGAAACACTAAGGATTTTCTTATCCCAGGCATAGATTACCTTACCCGTATTTGGCACAACTTTTTGGAATTTTGGATCCTCAAAGCTCTTCAACTTTTTACTGGTTTGGCTTTATAAATATTTTGATATGAGCGTCACTGATGAGTCTTACATATGTATGTAGACGAAACGCGCGTCTGGCGTACTAAATTATAATCCTGGTACCTTTGTTACCTTTTGATACAGTACCACACAACAAATTATTATAAAAAATGGGAGAATACGGAATTCGAGGACAACTAAACCACTGGCTAAATATGTTTCTGACACAGAAAAAGATGAAAGTAGTAGTAGAAGGAGAACAATCGTAAGTTGTAGTGGTTTCAGGAGTTCTACAGGGAAAAGTTCTAGGATATTACTTTTCTTATGTCATATAAATGACCTTCCGGACACTATCAAATCATCAGTATCGCTGTTCGCTGATGACTGCTTATTATACAGAATCATCAAAACAGAGAAAGATCACAACCTGCTACAAGAAGGCCTAGCTAGCCTAGAAGATTGGGCAAATGGGGTATGCGATTTAACGCAAAGAAATGCTACATACTAAGCATAAAGAACAAAAGCCAGAGATTTTCTACACTCAACGGCCACATACTCCAACAATTTCAGAGCAACCCATACCTAGGAGTCCAGATATCAGAAGACCTGAAGTGGAGCACGCATATAACAAACGTTGCTAAAAAGGCAAATTCAACCCTAGGCTTCCTCAGAAGAAATTTACGATACTGCCCACAGGATTGTAAGAAAACTGCTTACATTTTCCTACGATGAAATATGCAGCAACAGTATGGGACCCCTACAGTCAGTATAGCAGACTCAAACAAGCTAGAACGAATACAAAGACAAGCAGCACGCTTTATAACAGGCGATTACAGAACTAGAGAAGATGGCTGCATAACAATAATGCTTACATAATTAGAGCTACAGGAACTACAATTGAGACTTACCGAGTCAAAAGCTTTTATTTTTGTACATGGTGGTTGAAGGGATGGTACCTGCTATTGACACAGACGACTTCCTCAAATCAGCAAGACCAAGACGAAATATCACAGCCACAAACATAGTTGAAAAACAATTGAGGAACAATACTAGTACCAGGTGTTTTGACATTCCTACTAGTAAAACACCGCAACATTCAAATTCATTCTTTGTGTCCACAATAGTAAATTGGAACCATCTAGAAGACCCTATTGTTCGCGCAACAAATGTAGAGAGCTTTAAATCTGCCCTCGAAAAACAACAATAAATCGATGGCGCCTTTACTCCCGTTGTATAAAAGCCAGAATTGGTAGCTACGACGTACCCATACAGATACAGATAATGATTTATCTATTGTGGAAGGAAGAGAAGAGACACACAAATTGAGGTCTTCTCATTTAAAAGTATAGATATTGTCAAATATCATTTACATAGAAATATGCAATCATAAAAGCACCATATTTATGAGGGAGAAAAAATACAGGATACACTATCATAGAACATAAAACACAATAACGTAATCTGTAGATAAATATAAATTGGAGAGTTCGTTTTTTTACACAGTGATAATAATTGTTTAAAAACTTGATAACAAATTAAACGCATTATCAGAAACACATTTTTTAATTCGATTAGTTATTCGTCTGTCAAAGATATATATATCAGATGACATACTCCAATTCCCGTATTAAACAGAGAAAAAAATAATTAAATGGAACTTACTATAATACACGACTCATTTTACGATGAAGGTTGAACAGCAGTTTAGACTTACGATTGGTTGATAATAATTGCATTTTTGTCATTTCTTAATTCGGACATCTATTAAAGTCATATGAAACCTCAAATTAAAAACAAAATGGATAGTTGTCATTATTAAACTTATGTACACATACTTTTTTTTTTGAAGAAAATCCTTTATTTGTCTTAATTAAGAAGAAGTTTGCTTTTTTTTTTAAATTGCTTGCTTCCAGAAAGAAATTTGTCGACATATTTTTGATATTTATTTTTTATTTTAAGGTGACAATCGGTAAACGTCGGCTTCAAAACACGACAATTAATGAGCTGCCATATTTTCACTTCTTAACAGACAACTAATTTGTTTGTTAGATTATACGATATTTTTGCGTTAAAAATGATAAAATCGTCCACAGAAGACTAAGTTTATGATATATACATGCACTGGTTCAAGAGTTGGATAAATATTATTTTTCACCAGTCACTCGTTTCATATGACTTTAATACTGGACTAGATGTACATTTTCTTTTCGCTATTTCCATTTCACTTTCCTTTTTTTTTTATATATATATATATATAGCCATGGTACAGTGATGGTGATGCAAATAATAAAATCTATGCTTCCCTTTAACGAGCAGCACAAAAGGCAATAATCATGAGTTTATATTTTTTTGTTTTATCAATGGAAGTAGCGTTGTGCATGACACATTTTTATCTATAATAAGAATTAAAAAGCCTCTGTAGTCGACTTTTACTGTGAGCTGTCATCTTTATTGTTCGTTGCGGTAACGTGACGCAATCACGTATCGGTTTATTTACAAGTGTAATAAAAGCGAACCGTCTGTGCCTTTAAAGGATTTTGTCAAACTTGTATTTCGTTTGATTGTTTTTAGCATAAACGAGGCGTGTTTTTTTTAATTTTGAATTGAACAAAAAGTAAGATCACAAAAATACTGAACTTAGAGGAAAATCAATTCGGAAAGTCCATAATCACATGGCAAAATCAAATAACAAAACGCATCTAAAAAGAATGTACAAGAACTGTCATATTCCTGACTTAGAACAGGCATTATCAAATGTAGAAAATGGTGGATTAAACCTGATTCTATAGCGCTAACCCTCTCACTTTAATGGCAGTCTCATGAAATTCCGTTACATTTACATTACAATTTCTATTCTTGCTTTGACCTTCATTCCTTTTTATCTTATTTTACGATAAATGAGGGACGAAAAATACCACAGGAACAGCCACATTCATAGATTAAAAATAAAAGACAAACAGACAAATAATAAAAACACACAACATAGAAAACTAAAGACGACACGAACCCAACCAAATACTGGGGATGATCTCAGTTGCTCGGGAAGGGTATGCAGATCCTGCTTCACATATGGCACCCGTCGTGTTGCTCATGTTATTACAAACCACCGGTTAAGTAGTCTAATTCGGTAGATTATATTCGTGAAAAGGGAAGGGTATTGTAGTAACGACATAAGGAACATGTCCGATATAATCTGTGAAACAGTTATTTCATAACTGTCATTCAACTCGTGATGGTGTCCGTTAAATTTACGAAGGTATTATTTCATTCACACCATTTGGAATTCATGGTTTATATCTTTATTGCGAGCAGCAACCCTCTATCAAAGAAATCATGATAGGAAATACAAGCCAGGCAATATCGTATTAATTGGGAGATATGTACTCCGTATGCGTGCGCTGCTGGAATGTTGCTACATATAAATGGAAAGTTCACAGTTGGAGAACTGAAATCATCTCTTTTGTCGTTAAGGTTTGTTTTTAATCGACCCTCGTTGTCAATTGCTGGATGTAAGTCAAAACTCGATACAAACATATATCATGCTTTCCAAAACTAAAAAAAGATTTGGCATTTAGTAACCCAAATTTCTTGGCACTTAACCCTCCCCAAACGTGGGTGTGATGTAACTATGTTCAGTGGACCGTGCAATTGGGGTCAAAACTTTAATTTGGCGTAAAAATTAGAAAGATCATATCATGATGAACATGTGTACTACGTTTCAAGTTGATTGGACTTCAACATCATCAAAAACTACCTTGACCAATTTTTTTACCTGAAGCGGAACGAACGAACGAACGGACGGACGAACAGACGGACGAACGGACCCACAGACCAGAAAACATAATGTCCCTCTACTATTGTAGGTGTGGCATAAAAAAAAACGATTCATCGATTCAATACAAAGCGCAAATAACAATAACAAATAGACACCGGTAGTTCCAAGTATATAACCACCCATATAACAATACAAAAATAAAAGTCATATTATCCCAGACAGAAATACCAATCCCTACACATTCAATGGATTACGAATAATGCGTCATAAAACGATCAGTAGGTATAATCCTTTCTTATTATCAAGACATTTGAAAAATCGTTTCATATTTGAAACTTTACTAAATTGATCTTAACAAACAAAATATTTTATTCTGAATGTTCTGACATTCCAGAAAAAAGTTCCCCGCACGCTTTAATCCAACTTCAATGAACATACGTGATTTCACTAACATTTGGTTTGCATCCGTGTTTGAGGGCAATTAGTCCAATGTACAATTGAGTCTACAAGCCAGCGTTGTAATTTAAATGAATTATTATGACTTCATCCAGCCTGCTCATCAATAGTGTAAACGAACAGTTTATATCTTTTGTAAATAATTGTACTAAATCTAATCTAAGATTGCTAATACGTGAAATAAAGTGACTGTATTCGGTAACTAAAGGAAGATTGGAGTATTTATATATTTCAAATAATTGTTTTTTCTGTTATTTTTTGGTGTTATTCCGACTAAGATAGCAGAAGATGTGAAATGAGTGCAAATGAGACAACTCTCCGTCCAAGTCACACTTTGTAAAACAAACCAAAACATTAGCGGTCAAAGTACGGTCTTCAACAGGGAGCCTTGGCTCCCACCTACTACACGGACTAGCAAGCTATAAATAAAGGCAACAGTAGTATAAATGACCCCAAAAATTACTAGTGTAAAACCATTCTAGAAACACTTATGAACCACATCAACAAACGACAACTACTGAACATCAGGTTCCTATGCGTTTGTACATATTGTATAAAATAGAGGATTTATAACTATTTGCATTAAGAGAATTTTAAACGTATATATATACAATGTTAAAGTTGTGTTCCACTTTGGAAACAAATTTGAATCGAGGTGGTTATGTTAAAATATCCTTAAATTGCCTTTGATTTTTTCAACATATTCAGATGTGTAAATAAATACATGTATACCTAACATTAGCAGCCTAAAGTTTAATCAAATACCTGTATTAATCTATATTGTTAATATTAATTACAATTGTCATCATGTTTAAGGTAAAGGCACTGATATCTTATTTACGATTCGTAATATTTATAGATTATTACATGGCATTTTCCATATGGCCCAGGTATCAGCCCTAGACTCCCATATCAAGCCAGAGGGCTTTAGCCCGAGGGATTGATATGGGTCGTGGGCTGATACCATGGACCATATGAAAAATGACATGTAATAATCTATTTATCACATATTTTTAAGCAACTTGTTTACAAATAGTCTTTGATTGACAGGTTACCGCAAGTTAAACTCGGGGGCTTGATATGGATTTCGAGGGCTGATATTGATATCGGCCCCGAGGGCTGATAACCAACTTTGACTTCCGGCTATTATTGGCCATGTAATAACGTACATATCAGTACAAAATATGTGATAAAGCAAAGTTAAATGGACCCATGCAGGCAGACATCGTTTTGCCTCATGGAACGTTGCCTTGAACAGATAGACTCTTTAGACTGTTAAACTTCTCTTTTGTTCAAACCCTCGTACTTCTCTGTGAAAGATCAAGCCCTATGTACTGTAATTGATTCTTGTTGAGTCTTGTATGACAGCTAAACATTTCCATACACTCCTATATTCAACACTGCTAGCAGTAAACATATTTACAACTGTAAGAGTTAAAATTGTATAGATCAATGTGTGTTTATAGGCATCAAAACAATCATAACTTTGAACACCGTACAAATTTATATGACCATGTTCTGTGTTTTGTTCAATATTTCATGCATTACCAGAATGTCCCATAGGGAAGTTATCATTAATTTATCTCGTAAAGAATGAAAAAAATATACCAATAGAGGCAGTGAACTGTAAATCGATCATACTATTTAATCCCTTAAGTCAAAATTATCGGTTATAACTAAATTTATGTCTTTAGACAAAAGATACTAACTACACGAAAACAGATTGAATTGGAATAAATTATATCATATTTCATTATTTTTGTTCCCAGAATGCAATTAGATTTTCACAGAGTAGCTAATATAATCACATTTGTCAATATAGATTAATAATTTTCTGTTTCAAGATGAAAGAAAACTGTAATGTTGTTAAAGTTTTAAAGGATAGAGGAAAACAAAAACGCAACTTTGGAATTTTTGTCTTTTTTCCTTTTGTTTAGTGACCTCTGGTTTACCCTAATTTGACAGGATTGGTGGTACCTGTATCCCTGATCATATGATATTACAAGTCGACTTAGTGCAAAAAGAGTAACTGTCATAAAAATATTGTGTCTTTCTTTCTATTTTTACTTTGTAAATGAATCGTGGTAAATGCAACAAAACTTGTAGACCGTGAAATAAGTTATTTTACAATTAGCAAGCAATCAATGAGATTTAAAACCGGTAAAAAAATATTTAGACAACTAAAAGTTAGATTGGAACCAGCGTAATGAGATAATCTGAGTTCTTATGGTTTTTTTTTATTACCCTACGAGCGTATCAACAAGTGTTCATTTGACGATTGACAGCTATATGAATTCAAGTTGCACACACACTCTTTGAGTGTACATCTTTCTCTCTCATTATGATTATTAGATGTCAACTTATCGCCTATGAGAATCTTGAATTTTGTTATTATACTACGAGATGCTCTAAAGACGAATTTTCTGACATTTGGTAAATTGAGCAAATGTAACTTCAAAACGACTACAAACACGACGTTTTTGGAAAAGCCCGTTATGCCTGGGGGCAAAAATTTGGAAAAAATGACAGAACATTACCGTGAAACTAAACACTCAATAACACCAAACGATGCAGTTAAAAAATTGAGGCAGAACGAATTCAGCAGTTATTCCATTTAAGGCATGCGTCATGTAGCTTATCAAAAACTAAAATCCTATAATTAAGAACATACTATGAAAAGAAAATGGAATATTCAAATGTTAATCTGCGATACAGATATTCTGTAACGGTCGGCTACTATAGCGCTATACAATCAGGTTCCATCCACCATTTTCTACATTTTAAATGCCTGTACCATGTCAGGAATATGACATCTGCTGTCCATTTATTTGATGTGTTTTATCATTTGATTTTGCCATTTGATTATGGACTTTTTTGGTTAGGGAATTGCGATAAGAATTATCTATTATAACTAAGATTAAGCTTCAACTTTCAAGTTCAAGTGCTTGAAAAAAATATCAAAGTGAAAGTTAAGATCATCTTTTTCAACCTTAATGTTGGTGTCTTAGTTCTATATAAGCTTATACGCAGGACGTTGGGATAGCAATAAAACCAGGTTAAACCCACCATTGTTTTCTTAAGATGTCCTGTACCAAGTCACGAATTTTACAGTTGTTATCAAATATTTCGTTTTTATTAATGTTGCATTGACATTTGTTTTTGTTGCACTTCAGTTTTTCTGTTTTGAGTTTTAGTTTATTACCCATATTTGTTTTCTCTCATTCGATTAATGACTTTTGATCAGCGATATACTATTGTTGCCTTTATTTTAGTCATTTGATATGATAGCCCAGAGCTTGAATATCCTACCCTGATTTCATTGTCAGTTCAGTTTCGAAATATGACCTTGGCTACACAAAGCCTCTCTTTTTTTTAAGTGCAATGTGATTCAAAAATTGAAGTTATCATCGCCACTAAACATAAAAGTTCTTCTTTGGGAACCTTTTTATATATTCTGCTTAAAACGCAAAAATGAAACGAGTTGGTGAAAAGATTACCAGCTGGTTTGTTTGCTTACTACCGGTTTGTATACAACTTCGATATGTTGTGAACTCAATAATATAAGCAACATGATAATGTGTCAGTTCCAAGATCGCCTAGTAATTTTCATTTTTTTTAAACATGAAATCGTGTTGGTTTTTCTTTTTCTCATAACAATAACTAACAGCTTTTGCACCAGTAGCCTTGGGATTAATGCTGATAATTACAGGTTTGTCGATTTATTCAGTTTCATATGAATAAGAATTATCAATATTGCATTGTAAATTGAAATTAAATGTATGTAGAACGATTTCAATGTCTCGACGCCTTTTTATAAATCAAAGCCATTGTACTAGTAATCCATCCTTACTTAGGATTAACGTCGTCTGGATACTTTTGAATGATCCCAGGTGTAAAAGGCCGAGTACCACTGTGATGAATACATGCAGTTGTAGGACTAAAAAGCAGACAATAAAAGCTTCGTGATAAATGATGATAATTATGCAACGTCAACTTATTTTGATTTCTTACAATATAATCAGAACCATTGGGTTGAAACAGACAGAAAGTATAAGAATAGAAATACATGAACTCAATCCCATTGTCTTTTTTTTTCACACCATATCACTAGTCAGCAATAACGCTTCATACAAAGACTAGCGGATGGATTTTAGTCTTACACGGTCATTTTGATCTAAACACTCAAAGGTCTAAACAATTAATCAAAATGTCATGTCCAGTCGTTTAGTGAGTTTTAACAAATATCTACTGAAGAAAATATATTACCGTTCAGACAATTTGCTTAAAATTAAATCAGTAATTATAGGTTCAGTAGCTTTACAGACAATTCTGTCTCGTGCTAATTTGAAAAAGTTTTTAAACTACATTTGGACCTGTATATATACATTTGTAAAATGTATGTGTATATGCTTGCAATCCCCCCCCCCCCCCTCCCCGTTAAATCAGAATGACAACGTTATGCCATTTAAAATAATGTTTACTATTTCAGTGGAAATGAACGTGATTTTTTGTAATTTAAGTTGAACGGAATATATGTATTAACACGTTAAATATTATATGTAACACGTTAACCTTTGAATAACTAATTTAGAGGACTTCTATTAATAGCGAAGTAAGAATTAAAGGATACTGCTAACTTCTTTTCATTATCCCTAAGAAGATACTGTATGAAATTTGCCTGATATGAATAAGTAATCGGAGAGAGGAAGAGCACAGTTGGTACTAATTGGAATGCAAGTTATTTGTTGTTGTAAAATAGCAAAAATATATAATGTGTATTCATTGATATCTTTTTATCAAGTATCACATAGAAAACAGCCACCAACGCTTTTAATGGTTGACATTAACACTATATTGTACAATCAGTACAAGGTCATGCAAGAAAGTTCATTTTAACTTTGATAGTTGGTGGTGTTTTCTTTTCATTATATGCTGCATTGTAGATAGCTGTTATTTTCTTTTCCTCATTTGACCAGCCGGTTTTGATGACGTGTACACATGAACTCCTGCTGTATATACCAGGCTGATGGTAAACTCTACAGTTCTGAAACAATATAAGTTAAATTGAAGCTGTGTGCATGATACGTTGAGTTTAGCAGTGCAATCGTTATTTCAATGAGATAATAACAATATTTTATATATACATTATTTTTGTCATATTTAATAATAAATCTATCAAAAACAGTCATTGCCTATGAATTTAAGGTATCATCATTCATCATGTTTTTAAACACTAACTTATTTACAAAAAAAGAAAATGGCAAAAATACTGAACTCTGAGGAAATTTCAAAACGGAAACTCCATAATCAAATTGCAAATTTAAATCAAAAGATAAAACACATCAAACGAATGGATAACAACTGTCATATTTCTGCCTTGGTACACGCATTTTTGTTATGTAAATTATGAATTAAACCTGGTTTTATAGCTAGCTTTATTTCTCACTTGTATGACAAACGCATGTTTATATGTATTTCCCATTTCAAATCTCAATTTTATCAAATTGTATATACTGAATAACGACAATAATTGTCCAACAACAATGTCGACTAGCTTTTTAACGATACTTTGTTAGAAGTGTCCAGTTAACAAAGTTTCATGGCTAAAGTGTGGTCGATGCTACCTTCATATCATATATTATATTCAAAGGTACTTTTGATATTTTCATTTAAATGAACAATTAGTCACATAAAATATGTCCAGGACACAGTTTTATGCAATTTCATTTAATCTTGGTGGCCTAAATTTAAGTCTTATCAGTTTTAGCAGGATATCGGGATACAAGGAGAAGATGTTTAAAAGAGAGACGAAAGATGCTAGAGGGACAGTCAAACTCATAAATCGAAAATAAACTAACAACGCCATGGCCAACGCCTTTATGAGTCAAAGCATCAACGTTGATATAAAGTAAACTTCAACGAGAAAGCAATGCAGCGACAGATTAAGAGTTGTACAATGTATAGAGGTATCATGATTAAAAACAAATTAAGAGTTTATTGATATAAGATTATATATATGAAAAAAAAACTGTATAGTAGTATTTGATATTATTTTAATTTCAGAGGTTTTTTTATTACACCTTCTTTTTTTTTTAACTAAATCAATTACTAAGGATTTGGCATTGTAGCCCATTTTTAGCTAGGAAACCGGAAAGTTGAGTTTATAGCATACTATAATTGTCAAAAGCAACACGATTAGTTATGAAACATTCGTGTTGCTCAGTACTCGATTATTTTTAGAAATGTTTTATTGGGTTGTAGTGCAATTGGCTGTACATCTCAATATTTCATTTTCTTCAAAGTTCCAATTTTGTTTGTCGTGGTTTCATTTACTGCAGTTACGTATTTCAGCAATATTTTCACCGACGTACATTTGCTATTCCAGTACTTGATTACATCATATGAACAACATATAATCAGCAATTTGACACACAATTCATTTTTATTTCGATGTTGAGGAAAAACAAAATGCTCACGATTCCAAAAAAAACTATTGTGAAATTTGCTTAATACAACATTTAGTCCAAGAACTCAATAATGGAGAACGTCATTTATATGACTTACTCTTATTTGCAGCATATTGAATATAATTATGGCACCCTCAACGGAGTTGGGGTGACGTATTGTTATTCTACGTTTCTTTTTATGGCACCCTCAACGGAGTTAGGGTGACGTATTGTTATTCTACGTTTCTTTTTTTTCTTATTATTTTTCTTGCAACAAATTTTGTCCGCGCGAGTTCTTGGAATCCAATGGACCAATATTGATGGAACTCTACTATAATGAAGACCCCCATGTGAAGTTGTGCACCTTGCTATGGAATGGTAAAAAATGGCCATTTTCCATGGAAACTGCACAATTGTGAAAAAATCTAAATTTTGGTTTTGGTGAACTATTTGGATACTATTTAACTCAGAATCATTATATTTTAATACAATGTAGGTGCTCACTATATACAGGTGTTGGATGATTTTGGCACTCATTGGAACTACTATGTTGCCATGGAAACTACTCCAAAAAATTCAAAAATCTCAAAATGTTCCAAACTTAATGAAACTTCACAGTAACGATGAGCAACATTGGAAGATGTGGAATTTGGCGTTGGAATTTCCAAAATCGCTGTTGTTACCATGGAAACAATGCAAAAAGGTCAAAACTTTGAATTTTCACAGAACATTCTAGAACATCAATGTTTAATTTATTCTAGAGACATTAAATGGTATATGATTATGGAGGGAATAAATTGCAGCGGGGGTTTGACTTTGGAATATTCAAAATGGCCGCCGTTACCATGGAAACAGCAAAAATACAAAAAACTTCAAAATGCTTCAAATTTATTGAAACTTATAACAAATGTTGCTCAGCTAATGTAGACTTGACTTTTGAGTTTGAAATTTCCAAAATGGCCGCCGTTACCATGGCTACCGCTCACCTGGCAATAGGGGAAGGGTGCCATCCGCTATTGCTTGCAATCGCAAATCTAGTTGTTTTTATGGCACCCTCAACGGAGTTGGGGTGACATATTGTTATTGTTCGTTTCTTTTTGTCTTATTATTATGGCACCCTCAACGGAGTTGGGGTGACGTATTGTTATTCTACGTTTCTTTTTTTTTATGGCACCCTCAACGGAGTTGGGGTGACATCTTGTTATTGTTCGTTTCTTTTTTTTCTTTTTATTATTATTATTATTATTTTTATTCTTCCACACATTTTGTCCATACTATTTCTCTGGATTGGCCAGACCCATGTTGATGGAACTATACCATAATATGAACCGCCATGTGAAGTAGTGCAAAAGACATTGGAATGGTAAAAAATGGCCGCCGTTACCATGGAAACTGAACAAATGTGAAAAAATCCAGTTTTTGGTTTTTGTGAACTGTTTGGATTTGCTTTAACTCAGAATCGTCATATTTTAATACAATGTAGGTGCCCACTATATACATGTGTTGGATGATTTTGGCACCCATTGGAACTACTATGTTGCCATGGAAACTACACCAAAAATTTCAAAATTCTCAAAATGCTCCAAACTTCAGGAAACTTCACAGTAATGATGAGCAACATTGGAAGATGTGGAATTTGGCGTTGGAATTTCCAAAATCGCTGTTGTTACCATGGAAACAATGCAAAAAGGTCAAAACTTTGAATTTTCACAGAACATTCCAGAACATCAATGTTAAATTTATTCTAGAGACATTAAATGGTATATAATTGTGGAGGAAACAAATTGCAGCGGGGGTCTGACTTTGGAATATTCAAAATGGCCGCCGTTACCATGGAAACAGCAAAAATACCAAAAACTTCAAAATGCTTCAAATTTATTGAAACTTATAACAAATGTTGCTCAGCTAATGTAGACTTGACTTTTGAGTTTGGAATTTCCAAAATGGCCGCCGTTACCATGGCTACCGCTCACCTGGCAATAGGGGAAGGGTGCCATCCGCTATTGCTTGCAATGGCAATTCTAGTTCTTATTATTTTTCTTCCACCGATTTTGTCCAGCTTATTTCTCGGAATCCAATGGACCAATGTTGGTTAAACTCTACTATAATAAGGACCACCATGATAAGTTGTGCAGTGGACTTTGGCATCTGCATGATGGCTACCGTTACCATGGAAACTAAAAAAATGTAAAAAAAAATCGAAATTCCAAATCTTTCATTGTAAGACCCAACTGGATGAAACTTTATGGAAATGTTCCTTGGTATGCCCTGATGTACCGACTATATTTAGAAATTCCAAAATAGCCATCATTGTCATGGAAACAGGGCGAAAGTTTAACATTGGCCCTATGGGAAAAAACATTAAACCTGCTTTTCCTTTAATGAATATGATATTAAACCCATAGAAACTTTATGGGAAGGTAACATGTGATGAGTCAAAGTGGAATCTGTCTTTGAAATTTTCAAAATGGCTACCGTTACCATGGAAACTACAAAAAAATGAAAATGCACCAAACTTAATGAAACTTTACAGAAATGTTCACTGGCATGTGCAGAGTTGAAATATAATTAAGGAATTTTCAAAATGGCCGCCGTTACCATGGAAACAGCAAAAAATCCAAAATTTTCAAAATACTCTAAATTGTCTAAATCTTTACTGTAATGACAACTGGCATGTCTTTATGTGATTTTCGACTTTGAAATGCATAAAATGGCTGCCGTTCACCTGGCAATTGGGGAAGGGTGCCATCCGCTATTGCTTGCAATGGCAAATCTAGTTATTATGGCACCCTCAACGGAGTTGGGGTGACGTATTGTTATTCTACGTTTCTTTTTTTCTTATTATTATTATTTTTATTATTTTTCTTCCACACATTTTGTCCAGGAGATTTCTCTAAATCCAAAGGACCAAAGTTGATGGAACTCTATTATATTGAGGACCCTTAGGTGAAGAGTTGCAGGCACCATGGAATGGTTCAAGATGGCTGCCGTTTCCATGGAAACTGCAAAAATGTGAAAAATTTTCAAAATTCTAAATTCTTCATTATAAGACCCAAGTGGATGAAACTTTGTGGAAGTGTTACCTGATATGCCTAGATGTGCATGCAATATCAAGAGGTTCCAAAATGGCCGCCATTGTCATGGAAACAGGGCGAAAGTTTAACATTGACCCTATGGAAAAACAATTAAAGCTGCAATTTCTTGAAGAATATAGCATCAATCCCAATGAAACTTTATAGATATGTAACATGACATGTACCAATGTGGCACCTGTCTTTGGAATTTTGGAAATGGTACCCGTTACCATGGAAATACCAAAAATTTCAAAAATTTCAAAATGCTCCAAAATTAACGAAACTTTACAACAATGTTTATAAACATCTGTAGATGCGGTCTTTGACTTTGGAATTTTTAAAATGGCTGCCGCTCACCTGGCAATGGGGGGAGGGTGCCATCCGTTATTGCTAGCAATTACAAATCTAGTTATTATATTTATTCTTCCACACTTTTTTGTCCATACTATTTCTCCGAATTAGCTTCAACAATATTGATGAAACTATACCATAATGTAGACCACCACATTCTATAGTGCAGTGGGGTATGGCACCATCAAGATGGCTACCGTTGCCATGGAAACGAAACAAATGTGAAAAAATCCCGTTTTTTGTTTTGGTGAACTAGAAAACAAAAAAGGGGGGGGGGTGTTAAGAAATTGTCATGTATAACAGATATGTCATTTGACTTTTGTACACTCATAAGTGTTGATGCTACTGTGACAATGTGCAGTACGGGGTGCCATCCTCAGCTATTGCTAGCAATAGCAAATCTAGTTATGGCACCCTCAACGGAGTTGGGGTGACATATTGTTATTCTACGTTTCTTTTTTTTCTTTTTCTTTTTATTCTTCCACACATTTTGTCCACGCTATTTCTCGTAATTGGTCAGACCCATGTTGATGGAACTATACCATAATGTGAACCGCCATGTGAAGTTGTGCAAGAGACATTGGAATGGTAAACAATGGCCGCCGTTACCATGGAAACTACAAAAGTGTAAAAAAAAATCCAAATTTTAAATCTTTCGTTGTAAGAGGCAAAGTCTTGAAAGTTTGAGTAAATGTTGGCAGTGGTGGCCCGAGGTACCAACAGTACTTGGAATTTTCAAAATGGCTGCCATTGCCATGGAAACTGGACAAAAGTTTAACATTGACCCTATGGGAAAATGCATTTAAGCTGCATTTTCTTTAAAAATATAACAACAATTCCACGGAAATCGTAATTAGGAGTATGTGCATAGGGTCACATGCAATGCTGTACTGCTAACATGTACTAGAATATTCTAGAATAAAAATATGTATTTTATTTAATGTGCTTTAAAAGAGAAAATCGCCACCGACAGAACGAGAAACACTCAGAGTACAAATTGCTGACATTTCTGCACTTGCGTTAAAGTACATATCCGTGAATGACACACCTGCTAAAATTTACACATTAGCTGAAATCAATCGATAAACATGTAATTAAATTGTACACGATAAGTTACATGTATTGTGTGATACGCGAGCTATTGAAGAATAAATTGAACAGTTAATACGCCGCTCCGTCAATATATACACATGTTGTCTGTCCAAGGTCCCCTCTAAAAAGAATATTAATATGCTAAGTCCACGATAATATACTTCAGTATCACGTGACACCACCTTCCTACTGGCGCGCGTGTCTAATTTTAGATTTAAAAAGGATTCCCAAACTATGTATAGAGCTGAAACGTATTCTACGGAAGAGCAAAAAAAAAGGGGGGGGGTGTTGTTTAGACATGTTAATTCCGACATGTATAATAGATATGCCATTTGACTTTTGTACACTCAGAATTGTTGATGCTACTGTGACAATGTGCAGTACGGGGTGCCGTCGTCCGCTATTGCTTGCAATAGCAAATCTAGTTATGGCACCCTAAACGGAGTTTGGGTGACATATTGTTATTCTACGTTTCTTTTTGTTTTTATTTTTATGGCACCCTCAACGGAGTTGGGGTGACATATTGTTATTCTACGTTTCTTTTTTTTCTTTTTATTATTTTTATTCTTCCACACATTTTGTCCACGCTATTTCTCGTAATTGGTCAGACCCATGTTGATGGAACTATACCATAATATGAACCGCCATGTGGAGTTGTGCAAGAGACATTGGAATGGTAAAAAATGGCCGCCGTTACCATGGAAACTACAAAAATGTAAAAAAAAATCCAAATTTTAAATCTTTCGTTATAAGACGCAAAGTCCTGAAAGTTTATGTAAATGTTGGCAGTGGCTAGTTATGGCACCCTAAACGGAGTTTGGGTGACATATTGTTATTCTACGTTTCTTTTTATGGCACCTCAACGGAGTTGGGGTGACGTATTGTTATTCTACGTTTCTTTTTTTTCTTATTATTATTATTATTTTTCTTGCAACAAATTTTGTCCAGGTGATTTCTCGAAATCCAATATACCAATGTTGATGGAACTTAACTATAGTAAGGACCCCCAGGTGCAGAGTTGCAGGAAGCATGGAATGGTTCAAGATGGCTACCGTTTCCATGGAAACAGAACAAATGTGAAAAAATCCAGTTTTTTGTTTTGGTGAACTGTTTGGATATGCTTTATCTCAGAATCATTATATTTTAATACAATGTAGGTGCCCACTATATACAGGTGTTGGATGATTTTGGTGATCATTGGAACTACTATGTTGCCATGGAAACTACACCAAAAATTTCGAAATTCTCAAAATGCTCCAAACTTCAGGAAACTTCACAGTAACGATGAGCAACATTGGAAGATGTGGAAATTGGCGTTGGAATTTCCAAAATATCTGTTGTTACCTTGGAAACAATGCAAAAAGGTCAAAACTTTGAATTTTCACAGAACATTCCAGAACATCAATGTTAAATTTATTCTAGAGACATTAAATGGTATATTATTATGGAGGGCAAAAAATGCAGCACGGGTTTGACTTTGGAATATTCAAAATGGCCGCCGTTACCATGGAAACAGCAAAAATATGAAAAACTTCAAAATGCTTCAAATTTAAGGAAACTTATAACAAATGTTGCCTAGCTTATGTAGACTTGACTTTTGAGTTTGGAATTTTCTAAATGGCCGCCGCTCACCTGGCAATAGGGGAAGGGTGCCATCCGTTATTGCTAGCAATTACAAATCTAGTTGTTTTTATTTTTATTATTATTTTTCTTCCACACATTTTTGTCCAGTCTGGAACTCTTATGTGAATAGACGCAAGAAGATGGTACTATACCATAATGTTAACCACCAGATGAAGATTTGCTTTTTGGGGTTGGCACTTTCAAGATGGCTGCCGTTACCATGGAAACGGAACAAACGTGAAAAAATCCAGTTTTTTGTTTTGGTGAACTTTTTGGATACTATTTAACTCAGAATCATTATATTTTAATACAATGTAGGTGCCCACTATATACAGGTGTTGGATGATTTTGGCACTCATTGGAACTACTATGTTGCCATGGAAACTACTCCAAAAAATTCAAAAATCTCAAAATGTTCCAAACTTAATGAACCTTCACAGTAACGATGAGCAACATTGGAAGATGTGGAATTTGGCGTTGGAATTTCCAAAATCGCTCTTGTTACCATGGAAACAATGCAAAAAGGTCAAAACTTTGAATTTTCACAGAACATTCTAGAACATCAATGTTTAATTTATTCTAGAGACATTAAATGGTATATAATTGTGGAGGGAAAAAATTGCAGCGGGGGTTTGACTTTGGAATATTCAAAATGGCCGCCGTTACCATGGAAACAGCAAAAATACCAAAAACTTCAAAATGCTTCAAATTTATTGAAACTTATAACAAATGTTGCTCAGCTAATGTAGACTTGACTTTTGAGTTTGGAATTTCCAAAATGGCCGCCGTTACCATGGCTACCGCTCACCTGACAATAGGGGAAGGGTGCCATCCGCTATTGCTTGCAATCGCAAATCTAGTTATGTCACCCCTTTGAAAAAGGGGGGATATATTGTTATTCTACGAATTTTTTCTTCCACACTTTTTGTCCAGCCGATTTCTCGGAGATGCCTTGACATATATTTATAAAACTGCACCATAATGACAATCCCCATGTGCAAAGTTGCAGTAAGCATGGAATGGTTCAAGATGGCCGCCGTTTCCATGGAAACGGCAAACATGTAAAAAACCGAAAAATGGTCCAAATTTAATGAAACTTTCAGAACAAATAACTCATCGTTAGAAGGCGTGACATCCATCTTAAGAACTTTTAAAATGGCTACCGTTGTCATGGAAACGGTCCAAACGTGAAAAAAACGAAAATAAATCCTTAATTAATTCATAGAAAATAAACCGCTACAGATACGGCAAAAAAAACCGTAAGTAGAAAACAGCAGTATAAACTGTAGAATTCATTGCCGTTGGAATTTTTAAGATAGCTGCTGTTACCATGGAGATAACGCTAAAAGTGCACATTGGACCCATATGGTAAAAAACGTCAAAGTAACATTTTCGTACAAATTTTAAGCTCATTCCCGTTTAAATGCTATTGTATTGTCATCTGTCTTTGAAATTTTCAAAATGGCTGCCGTTGCCATGGAAACAGCCTTAAAAAAAAAAAAAAAAAAAAAAAAAAAAAAAACCTCGAAAATTTGAGACAAAATTCTGTGATGAAGACTATGTGCAAAACATCTTCTAGAATATGCTAGAAGAAAACGAATATATAATTTAACGTGCTTCTTTCTATTCTATACAAAAATCGTGCTCTGAAGAGAAAATCGCCACTGAGAGAGAGAAACATGAAGAGTACACATAATTGACATTTCTGCACTTGCATTGAAGTACACATCCGTTAATCGAACACCTGCAAAAATATACACATTAGCTGAAATCAATCGATAAGCGTGTAATTAAATTGTACAAGATAAAATACTTGTATCGTGTGATACGCGAGATATTGAAGAATAAAATGAACAGTTAGTATGCCGCTCCGTCAATATATACACATGTTGTCTGTCCAAGGTCCCCTCTAAAAAGAATAGTAATGTACTAACTCCACGATAATATACTTCAGTATCACGTGACAGCACCTTTCTTCCTCAAGCGTGTGTCTAATTTAAGATTTTAAAGAGTTCCCCAACTATAAATAGACATCACTCTTAGTCTACGAGAAGAGAAAGGGGGGGGGGGGGGGGGGTCAAAGGCATGTATACTAGACGTGCCATGTGACTTTGATACACTCAAACTGGTTGCTGCTACTGTGACAATGTCAAGAACGGGGTGACATCCTCCGCTATTGCTTGCAATGGCAAATCTAGTGTTAGAATAACTCATTCGCAATTCATTTTTTCTGATGAGAAAACAGGAAATAGAGTATTTTTCTCAATTTTACGTGTAAAATTGTTCACAGATATTTGTCACTGAACAGCACAAAACGTATAGACAAGGAATAAACCAATGCAAAATGTGTCACTTTTTTGTCCACTCTGGATCTCGGAATTGAATGAACCCAAGTTGATGGAACTATATCATAATGTTAACCACAATGTGAAGATTTGCTTTTTGGGGTTGGCACTTTCAAGATGTCCGCCGTTACCATGGAAACAACAAATGTGAAAAAATCCAGTTTTTGGTTTTGGTGAACTGCTTGGATATGCTTTAACTCAGAATCATTATATTTTAATACAATGTAGGTGCCCACTATATACAGGTCTTGGATGATTTTGGCACTCATTGGAACTACTATGTTGCCATGGAAACTACTCCAAAAATTTCAAAAATATCAAAATGTTCCAAACTTATTGAAACTTCACAGTAATGATGAGCAACATTGGATGATAAGGAATTTGGAATTGGAATTTCCAAAATGGCTTTTGTTACCATGGAAACAATGCAAAAAGGTCAAAATGCTGCAAACTGGATGAAACTTTACAAAAATGGTCACTGGCATAGGCAGAGTTCACTTTTGAAGTTAGAATTTTCAAAATGGCCGCTGTAACCATGGAAACAGCAAAAATGTCTAAAATATCAAAATGTTCCAAACTTAACGAAACTTTACAAAAATGATAATAGGCATGTGTAGATTCATTCTTTGACTTTAGTATTGTCTAAATGGCTGCCGCTCGCCTGGCAATTGGGGAAGGGTGCCATCCGCTATTGCTTGCAATGGCAAATCTAGTTTTTAAATGATATTATGTTAATTACCTGTATAAAGACTGGAACACAAGCCATGGTACAGGTTTTAAGCGTCTGGTATAAAATATCCCTCCATATTCACTAAATATTATATAAAGCTTACATATAATCAAAATTCCCAAAGAAAATGTTTGGATGTAACATACTTTTAACATTCGTTGTAACATTTTAAATTGTCGTACCCTGTACAAACTTAAGAATGAAATCGAAACCGGAAATCCTGCTTTATGTTTTCGATTGTTTTCCGTTGCTGTTTGCTCAGTATCAAATGATTTGCTTCTAGAGTCTAAACTATTTTCAGAAATATGACTATGGCATTCGCCATCAGCTAAGTACCCTTGCTCATTTGAAATAGATTTTGAATTTTCCTGTCTTGTGTCATTGACGTCATTGGTATCGGGTATCATACCATTTTCCAGGTCAAAATATTTAGCACAGTTACACTGTTCTTGAGGCAATTCTTTATACACAGAGTCCGTTGAAGTATTTGGAATTAATTGTTTATTCTTACTGTTATCGAGAAAAGAATCTTCTTTTTTCATCTTCCTACTATTTGAAATTTCTCCGAAGTTTAGAACGTCATCAGTAAAAATGTTTGGCTTTATGTTTAAATTGCAGGGACGTTTTATCACCTTTGAAAATATTACTTTTTCGACTGGCACTTTTCCTTCAATAACAGAAGAGTCGGAAAAACTTGTCAGTGATATCTTCCTTAAAGAACTTTCGGATTTCCTTATCTTGGGAAATTTCAGTCGTTTCTGGTTGGTATCGAATGACTGAGAAGTTTTTAACTCTTCTTTTTTCCTAGATGAGCTGAATTCATTAAAACTTTTGCTTGCTCTCTTTGTTTCCCTTATGTATTGCGATAACTGTGGTGCTCCGTATATAAAAACAGACAGTAACAGAAAAGCAAACAGGGTAACGATTCCATCGTTGATTACCGGAAGCGGAAATGTAGTCACTTGAAAGCATGTCAAGATTATACATATTGTTAAAAGCACTGACTCGACTATACAACACATCAACAACAAATTAAAATTCTTTATTTCCGGCGTACCTATGTGTATTCGAGTTTGTTTTGATAAAAAGTAATGAAGCAGGAAAAAATTCCATAGCTTTATCGTGTCTGGTACCTTCCAAAGGAAAGTTAAGATTATTTTTGGCATTCTCTTCAATAGACCATACGGGTCAATCAATAAAAACGTTATGGTGCAAACTTCTGATATAATAGTTAATACTAAAATAGTAAAAATCAGACGTTGTCGAACTAATAGCTTCACATATTTTATAATCAAGGACATCCCATATACATAGACTATTAAATAAACGACTGCGAATAAATAGTTATGAATGAGAAAAGCCTCGTAACAACAATACTTCAAATCAGCTTCATTCGGAATACCATACACAGATTTCGGTTGATCCACCAAATTAACTGTTGTATTGTTGCTTAACATTGCTCTTGTGAAAAAAATATCAGGAAAAGTCTGTCTGACCAGTTACACAATAATCACACAATCTGTACAATACATGTCTCGTGAAACGGTCACAATTACCAGTATTAATCACTATGAAAAGTAATATAAATGGAATTATTCCACTAGAGCCGTCTTGACAAGTATCCAAAGCATATCCTGGTCTGATGAAATTAAATATTGGTATCTGGTTCTCACTAATTACCAAATAACTAGATTTGGAAAGGAATGAAAACAATGTACCCATTTACATAACAGAAAGGAACAAACAGGTTATTTAATTAACCTTGATAAATTCTTTGTCTATTACACCACAAAACCATAAAATGTCGGTTAAATACATAAAAAAACACATTCTGTTCGCTTCTCCGTCGTTTCTTTAGTTTTCTATGTTACCGGAAATACAATAATAAAGTATCAGATAATTTGTCTATAGTAATCACCGGACGCTAGACATTTACAAATTATAGCTCCTAAACGGTCAACACTTAATCCATTTCAACAAATAGGTACACCCATTATATTGCATTATGGGTAATTTGGTTCCTTTGACATAAAGCTTCAGGTTTCATTAAGCTTGATGAGTTCTTAACAGTTCATCTTTCGATAGTAATCTGTTCCTTACAATAACGAAACATTCTGAGAAAAATTGCGGACTTAACAACACAAAATGAGGATGTAATCGAGGGAAAACTTCTATAATGAAATTTTAACGGTCCATAACTTTGTAATACGCTTTTGATGAGTTTGACAAAGTCATAAAAAGCTGACACAAACACAATTATTCCATACATTGACGGCCACAAGGGACATTGTCTTATTACGAAACCTATCTAACATTGCTGTATAAAAATGTTACGGACAGTGCCTCAAAAACAAATTGGAATTACAGCAGTATATACAGAGATGGCACTTACAAATGAAGTTAATCAACATTGGCAAATGTGTTTGTTGACATTTTGATTAAAAGTTGTAATGATTTCGTGTCTTATCTAGATCTGATACCTCTACAATGATTAGGGGAGAAAGTTTTACATCGCATATATGTAATTATAAGTCTTAGAATACATAATCTGTGTGAGCCGAACTTACCATGTATATAACGTAGGGAGAAAGTTTTACATCGCATATATGTAATTATAAGTCTTAGAATACATAATCTGTGTGAGCCGAACTTACCATGTATATAACGTAGGGAGAAAGTTTTACATCGCATATATGTAATTATAAGTCTTAGAATACATAATCTGTGTGAGCCGAACTTACCATGTATATAACGTAGGGAGAAAGTTTTACATCGCATATATGTAATTATAAGTCTTAGAATACATAATCTGTGTGAGCCGAACTTACCATGTATATAACGTAGGGAGAAAGTTTTACATCGCATATATGTAATTATAAGTCTTAGAATACATAATCTGTGTGAGCCGAACTTACCATGTATATAACGTAGGGAGAAAGTTTTACATCGCATATATGTAATTATAAGTCTTAGAATACATAATCTGTGTGAGCCGAACTTACCATGTATGTAACGTAGGGAGAAAGTTTTACATCGCATATATGTAATTATAAGTCTTAGAATACATAATCTGAGTGAGCCGAACTTACCATGTATATAACTTATAGAATAATTCACGGACACTTTTATTTTCCCAATTTGGAGACGTTATATGATATAGGTTATTATGATGGAAAGAATAACTTGTAACATGTGGTCCTTGGTAATGTACGCCTTGTCATGAGTATGGGAAACCAATCACACAAAAGTTGCGAAGATGAAAAATAAACGTCCATCTACACTGGAAGATTACATCCAAAACGATTGAGTTGAAGATTTTTATGACGGTATAACAGTAACATTAGGAGGAGCAATAATGTCTACAAATTTGCATATTTAAAGAGAACACTAAATCTTCATACACTTCTGACCCAGGTTATGGGATAAATAAACGCTCTTCAACATATTAAATCTTTTCACGTTAGGGAATAAATATACGGTGAAGTCAGTTTCTTTTTATCATTTCTTCAAAGAAATAAAATTGAAAATATAAATTGGGAATGCATCAAAAGAAACAAGCCGACCAAATAGCAGAACACAACCGAAGGCCACCAATTGGCCTGCAATACAGCAAGAAAATACCACACACGGAGGCGTGCTTCAACTGAACTATGGGTCTGATGTCAGAAGATGTAACAAAAGAAACTAATTAAAATGACAATGATACATAAATTAATAAAGGACTACTAGCAGTTTCTGAAATGCCAGCTCCAGACTTTAAATAAACTGATAGAAAGATTATGTCTTCAAGCATTCTACTGATTGAAAGTCATTGCCATTTTCTATTCTCAATTGGAAGAGACCTCATAAAAGGATATCATGTCATTGACCAAAGTCTAGAATCACATATAGTTCTCTGTTGACAAAATTTAAAACGGAATTGCATAGTTATAAAAGATATTCATAAGCAAATTGTTCACCTCGAAAAATGCCAAAAGACAACAACTAATAGGCTAACCTGACCAAATGCATTTCTTTTTTGACAGTTTTTCGAGTTTATAATTGTCAGGAGAGGTGGAACAGTCACTTTTTAATCATTTATTTTCCTGGATACCAATTTCGTCGATTGGTGGGACCAATGAGAGAATCATCGCTTTACCAGGACTGAACGCACCAACGCCATTTGACGAAGCATAATACATCGCGTGTTCAAACCATTTAAAGACAGCGATTTCAGAAATAATGAATGTCAAGAATCTGGTTCCTGAATGATGAAATCCAGACAACAAGTTCAATCCAGATAGGACATTAAAACAGAAGGTGGATTACATTTTTACTCAATGTAGACACTATTTTATTGTGATAACATTACCATCAATATTTAAACAATTACAAATTCCTCACCTAGATATTTACTTTCAACCAATAATTTTGCAGTATTCACCAAACACTATCTACGTCTGGTCGAATAGAGACGTGTTAAGAATCTTAACAGTACTTGCTGATAACGTTTAATGCATGAAAATTGGTAGCGTAAATTTTATTAATGAAGGAGTAACTGCCATTAGTACAGCAGCGACAAAATTGCCCCTTTGATAACTAATTGTACCAATGATCACCGACATAAATGAAATGGGATGTCGTACTATCTATATCTATATCGTTGCCATTGATAGTGAGACTGTTTGTAAATTCGATTTTTGAAGTTCAGACAGCCACGGATTTACGAACAGTCTTCAATTGGAAACTGATCGCCTTAAATATACATTGCAGATATTAATCTTGCTTTAGAGAACTTGTTTTTTTATTCTGTGTAAATAGCTGACATATTTATTATTGTCAAAAATATAACATCACCTATTTTGAATACATGTGCAATACATATAACGTTCGTGATATAATCTGATACATCACATAACTTATCTGGCTTAAAACTTTGTATATAGCTAGTACACAGTTTTTCCTTTAAGGATGATAATATTAATTGCATATATTTATCATTATAATTACTTATCATTCTTTAGCAATCGTTATTAACAATTATATATTGAAGCAAAGTCATTGATTGCACTGTATATTAATAACCGTCAAAACGATAACATTTATAATCAACAGTAGAAAATTACTTTGTCTTTTTGAATGATAAGGTTAATTAGTGTGACGTATCTGTGGTTTCTTCGCCATGTTAAAATGGTTAATAAGAAAGACAGATAATTATAAGGTCATCTGTGCTATCGTTTCATCTCCATGTTAATAAGGAGGACAGATAATTATAAGGTGATCAGTGCTATTGATTGTTAATCAAGTGACAATAACGGGAAGGGATACTATGCATACCAAGTATATTTGTTTCGCCTTGTCTCCTTTCATTGATTGGCTAATATAATGGAATACTTCGACATGTTCTGATAGATAATCCTCCCCAACTGTTGTAAACAATACATTAGATTTTCGCGCATTTTCAATCTATGAGTTTGACTTTCCCTCTGACATCTTTCGTCCCTCTTTGTGATTGCATTTTTCAACAATAACTACATTTGCATTCCTTTTAAACGTACCCAGGAAAACAATTATGATAAATATTGTTTTAGAGTCCTATACGCTGGATTTACCTTCTCATGGAAAGCTGAAACCAAATATTTGAAAATTTAGAATGTATCAGAAGCAAAACAATGGAAGAGCTTAATCCCAGTAGTCAGCACTTCTACTTGAGTTATCATTAATATGTTCACAATTTCTAAAAGTTAATCACAAATTAACTGTTAACAAAACTTTGAATTTTCGAAATACTACGGCTTTTCTACCTCAGGAATAGATTACCTTAGCTGTATTTGACAAAACTATTAGGAATGTTTGGTCCTCTATGCTCTTCAACTTCGTACCTTATTCGGCCTTTGTATCATTCATTATAATTCTAAAATACTTAAAGCAAAGGCTATAGCAAGTGTTGATATCAGATTGTGCACTCTTGTTAACAATTTTGATGTTAAAAATAAAAATTTCAAATCACAACTCATCTATGCACATGTTAAACTGTTAGATCACAACATTTTCCTTCGTGTTGAATATTTGAAATCATGAAAAAAGCAGGCCTCATATTTTAGCGTGTGCTATTCTTATATAGTAGAAATAAACACAAGATGTATGCAAGTGAAATATTTAAGCGTGTGTTTCATTGTGACCTTTTTTTTTGTATTTTTAAATGTTCGAAAAAAATATTAATTACAACTCCTTTTATTGTTATTTGCATGTTAATTTGTGCTGAATATTTGAAATACCAATGATAATAAGAATAACGCATCTGTGAATATTCACTCTAATATTCAGACTGACAGATGATTATAAGGTATCCAGTACTATTGATTGTTAATCAAGTGACAATTAATGGGTACGGAACTCTGCATACATAGTCTTTTTGTTTCGCCTTTACTACTGTCATTGAAAGACAAGAGTACATGTATAGCAAAATATATAATAATGTTCTAGAAAAAAAGAAAATCATAAAAATACAGAACTCGGAGGAAAATTCAAAGAGGAAAGTCCCTTCTCAAATGGCAATAGCAAAAGTTAAAACACATCAAACGAATTGATAACAACTGTCATATTCCTGACTTTGTACAGACATTTTCTTGTGTCAAAAACAGTGGATTAAACCTGGTGTTATGGCTACCTAGACTTCTCACTTGTATCAAAGTCGCATCAAATTCTAGCAAACTGATTTATTCATTGCATGAATTCTAAATTTGTCGCTGTTTTGATAACATGGTATATATTTTGTTTCGTTGACAATATAATGGAATTTGATGCGACTGTCATACAAGTGAGAGGTTTAGCTAGCTATGAAACCAGGTTCAATCCACCATTTTCTACATTAGTTGTTATGTTTTAAATCTTTGAAAGTCAAAATATCAAAAAGGAAGATAATCATTCTTAGACTGAACATCTGATGACAAACTAAGTACAGTCAGGATTCTATAGCTACTTCGTCAAAATTACCTCCCCATTACGCCACTTATTGTTTTCAATCGCAAAATGGAAGCCATTGTAGGGATGACGCGCTGTCAAGTTAGACCTTCTACCGATTAATGTATTTGCAAATAAGCATTCCTATTCTAGATCTTATATACAGTTGTATTTTAAAAGACAAATGAACTAACTAAATATTAGGCATACTTGAATGTTCTTTCAGACCTTTTGTTAACTGTTGTCTGATCATTTGTCACAGGGGAAATTTCAGATTGTTCCAAAACCTTTAGAAAAATGATCTATTAAAGTATTGCCTAGATGGGTAGACTTTTTTCAGCGGTTTAGAAGTAATAAACATAGATAGCTTTTTTTTCGTCAAGAACTTTAATTTAAAATTTTCAATCCAAACCCACCTACTCTGCTGTTATGACTCATTAGAAAGATAAGTCTATTTTTTATCTGGGATATAAGCTTCATTTGATCAAATCTAAAATCTTAATGACATCGGATACAGATTAGTCCAGCCTTAATGCAAAAGCCTGAACAGCCGTATCTTCTTAAATTAATACATACTTATGAATTGCTGGACTTATGGGTTTTTTAATAGCTAAATTCTTAACTGTTTGTCGATAAATAAGAACACTTCTATATATGCTAGTATTAAATATGAGACCTTGATTTCTGTTTTAGATTTCGACTTATAAATGTGAATGTCCCTTTGGTATATGTTGTCTCGCTTTAACATGTAAATAATAAATAATTATTATTTATGGTATATTTTAACATAAAAGGGTTACCATTTATCAGAAAAAAGGTTCCGGTTTGGCATTAAAACCAGAAAATAAAGATGATAATAAAACAATTCATATGACCATACACATGCATTGATAAGGTACCAATCTGATGACAGAAAAATTGCCACAATTAATATTTCATTCCAATTCCATGACTATAAAACATCTTGTGTTGTGTTACTGCATTAGCTGGAAAATTAGAGATAACTAGTTTTGATAAAACAAGAATAGTGTCATTATATCAGATTTTTCAGACACAGATACATTTTCAGAAGATGTTTATAGTAATGGATTTGGAATGAAATCTTTATTGCTTCTATTTCCTTGTCGTCAAGTTGATAACTTATCACTGGTTTTGTATGACATAATTAACCGCTGTTTTGTCTATGGTTTTTCTGTTTTCATTGACAAAATCTTAATGTTTTGCTGATAAATGATATTATCCTGATTTAGAGAAATTTCTCCCGATTAGATGAGCTGATATTGTCCAAATAAATTTCAGTACAATGTTTCATTAAGTCAATTGCAGTTATCTCCCTAAGGCTTATACTATTGACCTAATAAAAAAAATAGTTGCTTTATAGTTCTTATATTTTTCATTTATTACAGTTTTAGTTTAAATATGTCTAATAATTTAATTTAAGTACATAAATTTGTAGTATAACAAAATCAGGATTAATTTTTTACACAGTGTGTGCAATTGTCCTATATGAATTGTATTGACATGATAAATTTTCTGATTTGGACAATTCCACACCGTGAAACTAAAAACACCTCTATGTGCTCTGTGTTAATGAACAAGTAGTGTAGGATTTGTAAGCATATGTTAACAACTAATTTTATAAAACATTTTTAAAAGAACTTTACAAATTATCGTTCAACTTATGGGAGCTGTCATATTCCTTACTTGGTACAAGCATTTTCTAATTATCCATTGGTTTGATGTGTTTGAGCTTTGATTTTGCCATTTGATTAGGGACTTTCCGTTTTGAATTGTCCTCTGAGTTCAGTATTTTGTGATTTTAATTTCTAATATGATCTTGCGTCTATTCGATTGTTCTTATTACTATTTACATCACAGTTTAATTTTGGTTCTCATTTGTACACGTTACGAAACAGGAGTAAATCGCTACGAGCCTTGATTTTCCTCGTTTTCAAACTAGAATTGTCCGTTCATTTTATATGCTCCTACACTGTTATGATAAAAAGTGTAATTTTTTTTCATATCAAATCATTGAATTTGTTTTAGAATCAAATTGACTTGACTTAAATACGGACTTTAAAAATCAATAAAAATTCACAATGAAGTATTGGTTTTTTTTTATATTACATGTATCAAGAAACTTGAAATATAGCTTAAATTGAAATGGCTGTTTATCATGTTTTTCAGCTTCATTGTAATTGCGAACAAGCACATCAAACATTTTGCAAAAAAATTCATTTATCACAAATATTTTTGAAATATATGTTTACTTTTGACAGTAGCATGCAGTCTGATTTTTTTTTATTCTTGTCCAAAAACTAATGTTTAATCTTGAATATTAAGAAAGATAACTCAAATTGGTAATGCTGCTTCAAACAGTAGAGTATTTGATCAGGACCTGTTATTGACTATATGACGTAAAATACTTCAATATCTTGAGCATAGATTACCTTAGCTGTATTTGGCAAAACTATTAGGAATTTTGGTCCTCAATGCTCTTCAACTTCGTACTTTATTTTGTCTCTTAAACTTTTTTTGGATTCGAGCGTCACTGATGAGTCTTTTATAGACGAAACGCGCGTCTGGCGTATATTATAAATTTAGTCCTGGTATCTATGATGAGTTTATTTGCATGGAGTATCACTGAAAAGACATTACTTGGTGAAATGCATGCACATCTGGTACGATCGATGAAAATTGGTATCGTTTAGATTATTTAAAAGTATCGGCATTATTTAAGCTTCAGTATGTTTGAAACATAAAAAAATTTAAACGAAAATTTGTTCTAATATTTACCGCGAGAAACTTTTTGTTAATAGGTATTTTGACATGTTTTTAGTAAAAGGAATGTTTAGCCTTTTCAAAATCAAGATCTTGTCTATATCTTGATTCATTGCCACGAGAAACTTTTCGTTAATAGGTATTTTGATTTTGAAATGTTTTTAGTAAAAGAAATGTTTAACCTATCCAAAATCAAGATCTTGTCTATATCCTGAATCATTGCCACAAGAAAGTTTTCGTTAATAGGTATTTTGACATGTTTTTAGTAAAAAGATGTTTAACTTATCCAAAATCAAGATCTTGTCTATATCCTGAATCATTGCCACAAGAAACTTTTCGTTAATAGGTTATTTTGACATGTTTTTAGTAAAAAGATGTTTAAATTATCCAAAATCAAGATTTTGTCTATATCCTGAATCATTGCATCTAAGTTGAGACTGCAAATATGGACGCCAGCTGAGATTTGTAAATATGGACGCCAGCATGGACGCCAGCTGAGATTTGCAAATATGGACGCCAGCTGAGATTTGTAAATATGGACGCCAGCTGAGATTTGCAAATATGGACCCCAGCTGAGATTTGCAAATATGGACGCCAGCTGAGATTTGCAAACATGGAAGCCAGCAGAAATTTGCAAGCAAGGAAACCATTCGAAAGCAATCATTGAAGCCAGTCGAAATTTGCAAGCAAGGAAACCATTCAAAAGCAATCATTGAAGCCAGTCGAAAATTTACAAATATAGAGGTCATCTCCTTAAAATAGAAATAGAAATGATTGATGAGTTGAATAACATTAGTCATACGTTCATATACTTATAGACAAACCTATATTTTCTTCGAATAAAAGTTATGGAATGAAATTGCATCATGTTAGTAGTTGGTGAAGTTTTATCCTGTTTTTCATATAATTCGTTTTATCAACGTGAGGAGAGTCTGATTTCACCTACAGACAGCCTAGTGCTGTTAACATGACTTCAGAAATCCATGCAGGGGAGGAGTCCTCACGTTATAATATAGGCTGCCCATGTGATACACATGACAAGAACTTACTTCCACATGACACATGAAGAGAGCTATATTCCTAATGTTATGGTACAGTCATCTGTATAATTATATCTAGGACTTTTTATAGACATGACATCGGCAAACTATAATATGTATTAGAGTAAGAGAAAGTATGCAGGTATAATTATTGTCCAAGACTTTTTATAGCCATGACATCGATACAATATGTATATGAGTATGAAAAAGCTTTCAGGTGTCTATGACTTATTATAGACAGGACATCGATAAACTGTCTGTGTTAGAGTATAAAAAAAATCAGCTATAATTATTGACCAGGACTTTTTATAGACATGCCATTGGTGAACTATCTGTGTTAAAGTATGAGAAAGCATTTAGGTATAATTATTGTCCAGGACTTTTTATAGACATGCCATTGGTAAACTATCTGTGTTAAAGTATGAGAAAGCATTTAGGTATAATTATTGTCCAGTATCACTTAAAGATGTATCCTTTGTTACACTAAAGTATATCGAATGACCTTTTTTATATTTCTTGTGAACCTTACTGTTTTCTACTGTACAAGTATAAAAAGTTGTTTTCAGTTTACAACTGTGTCAAACAAATTACTACATGATTCGAAGCTAAATACAAATGTACATTTTATTTTGCAATCGTAATTACTTACTTATTCGAATCGAGTTGTTATCTTATCTGGTGTAATCGTATCATATAATACAGATTATAACCTATTAATAGATCTTAATAGGATTTAACATACTTTATACGAACGTTTAAAGATATTTTATACTAACTTTTATACATACAGATAATACTTCTCAAACGTACAAGGTCACAGCAAAGATGAAGACTCACGTCACACTATTTGACAATGTTGATTTTAAATTTTGTATAGCAGTATGTTTTGCCATCTTATTGATAACTGGAATTTTGAAGAAAATTTTGGAAATACGAAAACTGCCTCCAGGACCATGGGGTTATCCAATCATCGGACATTTAACATTACTTGGAACAAATCCTGCTGAAACCTTCAGTAAAATGGCGATTCAATATGGAGACGTTTTCTTCATACGCATGGGTAAGTGGCCGACCATAGTGCTAAATAGTAAGGATGCAATCGACGAAGCTTTAAATAAAATGCCTGAAATATTCTCCGATCGTCCAAAGTTTTATTCGAATAATGCAATTAATAAAATGAAAGGCCTTGTGTTTGGGGAATATTCACAACGATTGCGTTTACATCGTAAGATAGCAAACGGTGTCTTGCAAGAATTTGCAACAAGTAAATCATCCCTAACTGAATACTTGGTGAGAAAGGAAGCAGATATACTTATCAAAACATGGATTCAGTCACGAGACAATGATTTCAATCCTGTACATGATATTGATATGGCAATGGGGGCTGTTATATATCAGTTATTATTTGGTTCCGAAATGAACTGTCATTCGGATCGAACATTCATTGATATGGTTAAAAACCTTAAAATTATCAACGAAGGTGCCAGTGCGGGAAGTTTTGTGAATATGTTGCCATGGGTACGATTTATTATGCCGTCAAAAGTGAAACAACTTTTGGAAAGATTGGAACTGAATAGCAAATTTGCTGAAAAATGTATAAGCGAGAGTCTACCGTCTTACGATAAAAATCACCAGCGTGGAATGGTTGATGGTCTTATTTCTGCGGCAAATAAGTACGCCGAGAAAGAAGTTCACCATGATGGAATTACAAGGCATCAGATCTACTCAACTATACGGGATTTTATTGGTGCTGGCATTGATACAACTTCAACAACATTACATTGGACAGTTCTGCTACTATCAATTCATACTAACATTCAAAACAAAATGCAACAAGAAATAGATAACATTCTTGGAGGACGGAGACCCTCACTACAAGACCAAGGGAAATTACCGTATGTGGAAGCAACCATTTTAGAAGTAATGCGACATGGAACAATTGCGCCACTGAATATTCCACATTCAACAAGTAGTGATGTTAAATTTAGAGACTATGAGATCAAAAAAGGGACTGTTGTTTTCTGTAATATTTATGGCATTTTTAAGGATAAAAATATTTGGACAGACCCAGACAAATTTAGACCAGAGAGATTTTTAACCAAGGATAACACAATTATACAGGAGAAAGCTGATATTATAGCAACACAATTCGGTGTCGGTCGTAGGCGATGTATTGGAGATACATTGTCTAAACGGGAACTCTTTTTATTTATAACAAGTATATACCAAGCTTTGAGCACTAACTTGCGGTCTGATCCAAATTATGGACGAATAATTACCATAAACTGCAAGCCTACACCTTATAAAATACAAATAATTCCAAGATATTAATAAAAAAATCCCATTGTAGTGTTAATTTAGGAAATTCTTCTTTATGATTTGGATTTTCAAATTCCAAACAATATACCTGAAGAAAAGATTATAGTAAGACTCACATGGCTTGTTTGTGACGATTGTTCCTTAAACAATAGAGATTGGTCTATACTGTCATTCAAATAAATGAAAATATATAAATGGACGTTTGGTAAAACTCCTTAACCAACTCCATCATGCAAAATCGTCCGCAATAGAAAATTGATCAAAATTCAACAACAGGTATATGATTAAACTTTCGTTCTTTACGTTAGTGTCAATGTCGAATATGTATTTCTTTCAAATTTGGTCATAATCAGTAACATGTCTATAGTTTTACTTTCGATCATACCCTTATGGAAATGTCAAATGTGTTTGTCTTTTCAAATAAGTGACTCAAAAATCAGTAACATGTCTATGGTTTTGCTTTCGTCTATACGTCTAAAGCAACTTCAAACGGGTTATCTTTAAAGAGAGTGTCTCAAATTTCAGAATATGTCTATGGTTTTTCGTTATACGTCTATAGAATTGTCAAATATGTAGGTTTTTAAGAGAAAGTTGTTCAAGATACTACAGATACAGTAAGTCTGCAACATATCTTGACTTACATCTAGAAATTGGCTATGAGGGTCGGTTGAAAATAAAACTTTAAGACAAAAGAGATGATTTCATCTTCCAAATTGTGAACTAACCATTTCTATGTAGCAACATTCCAGCACAACGTCTACATACGGAGTATATATCTCCCAATTGATACGAAATTCCTGGGCTTGTATATTCTAACATGATTTCCTTCATAGATGCTTGAGGCTCTCAAGCAAGCTATTTGATTACCTAAACTGTATTTGGCAAAACTTTTAGGAATTGCTCTTCAACTCGTACTTTATTTCGCCCTTTTTTATTCGAGCGTCACTGATGAGTCTTTTGCAGACGAAATGCGCGTCTGGCGTAGGTATAAAAGTTCAATCCTTGTATTGATGAGTTTATTTAAAACAAATTTGTCAAGTGAAATAACAAAATACAGAACTAATAATAGGTTGCACTTTGTAAATACATTATTTTCTCAAACCAAGCCTCTTTTGGGGAGATATATATGTTCATATATAATTTGATTTTTGACTAACTGTTTCCCCGATATGATCTCTATAGTTCATCTCATAGAAACATAATTTGGGACTTTTACCAGTATATAAACATACTATTGCAGTAAAAAATGAATTCTGATGATAAGTTGGCAAAAAGTACAGGTATGAGTAGTAGAGAAATTTAGTATAAGTTTAAAACAAGTTCGGAGCATATACTAAATGTTGAAAATATGCCGCACTGTACTATGTTTCGAACTTTGAATAAAATAGTAGTACATAACAAATTTCCATTCTAGGAAATAGTTTTTTTCATGAAATTGTAAAATCATAAGCACAAACACGTCTAATGAATGGAAAACAACTGCCACATTCTTGACGTGGTACAGACATTTCCTAATGTGGTAAATGGTTGATTAAACCGGTTTTATAGCTAGCTAAACTGGTTACTTGTACGACAGACGCATAGTATCAAGAACCAGTAACATGTCTACGGTTTAACTTTCGTTCTTTACGTTCATGTCGATTTTTAATATACATACATGTATATCTTTTACATAAACATTGTCGAGAATCAACCATATGTGTATCGTTTAACTTTCGTATTATACTTCAATTGTAATATCTGAAAAACATGTCTCTAAATGAAGGTTAGTCAATAATAAGCAACTGGTTTTTTTTTTACAAGAGTGGGGCGAAAGATGCCAGAGGGACATTCAAACCCCTAAGTCGAAAATAAACTGACAACACCATGGGTAAAATGGGGGAAAACAGACAAAGAAAAGTACACATTATTAAAGACTGAGAAACACAAACCCAACCAAAAACTGATCTGAGGTGCTAAAGAATTAAGGTTAGCAGCTGAGCATATGTGGCACATGTCGTGTTAATTGATCATGTAATTACTAACCCAGTAAGAATGCTAATTCGGTAGGTCACATTCTGGAAAGGGGACGGGATTTTAGTTTTCTAACTTTCGTTTTTTTCATTAATGCCAATGTCAAATATGTAAGTCTTTTGAAGAAAGATGGTCAAGAATCAGCACTAAGTCTATAAAGTACCAATCGACATTAACATTAACGATATACATCATATTCACTTTATGTTTAAAGTTGATACAACTTCGAAAGCCACTTATCAAAGAGTGAGAGCCGTGGTGTAGTGGTTAGTGCATCGGACTACTAACACAAAGGTTCCTGGTTCGATTCCCGTTAGGGATGAAAATTTCAGGGACTTAATTTTCGGCTCTCACTTGACTCCATTTGCGAGTATGGTCTTGAGGAAACGATGATTGTCCGTCGGACGGGGACGATAAATGGCTGACCCGTATTAAGAGAGAGCTATATCGCTTGCACGTTAAAGATACCTTTGTAGATTTCGAAAAAGAGCAGGCTAATGCCGCTACAAGGCAGCACTCGCACATGCCAAATGGAAAGGGATTAATATAAGTTGCAAATCTTGTTTCACAATCCACTATAAATAAATATGTTTAAACTAAACAAAGAATTATGATTTGCAATGAGCAGTTTTAATATTGAAGTATGATAAATTTACCCATTTCAAAGCACATATAGTGCATAAACTGCTTTTTACTGCTTGTGCTGTTTTTGTGAACTGTTCTTGTAAATTTCGTCATTTTTCAACTGGCTAATTCGTAGTTTCAGTTTAACGATTGTTTTTTTGTTGCCTCGCCTTTTTTTTAAATTTGATGATATAATCACAGGCACTTGTCTCAGAATTTTTTTCCCCTATATACCTAGTGTTATATAAAGGTATATATAGGGGGAAATTCGGATAATTACATAAATATATAAAATCCATGATTCATATTAAATGGTTTCTGTAAATTTGTCATGAAGTAAATAATACATATTTATAAAGGTGAGGCTGAAGATACCATAGAGGGTCTCATTTTTATTTTATTTTTTGGGGGGGGGTCTGATCTCGGATCCCGCTTACTGTTTGATCAGATTCCCGTTTCCCGCTTACACTATGTAAGTAAGCAATTTTCATTTTTTTGTCATTTCCCGTGTCCCGCTAGGCTTCTGAGTTCATTTCCCGTTTTCACGCCACAATAATTGTGACTTTCACGTGTCAGGCTTACAAAAATTCGGCAATCCTGCGTCACGCTTATCACTGGTGGTAAGCGGATGGTCGTAACTAAAAGAGATGGGAGACAACTCTAGGGATAAGTTTTTCTTTTCCGATTTTCGTGCACTAAAAGGTTCATTTGAACCAAACCGCTTGTCTCGTACATACTATTCGGCAGTCCGGTGATATTAAAACCAAATTTGATGCATTAAAACATTATAATTTTCGTTAAATAGTCATTCAAAAATTCAAGCATGATGGTCGTAACTTTAAATGTGTGATGGTCGTAACTTCAACTATAGTATTTGGATGATGGTCGTAACCGACACAAGATGGTCGTATCTTTGAAAGATGACCGTAACTCGAGTATTTAGACAAACTTTTATTAATGTATTTTAATTGTAAAGGTAATAGACTCAGATGTAATATATTGCTACAAACAATATTATTTGTTACTCTGGTAATGATATGAAGAAATTAAGCTAGAGAATTATTAAACAAAGACATTTCTAATGGATTTCAAAAGCTCATCATTTAGGAGCAACAGTGAAAACTAATCAACTCGCATTAATCCCAAAAGTATGTTAGGTTTGAGAATTAATATATGTTTTACTGTACGTTAAGGCATGAAATTATTAAATGCACATGTATTCCCTTATATTTGTTTTTAGTGTTTTTCATTTACGACTTTTTTTTTTATCTGCAATCATGTCGGCAGATGAGATTATTAAACGTACAATAACTCCTTCAGGGGTCAATTGACAATTTTGGTCAATTTGACTTATTTGTAGATCTTACTTTGCTTAACATTTTTGCTATTAACACTTTATCTGTATCTATAATAATATTCAAGATAATAACCAAAAACTGCAAAATTTCTTTAAAATCATCAATTCAGGGGCATTATACCTGAAAAACCAGTTACCCAATTCGGCTGAAAATTTCAGGACAGGTAGACTTAAACCTAATAAATACTTTAACTTTTGTCTTATTTGCTCTAAATGCTGGAGTTTTTTGAGATATAAGCAAAAACTGCATTTTACCCTGTGTTCTATTTTTAGCAATGGCGGCCATGTTTTTTGACGAAATAGAAAATAAAACACAAACTTTATTTTATACACCCTACTGATCATTAAGTTGAAGTTTGGTTGAATTTGGTTGAGTAGTTTTAGAGGAGAAGATTTTTAAAGTTAGCAAATATGATGAACACATTGTGAAAAATTGTCATTAAAGGACAATAACCCCTTAAGGGGTCAATTGATAATTTTGATCATATTAACTTATTTGTAGATCTGACTCTGCTGATCATTTTTGCTGTATACAGTTTATCTTTATCTATAATAATATTCAAGATAATGACCAAAAACTGCAAAATTTTCTTAAAGTTACCAATTAAGTGGCAGCAACCCAACAATGGGTTGTTTGATTCATCTGAAAATTTCAGGGCTAATAGATTTTGACCTAATGATCATTTTTACCCCATGTCAGATTTGCTCTAAATTATTTCATTTTTGAGATATAAGCCAAAAACTGCATTTTACCCCCATGTTCTATTTTTAGCCATGGCGGCCATGCTTGTTGATAGATCAAAACTTCGGATACAATTTATAAACTAGATACCCTAAGGAACATTCAGTTAAAGTTTGGAAGTATTTGGCCTAGTAGTTTCAGAGGAGAAGATTCTTGAAATAGTTTACGACGACAGACGACGACAGACGACGGACGACGACGGACGCCAAGTGATGGCATAAGCTCACTTGGCACTTCGGGCCAGGTGAGCTAAAAACAGCATACAAAATTAAAAATCGAGCAATACTAATATAATTAACCCAACTAAAAACCGGAGGTGAACTAATGTGCTCTAAAAGGGTAAACAGATCCTGCTCCACAGTTCACTCCCGTCATGTTGGCACTCATACCACATCTTCTTATATCAATGTATAATAAATATATTTGAGAACCATAAACTTTAGGCAAGATATCATAAGAAATGGTTTTACCATTTTTATCATCAAGAAAACTGAAAACAAATCATTGAAATTTCTTTATTTGATATTTACATGTACTTGTGCATGTATGATACATTGTATTTAATCAACCCGTTCGTTGAGGGCGCTGTGACAAGCAAATATGCATATATTGTTATGGGTTTTGATTTTTTTACGAACTGAACAATTGACGTGAACTATAGTCACATGACATAATAAATTAAACTAGTCTTTGTTTACCCTTATACACATCATTCTCGTTCTCAATACCCTTTGGTTACATAAATGTATGTTCTCATATTATCAAGCCATACTCGTGTCTGACGTCTCTGTGACTGTGTCCGGTGCTTGTGTTTCAATAAGAACTCCCTAAAATTATAATAAAAGCATTCTTATAATATCTAGATGGGTTTAGAAAAACAAATTCATGAATTTAAATGTGATTTGGAAATATTTTCAGTTGAGAATTCCACTAATTTTAAATATAAAATATGGGTTAATGTCACTTTAAGAATACAAAGGTAAGAACATATCAGTTTAAGAGATTATATCTCATTTTCATGACGTTTATCTCAGGTGTTGTAAGAGGCAGGATAAACTCTATCCTGCATAATTTGTTTTCTAATAGAGTAATCTTCGAAATGTCATAAAATCTTCAATAGAGCTCTTGAAAATGTGTGAAATATTTGCCACTGGATCTTACACACCAATCCATCCCCCTTCCGGTTTTAACTTTCTTAAAATCTTTTTTTTTTAAACGCGGATGTTTTATTAACAATGATTTTAACCAACTGTCCTTACAAAAAATTGCAAATTTCATAATATGTATCTCTTCTTTCATGAAAAATAATGTTTACACAACCACGGGTGCTTCATGTACTATAACGGCCATTACTACACTCTTGTATCAACTCTTTGATTGGTCCGTAGTTCACCTGTTGCAAGGATAAATGTATGTCCTTATCCAATATACCCTCCTTTCCCGTGGCAGTCTAAATTTCTCCGACCTAAAGCCTCCATTACAGGGTGTACTTTTAATTCTCATCTAAACTGTGAAATTATTGTTATATAAAAAATAACAAAATAACACAAATACCGAACTCCGAGGAAAAAAACTAAAAATGATAAAAACAAAAGCTGAACACACACCAAACGAATGGATAACAACTGCCATTTCCATGACTTGGTACAGGCATATTTTATGTAAAAAAAATGGTGGTTATATAAGAGGATAATTTTATGCTTACATTAGATGTTTCTGCAAACAATCCCCCATGTAAACAAACACAATCATGGTTGTGACAAACAGGAATTCCACCTAAACACCCACAATCACGGTGAGTTAAACAACCTACAATAAAAAGAACACATTTAGAAAGCATTAGACATTCCGGAAGTCAACCCGGACACCAAAAAATGCGATGTTTAAACATTCTGTTATATATGGTAGCCGGTTAAGGCCATTTCGCGTTATCACGTTTTCACCTTTTCACCCTTCATATTCTATAGGGCGTAAAAGCAAAAACACGAAATCGCGTTTTCGGCATCGCTTTTTCGCGTTTTCGACTTCTCGCGAAATGACCTTAACCGGCCACCATAGTTATAAAAGTAATACGTGCAGAAAGCTTTTTTATGGGACATACCGGAAGTCAACCAAAACATGAAAAAATCACAATGAGTTAAGATCAGCTGTTAACAATATGTACTAAAAGAAACTCGTGCAAAATTTTATTTCTTTTTAGACATACCGGACGTCATCCCAGAAATCAGTTTTGAATGATACAATATTCTTTATATTTTAAACATTCGAAGATCTTTGAATATTTGTTGATAATTTTTATTTCAGGTAACTTCAAAAGCAATTCTTTTAATATAACAAAATATAAAGGTCTCATTGATTAAACTACACAGAGAGCAGTAGCGCTTATACATATTAGTCCAGTCAATCTAGCATAAATTTGACCCTAACCCGAAAGTAATTGCAACAGAAGATTTTTATGTTTTAATCTTTAGCATTATATCCCAAATATACACAGAAAAAAGTCCCATAAAATCTAACTTGAGGAAGACTAAACAAATCAACATTTAAAATTAGAAATATTAATTAAAATCATACAAAATTATAACTTTACCACTTCTATTCATCAGAATGTATCGATTCTTGATTTTTTAGCAGTCTTTTGAGTATGAAAAACAACTCTAAAGGTGTTTTCATATATTTTATCAAGCTACAATCTTGATTCCGTAATTCATAAGTTGATCATTTATTGAATTTTTCAACATGTCAAGGTAAAGAATCTCAAATTTGATAAAAATAGTAATAAGCATGTATTCTTCTTTTTTTGGTTTAAAGTTTCTTTAGATAAGTAAGTTCCTGAAAAAATATAATATACAGATATAAACAATACCAAATTTTCACATTATTTTTTCAAAATGGTTACAAAGCTTCAAATTTGCAATTTCTTTAATGATAAATGCACGAAAAAAATAAAACTACCCATAACACTTCGATTTTGTACATGTCATGAGCAGAAGATTATATAATTTAGTCAAATGCAAACTTATTTCCCCATCAAATATCATACTTTACATAAATTTCAAGAAAAACAACCAAAAACTGACCAAAAAATACTCATTTTTGCAAGAGTTATCTCCCTTTCCAATGTTAATTTCCATAGGAAATTAAAAAAGCTGATTTTAGTTTTCCTCAAGTTAGATTTTATGGGACTTTTTTGGTGTATATAAAGGGCATTATGCTATAGATTGGATCTAAAACATTTTCTGTTGCCATTAGTTCGAGGTTAAATTTAAGTTTGACTGGACTATATTCAAAAGGAGTTTAATTAAATACCTTTACCAAGAGGGGGTAATTCTGTGGAGGAGTTTCGCAATGTTTCATTTCAAGATCATATCAGATTCATCCCAAATTTTATGTGTTAAATGTTATATTCATACGGCAAAACTGTTTCTTGTTAAAATTCTATTGATAAGGCCTAAACGGACATCTCCTTATATTTAAAATGTAATTGTTGTGTTTTTTTTTTTATCAAATAAGAATGGGAGGAGATTAGTAGCAGTATGTACGTGAAAAGGCATAATTATGCCATGTAAGGACAGATCGACCATTTAACTTTAAGGGAAAAAAAGAGGGGTGGAATAGTGTTTTTTTTCTAAAAAATAAATAAATCTGATTGAAAAAATTGGACAAGCTCATGACAAAAAAAAATATTTCTAAATCAAAATTTTCCCCATACCTTATAGTGTTAAAATATGAAGTAAAAAAAATGATTGATAGCGTCGAAAAATTAAATAAAAATGTTCTGAATCAGAAAAAGAAACATACAACACACACCCTCTTTTCATGTTATACATGTACATTTTGTAACTGGTTGCTCCCTTGCAAGACTGAATTTCTTGTGAGTTTTAAATAGCATGTAATACTATATACTTACCGCCATGTCCGCTGTGCCCCAGTGTTTAGTTTCGTCAGGGTCAATGGGGTTTGCTAAAAAGAACACAAAAAATATATTAATTATGATTTTTTTTGGGGGGGGGGGGGGGGGGGGGGGGCTATGGTTTTTTTTTCTGGACAATTTTTTTTTCACCTGCGGCGAAAAACAATCTATTTTTTTCACGGCAAGTTGAAAACAATTTTTTTCTTTCAATTTTAGCATTACATATATAGTGGCAGCTGAAGGTGAAACAAACAATTTTTTTTCTCAGAATCAAAAACAAAATTTTTTTTTCTCCAAAAACTGGAAACAAACTTTTTTTTTCCAAAAAAAAACATATCCCCCCTCCAGAAAATCAAATGGTTGCTGCCTAAGAGTAACAAGATACAACGAATAATCATTCGGCAATCCTCGGTAGAACCCGCTACTCTCCTTCTATCCGTTACACGAGGGTACGGAATCGGCCGAGTTGAGACGAATAATTAATCTTTATCAACTAAATCAAACTTACCTTTAGAGTTCGTAATGAAGCATACCAATAGAGCCATAAGAAAGAAAACTAGTGTTTGTGTTTTCATCATTTCCAGGTTGATGTAAATCAAGTTCTTATATAAGTTATCCGAGAAACAACTAAAGATCACAAGTGAACGTTTGTGCTTTTATTAGATGAGTTTATAAATGTACAATGCATTACATGTCGTCCGATAGGCTATACCAACACTGAACAATAATCTTTCTGACAGGCGTTATATATACTCCGGCGAGAATTTAAAAACATCCGATTGCTCTCCTCATGCAGTAAATCTACCCCTTAGACCGAGTACCCTCTCTAAGCAGTAAATCTACACTTAGGAGTGGATTTATATCAATAATTTCTTAATCTATAGTTCACCATTCAATCACTCCACTCAAAAGTTCTTCCCAAAGAGGCTATAAATTAGTTTTTCGTTAATATCAAAGGGAATATTAAATAGTATACGACCATGACGTGAGGGTAGAGTACTAATTGGACTTGTGATTTATCAAACAATACTAAAGGTTAAGAAAATCTGCATGAGAAAATAAACAAAATATTGACATTTTTGGTTTTATTATTAAATACGGATGTGATGATATGGAAAATTTACGGGTGTGTTTAAAACTGATTTATTTCGTGGGAAATTCAAATCAAAATAACAAAAAGGTACTAAAAATATACGAAGGTTAATACAACATGTACAAGGTCAACACAAAGTTTTTTTTAGCAAACCATTTTAACTAATATAATTACACAGAAAGTAACTTTGATACCTAGTATCAGTATGCTTCGGGTCTGAGTATTGCAGTGCAAAACAACACCCTAGTGTTTCTATTCAAGTCGATGCAGTGCAAAACAACACCCTAGCGTTTCTGTTCAAATTAAGTAGTGCAAAACAGAAGCCCAGCGTTTCTGTTCAAGTTGAAGCAGTGCGAAACAACACCTTAGCGTTTCTATTCAAATGTATGCAGTGCAAACAACACCCTTGCATTTCTGTTCAAGTTGAAGCAGTGCAAAACAACACCCTAGCGTTTCTGTTCAAATTAAGTAGTGCAAAACAACACCCTAGCATTTCTGTTCAAGTCGATGCAGTGCAAAACAACACCCTAGCGTTTTAAGTAGTGCAAGACAACACCCTTGCGTTTCTGTTCAATTACGTAGTGCAAAACAACACCCTAGCGTTTCTGTTCAAATTAAGTAGTGCAAAACAACACCCTAGCGTTTCTGTTCAAATAAAGTAGAGCAAAACAACACCCCAGAGTTTTTGTTCAAATTGATGCAGTGCAAAACAACACCCTAGCGTTTCTGTTCAAATTCAGTAGTGCTAAACAACAACCTAGCATTTCTGTTCAAATTAAATAGTGCAAAACAACACCCTAGCGTTTCTGTTCAAATTAAGTAGTGCAAAACAACACCCTAGCGTTTCTGTTCAAATAAAGTAGAGCAAAACAACACCCTAGCGTTTCTGTTCAAGTTGAAGCAGTGCAAAACAACACCCTAGCGTTTCTGTTCAAATTTAGTAGTGCAAAACAACACCCTAGCATTTCTGTTCAAGTCGACGCAGTGCAAACAAACACCCTAGCGTTTCTGTTCAAATTAAGTAGTGCAAAACAACACCCTAGCGTTTCTGTTCAAGTTGAAACAGTGCAAAACAACACCCTAGCGTTTCGGTTCAAATCAAGTGGTGCAAAACAACACCTTAGCGTTTCTGTTCAAATTTATGCAGTGCAAAACAACACCCTTGCATTTCTGTTCAAGTTGACGCAGTGCAAAACAACACCCTAGTGTTTTCTGTCCAAACTGATGCAGTGCAAAACAACACCCTAGCGTTTCTGTTCAAGTTGAAGCAGTGCAAAACAACACCCTAGCGTTTCTGTTCAAGTTGAAGCAGTGCAAAACAACACCTTAGCGTTTCTGTTCAAGTTGAAGCAGTGCAAAACAACACCCTAGCGTTTCTGTTCAAGTTTATGCAGTGCAAACAACACCCTAGCGTTTGTGTTCAAGTTGATGCAGTGCAAACAACACCCTAGCATTTATGTTCAAGTTGATGCAGAGCAAAACAAACCACTAGCGTATCTGTTCAAGTTGGAGCCGTGCAAAACAACACCCTAGTGCTTCTGTTTAGGTTGATGCAGTGCCAAACAACACCCTAGCGTTTCTGTTCAGGTTGATCCACTGAAAACCCCAAATGCAGTTGCTCTTTTAAAGTCCTATTTATCTAATCACAAACAGCAAATTAAAGTCAACAAAGTTCTGAGATGTTGGCCTGACATCCATAAAAGGCGTACCACAGGTAAACATATGTTTAACATATTTATAAATGATATTTTTCTTTTTGTTAAATATGGTAGTTTTTATAACTATGCAGATGGCAATACTTTGTCTTTCTGTACTCCAGATTTCGATTTATTAATTTCACCTTTGGAATCTGATTCAAAAATACTTATTGCATGGTTCAGTGTGAATACAATGCAAGCAAATCCCCACAAATTTCAAATTTTGGCTATTGGCAAAAAGACCTTTGAAAAGAACCCATCTATACATACTCAAAATTCGAATCTTACATGTGAAAAAACGGTAAAATTATTAGGCATAGAAATAGACTACCAGCTAAACTTTGATGTTCATATCAGCTCAATCTGTAGGAAGGCATTACAGCAATTAAATGTTTTAAAACGTTTAGGCTCAGTTTTGGATAGACTTAGTAAACTTACTATATTTCATACTTGTATTCTTAGTAATTTTAATTTTTGCCCTTTGTCATGGCATTTTTGCACTGAGATAAATTCCAAAAAAATAGAAAAGGTGCAGGAAAGAGCACTCCGTTTTGTGTATGAGTATTTTACCAGCTCCTACGAGGACCTCTTACTTTAAGCTAAGGTGCCCTCCTTGCAGATCAGACTGATAAAAACAATGGCTCTAGAAATTTTAAAATTATAAACAACATAGCTCCTGCGTGCTTACAAAATTTGGTGAATGTCAAAAAATCTAAATACATGTATTCGTATAGGTATGTAAATATTCTTGGAATTCTACAGCTAGAGTCAAACCGTTACGATAAAAAAAAATCGTTCAAATTTGCTGCTGCTACTTTATGGAACAGCCTTCCAAAGTATTTCAGGACTAAAAACAATTTTTCACATTTTAAAAGTTTTGTTTAGTCCTGGAACGGTTTGGAATGTCGCTGTTCTGCTTGCAGATAATTCTTTAGCTGTTTATAGGTTATGTTGCTTTTGGTTGCTCTGGTCTATCATGTTTTTACTTCATTCGAATATTTGTTGCTTATCTTTATTGCATGCTATGCATGTAAGATTTTAACTTTGTTTTACAGGTTGTTTTTCATGTCAAAATGCACTCCTTAGAGCTTGTGTTGCTTATTTGTACTTATGCCGAATCAAATTAAACTTTTCTTATAGTATCTAAAACACGACTGAAGCACGCACATCGATCTCGAAAAAACGAGAAATAAGACGCCAAAACACATCAGTGAAATAAAAAGGTCGAAACGTTGTACGAAATTCAAATAACACGTTAATTACCACCATCCGATATGGTGTAAAATAGCAATCCAGATCCACGGGGGTATGTAGAATATACAGATGTGCCTCGATCTCATTGGAATGGGTCCCTTTTTTGACACAACAAATATATATGACGTGTACATGTTATTATTTTGTACAGGTTATTAACTGTACAAACATTTTATACATGCAAGCATGGAAGTAATATTTAGAAATTGTGTTATGATAATATAAATCTTCTAATAATTCAATATTTACACGTGAAACATACAGAGAGACTTTTAGTAATGTAAAAGAAGCAAAATTAAGTTCCAAAAAGACTGCACTTCAAAGGCAGTGAAATGTTTAAAGTGTACCAGGAAAAAGTTATTCGCAAAGGAGACGAAATTATTTATTATTGTACAGTAGATACACGTTACCTTTGATTAGACCTGCACATTCTAGAGTTGAGCATGGAGCGAGGCGTCCACAAAACATATAAAGAGTTTAAAAAAATCCAATATCAGCAGAGAAATTATTAGACTTTTCATTCAGATGTGTGAACAGTGTGTTTTAAAAAAAAGTCGCTCTGAAACCAAGTGGATCATGCACTACCAAGATCTTCAAATTCAGTGTATTGTACACTTTTAAGACAAAAAGAACAGCTGGAGTGGCTTACCAACCCTCATATTCTTCAAAGCGATAATTGAAGTGAATGAAAGTCTAATGTAATTACGGAACTTAAACTTCTTTTGCCAGAGCTAAAATTGGTGCATGGTAGACCACATTAATACCCTCAAAGTCAGGGGTCCGTCGAAAGAGCAAACGCTGAGGTTAACGTCGGGGAAAATGTACAATTGCTTTCTTTAAGTAGTGGCTAAGGCCATGTTCACTGCAGCTGTCGGGGTGGCTGTAAGGCAGGCAAGTGTAAGGACAAAAGATTGAACTTGTTGTGTAATTACAGATGTCATGCTTCCTTGTCGTGTGCAAACAACTAAGACTTAGTTATCTAATTGATTAGGCTTGACTTTTGTTTCCAATATATGATATTATGTATGCATTTTTTTTGTAATGATCATTTATTTTTGAAAATAAATGGTAGAAGGGTTACAATTTAATTTTTCTTCTTTTTGTAATGATTTATGTTTGAAAATAAATGGTAGAAGGGTTACAATTTATGTTTGCTTCTTTTTGTTATGATTTATGTTTGAAAAAAAATGGTAGAAGGTTTACAATTTATTTTTGCTTTTAACAGCGTTGTCACTTCCCCCAGAAGTCCGTATTTTAGTGGCATCAAGTTGTTTAGCTTTTGCTCAAGGTGTCATGTATTAGCTTATGTTATTTCGTTGCGTCCGTCGTTTGTCTGTAAACTTCTAACATTTCAAAATCAATACTAATAAACAATTAACAAAAAATCCAGACTATAGAAAACTCAAAGATAAGAGTTTTAAATAAGAAGAAACAAATATTACTAAGAGGGTGGTAAAGGGGGGTACTGAACACGGAAACACGTGAAAAAATAATCGCAAAAACGTTGCACGAAAAATAAAAATTGGGAAAAACGAAGCACGAGAAATAAAATCGTAAATATATTAAGGAAAAAAGTACCGTAAGTTATTACTCAGTCGTTCGTTGAGATCATGCAGCCTTTATTAATGGACACGGAGACCTTGCAGTCAACTTTTAGCGTCCCGCGCATATATACATGCGTCTTATTTTGAAAATATTCATAGTAATTTGATGGACTTCATTAATACCATACATTATGATACATATTGCAAAAGTAGATTGGTAACACCATACATCAATTACTATTAGATTACACAAATTTTAAAAGGTATTCAGTATAACACACTGACTTTTTAATCAAATGCGGGACATGCACGAGAAATTAAGAGCACAGACACGAAACGCGGAAAAGAAATAAGGGGAAACACGAAGCACGCAAATTGAGCCGAACACGAGAAAACGAGAAATAAAACGTCAAAACACGAAAATACGGGAAATAAAAAAGCCGGAAACGTTGCACGAAAAAAAACCCTCTACCACTCCAACTAAAAGATAGTGAGATGTACAAGTGATCACAAGTTATTATCTTTTTCTCCACAAAAATTGTTAAGGTATTTATATTTGTACAAGTAATAATAGTAACCTGTATGGTAGCTTCATACAAGTAATAACTTGTATAAAGTTACTGTTAATTTGTGCAAGTAATAACCTGTACAAAATAATAAAATGTACACGACATACATATATCAATTTCACCACTTAGGTAATAATTATGTCAATGGGTCGATAATTTCCATCTTTCGATTAGATAAAATTGAGAATGGAAATGGGGAATGTGTCAAAGAGACAACAACCCGGCCAAATAAAAAAACAACAGCAGAAGGTCACCAACAGGTTGTTTGTATAAATGCTGTTTTATCGTTTAAAATCAAATCAAGATATAAAAAAATGTGATAACTGAGGAATATATGTCAGAATGCCAGTTATGGTTTAACCATGAAATACGTAGATCATAGTTCAGGAATTCACAAGACTACAATTGGGGGTGTTTTTGAAATCCAAGCTGCACATCTGTATCCAAAAACTCATTTTGAAGTCCTTGATGGTTTGTAACTTGTCGATTCGTAAATTGTCAATTTGTATTTATCAATTTGATGTTTTGTACTTGTCAATCTATTTGTAAAAGTTTCATATATTGATTTGCTTATTGATATTTTGTAACTTAATATTTGCCGATTTGTAAATTGTCAATTTGTGTATAATAATTGATGTTCAATATAAAAATGACACTGTTAATCTACAAGTAACAAATTGACAAGTTACGAAAGTAAGAATTTTGACCCTGTTGGCTTTCCATAGTGAAAAACCCCTGATTTTCGAAAATGGTGAGGGAAAACCATTACGGGGGTCTCATTGGGGGTTCCGATCCCGGATCCCGCTTACTTTTTTGTCAGATTCCCGTATCCCGCTTACACTATATACGTAAGCAAATCTCATTTTTTAGTCATTTCCCGGGTCCCGCAAGACCTCATTTCCCGTTTTCACGCCACAATAATTTGACTTTCACGTGTCACGCTTACAAAAAATCGGCAATCCCGCGTCACGCTTAGACCCCAATGAGACCCACCATTACGTCACCGATCGAATATTAGTTTGGCGTCAAATGATAGGACATTGACGTGTGAGGCGGCGGCTAAAACAAAGGTAATAACGTGTGGTTTCTATATATCTTTCAAGAGAAATATATGCGAATGAAGTTATATGTGACAACGACTAGAGAATATATATGTCAGAATCAAAAATCATGTTACTTTTCAATTCAAGGGCAGCATTGCCAGCAACCAAACCAATCGGAACTACTCGGCCTTCTGGTTGCACGAAGAAATAACTGCATAGCGAGAATGGCCGAGTAGTTACGATGTCATCTGATTCGTCTGAAAATTTTAGGTCGTTGGAGATCTCACAGGAGTTTGCAATCCTATCAATAAGGGACTGTGCAATATTTATCTGAGGGTGGGGCCGGTGTACAGCAAATATTAAAAAAAAAAAAACTGTACTGTATGCCCCGCCAATATTTATTATAAAAAAAGTTCTTGCCCCGCTTCAATTAATGAAAAAAAAAGTCCTTGCCCCGCTGGAAAAAAAATGAAACACATATATGGAAACATGATATTTTTTAACTAAAATGCACAACATTCAATAATACATGTATATCAGAGTTGATATTTCAACTCAAATGCATTTAAGTCAATATTATAAAGATTTTATTTTTGAAGGAAGTCAACTTAGGAGCGCTGTGATTGAATGTAAGGGTACAATATATTTTTTTGTATTTATCTATGAATAATTGCAGTGTGTATATTTACAAAATAAATTTGATAACCTATTATATTTTCTAGACAATTATTTGAAAAGACTTCCAAAATTTCATAAATTTGGTGTAAAATGATAGTGGGCATCAGACTTCAGTTATTTTATACTATTTTGAAGCTTTTTATAAGTACATTTGATTTTTATCACAAAGAATAAAAATTATTCACTGAGAACAATACTGTGTTGAGAAAAGTGCTGATTCATCATAATAAGTCAAATTGATGGGTACTGATATAAAACTTTATTCTGGGAGTTCAATATTAACAATATTGTATAAAATGCACCAAACTATAGTTCTTTTGTATTTCTTTTCACCTTTCGCAATAAATAGTTCAATTGGAAACACCAGAATTCAAGACGCGACAAATGTTTTTAACTGAGATATTTGCCTTCTTTGCTGTGTAATTCCCTAATGTATCACTTGGGTATTTCTCTAGCTATTAAAATTGGAAATGTTCTGGTTAAGTTTGTACTGTTTATGGAGTAAGGCAATATTTAATCATACTAGAAGCATTTTCAGCGTTAAAATTGTCCATCTAAGAAAAAAAGAGGCCCACTTGAGGCCAAATTTAGATAGAATTTATATTCTCCTGTGTAAAGAATTTGTTCACATTCTTGGCAATTCATGCAGAAAATATTTCAATAGTGCTTGATTTTGTAGTTTATATCTTTAATTATATCAGGCATACATAATTTTTCATTTTCTACTGTTTGCAAGGACTTTTGTTGGAAATTAATACTCCCAAGGGACATAATTCAGCTTTTTCATAGATTAAGTTGTAATTCTTTTAATGTTTAAGAATTTAATTTTGTCATGTTAAAGATTTATTTAAAATACAATTGAAGTTGTTTTATGTTTAAGCATTTATTACCATATGTTATGTCATATGTTTAATTTTCAAAACATTGTTTATAGTTTTCCAGAATTTTGATCAGAATTTCATTTTTTTTTTATAAATGATTATTAAAAGCATAAACACACAAAAATATATTGAAGCACTGTATTAGGTTATTTTGTTTTAGATTCAATTGTTCTTTTTCTATCAAGTTACTTTTTTCCACAGAAATCACAAATAGTTTTAATCTGTTATACTCTGATTTAATTTTTTTATGCACACACGAAGGGTTTTTTAAAAAAGTGTGCGCCCCGCCAAAGGTTTGTTACAAAAAACTTTGCGCCCCGCTCATTAATTGCATGAAAAAAGTATGTGCCCCGTCCATGTTTGCACCGGTCCCACCCTCAGATAAATATTGCACAGTCCCTAAAGGGGTACAAATATACCAAAGTCGACTATCACAGTAGAGCTTCTATTTTTTTTTTAGACAAGTGCCTGTGATCGAAATGCTTTAGTTTTCAGAAATATCAAGCCGAAAACTGCATTTTACTTCTATGACAAATGTGTATAAATTTAAATTTGGCCCTATAAAATTTGGCCCAGTAGTTTAAATATAGAAGCTTTTCGTGAAAGATAATGAAGAGGGGTGATTTAAGAGAATACATATTTTTTAGACAGCTGAGTACTGATTTAGATGGCATATAAAAACACCAAGGTTATTTTTACATGTTAAATGCACAGGTTTATTTGTAGGCACTGGCTACGGTTACATGGAAATGTAACAATAATAAAAATATTATTGTTACATTGGAGACTAATTGCCGGAATGCAAAGTTGGGTAAGGAACTGATTAATTACGAATGTAACAATAATTATTGAGGCTACGGTTACATTGCGTTATTGTTACATGAAAAAACGGCAATGTACGATGGGACTAGATATATGTACTAAATAATAAAAGTTGAAAACATTTATTTTATATTTACAATACATACAATTATTACATACAATTTATTTATTTATTTTTATTTACAATGACAGTTTCTACATATCCGGTAAGTGGTTTTTGGAGCATTTTAAAGTCGGACACATTTTTTTTTATAAAACCTCTCCAAACAATATTTGTATATAGGTATACAGATTTAAAAAAAGGAAAAAAGTTACCTTTGGTTTAGGCTCCATCTGATTTTGAAACGAAATTACGTCCTCCCTGGATACATGTATACAGAAGTCACAGTTATCAAACTTTGCTTTTGATATATCATTTTTTCACTGAGAACTGCGTTTGTATAGTTGTATGAAATTTGTGTCTTGTTATTAAATCAGTTTCGTTTCAAACCAATCCAAAGTTTTAGATTTTCCACCCAAAACTAAATTGGTAATAGGAATCTCTTCATCCTTTGTTCAAAGTATAATGACAGATATGAGAGTAAGTGTGCAATTAAATACCGAGAAAAGGACACTTTTCTCAGCCCGATTCGGTTCCCAACAACAAACCATTGAACTGTAATTTTCGCCTTTGACACTACTTATCTGAAGTAAAATTGAGAATGGAAATCATCGGGGAATGTGTCAACTTTAAAGCGACAACAACCCGACTATAGAGCAGACAACAGCTGAAGGCCACAGTGGGTCTTCAATGTAGCGAGAAACTCCCGCATCCGGAGGCGTCCTTCAGCAAGCCCCTTAACAAATATGTATACTAGTTCAGTGATGATGGACGCTACGCTAAACTCCGAATTATACACAAGAAACTAAAATTCAAAATCATACAAGACTAACAAAGGCCAGAGGCTCCCGACTTGTGACAGTATCTTTAAGAACATCAAAACCATTAATATGTATGTAAAATTATTCAAACACAATTTGTTGAAATATAATATTTATTATTTTTCATCATTACAAGTATTATTTGGTACATATGAAAGAATTAAGCAACAAAACAGTTAACTATAGAAGATTTAGATTTAATAAATCCAGCGTATATTGCTGTGTGTTCTTCATGTAATAATAACGCAATGTAACCGTAGCCTCAATAATTATTGTTACATTCGTACATTAGTCGGTTCCTTACCCAACTTTGCATTCCGGCAATTAGTCTACAATGTAACAATAATATTTTTATTATTGTTACATTTCCATGTAACCGTAGCCAGTGCCTTTTTTGTACTGGTATGGATAGTAAACCCCATATTGACAGAAACAAGTGCCTGTGGTTAAATGTGCTATGTTTTCTGATTGATTCCGTATTATCATAGCTAAACCGGCCATAGGTCCAGATATTATTGTAATGTTTACTAACACTTCCTGGTTTTTGACACAATTTTACCCAAAATGAGACGAAAGACATATGATTTTTATGTGATTTCTTGAAAGATATATGTATAAAACAATTGCAGAAAAGGTACCACTCCAATGGAATTTATGGATTAGTACATATTAGTTCATTATAAAATAGTGTCTTTGTCCACAGGCACTTGTTTCCATCCATTGACGTTGATAGTGGTTCTTCCAATGGATAGAAAATTTTTTTACGTTGATAGTGGTTCTTCCAATGAAAAGAAACAAGTGCCTGTGTCTTTGTCCATCAAATTTTGTCACTTCCTGCTGGACAATATTATGTTCATAACAATACTTCACCATGAAATACTGGCTTTGAAAATATTTTTTAATTACATTATTACACCATTACTGGAATTAGAAATTACTATTATAGTACACAAGCATTACTTACTTACTTATCCTCTTCATCCCCAGTGGGACATAAGGCCACAACAAACTGCCTCCACTTATCTCTGTCCTTAGCCATGTACTGGGCTTGGCCCCAGGTGTAACCCATTGTTTCTAATTCTGCTGTTACAGTTCTTCTCCAGGTGATTCTAGGCCTCCCTGGTTTCCTTTTTCCTGGTGGTGTCCAATATAAAGCTGTTTTTGGTGTGCGGTGTTGTGGCATTCTCAGTACATGGCCTAACCATCTAAACCTTCGTTGTTTAATTTCTGCTGTTATGCTCTTAGCATTACATTTCTCTAAAAGGCTCTTGTTGCTGATTTTATTTGGCCAGAATATTCTGTTGATCTTTCTTAGGCAGCTGGTATGGAATGCATCTACTTTTTGAAGGTCACTAACTAAAACACGCCAAGTTTCTGAACCATACAGCAGGACAGATTTTACATTGCTGTTGTAAATTCGCAGTTTGGTCCTTAAACTGTACTGGTTGGACTTCCAGATAGTATGAAGTCTAGCAAATGTTGCACGTGCCTTAGATAGTCTTGCCTTTATATCCTTCCCTGTTCCATTATCTTTGCTTATGATGCTACCAAGGTAGGTGAAATCGTCAACACTGTCCACTGTCAGATCATTGATTTTTATTGGTGTTGTATTTCTAGTGTTTATTGACATTACCTTGGTCTTCTTGGCATTGACATTCAGACCAGTTTGCATTGCATAGTTGGTGAGTATGTTGGTCTTCTCTTGAAGGTGTTCACTTGTTGTTGACAATATGGCAATGTCATCAGCAAAATCAAGGTCTTCTAGCTGGTTAAACATGGTCCACTGGATACCCCTTTTCTTGTCTGATGTTGTATTTCTTTGTATCCAGTCAATGGCCAATAAAAATAGGATTGGTGACATAATACATCCTTGTCTTACACCAGATTTAACTTCAAATGAGTCTGAGATAGAGCTCTCAATGATGACACTGCATTCAAAGCTGCTGTAGAAGGCTTTTATTAGCATCAATATCTTAGGTGGAATTCCATATGATCTTACAATTTTCCAAAGAGTTTCTCTATGAATACTATCAAAGGCCTTTTTGAAGTCAATGAAATTAATGAAAAGTGGTGTGTTCCATTCTATGCATTGCTCGATGATGTTCCTCAGAGTGAAAATTTGTTTAATGCATCCTCTGCCTCTTCTAAAGCCTGCTTGTTCTTCTCTAAGCTTTTCATCTACAATTTTATCAATTCTTTTTAGAAGAATTTTGCAAAAGACCTTACTAGGGACATAAAGTAATGTAATTCCTCTCCAGTTGTCACAGTTGCGTAGATTGCCTTTCTTTGGTAATTTTACAATCAGGCCTTTGCTCCAGTCTGATGGAATGTCCCCTTCTTTCCAGATGACAAGGAAAAGATTGTGGAGTACATGTACTTTGGACGATGTTTCTAAGTCTGCCTTTAACATCTCTGCGTGAATGGAATCAATGCCTGGTGCCTTCCCCGTCTTCAGTGATTTAATGGCATTTCTTACTTCATCTATAGTTGGTGGTTCTGTGTTGATGTTTAAATCATCTTCAGATGGTTCAGGGGTAGCTATGAAATCAGGCTCAGGGCAGTTTAATACCTCTTTGAAATGTTGGACCCACCTTTCTGCTTGTTCCCTTTCTGTTTTCAATGCTTTGCCATTTTTGTCGTTTACATGTGATGTCTGTGCATTAGATGTTCCACAGAGTTGTTTGGTGATTTTGTAAACTGTACTTAACTCTCCAAGAATGGCTGCCTTTTCTGCTTCTTTGGCAAGGTCCTCCAAATATTGTCTTTTATCTTTCCTAGCACTTCTTTTAACCACTTTGTCTTTTGCTCTGTATGTTACTTGTAGTTGATCTTGTAACCTTTTGGATTTTGCATTTACTGATTTTAGTTTAATAGTCTTTCTTTCCTCAATTTTTTGCCATGTTTCCGATGTTAACCAATCTTTATTCTTTCTTGTCTTGTGACCAACTGTCTTTTCTGCCGTCTTTACATAAATATCTTTGATGTTATCCCACTTCTCTTGAACACTATCTTCTTCATCATCAGAGTTATCTAGCACACTAAACCGGTTTTTCAGTTCTAAGCAAAAAGCTTTCTTGACTTGTGGTGACTTCAACCTTGCTGTGTCTAGTCTCTTTCTATTCTGGTTTTCAGTAGGTGCCTTTCTTAGTTTTAATTTGATGGTAGCTTTCAGTAGATAGTGATCGCTGTTAACATCTGCACCCCTGAGTACTCGTACATCTCTTAATGATCTACGCCACTTGTTATTCACCAGTATGTGGTCAATCTGGTTAACTGTTCTTCCATCAGGTGATTTCCATGTTAGTTTATGGATGTTTTTATGTGGAAAGATGGTCCCTCCTATCACCAGTTTATTGCAAAGACAGAGATCGATAGCACGTTCACCATTCTCATTTTTTACCCCGCAACCATGCCTGCCCATCACATATTCAGCATCAGTGTTGTCGGATCCTACTTTAGCATTTAGGTCTCCCATTATTACCAGCATGTCGTGTTGAGGTACTTTGGAAATGGCAGTCTGAAGTTGTTCATAAAAATCATCCTTAGTCTCATCTTCAGCATCATTTGTTGGTGCGTAACACTGTATAATAGAAAGTTTACAGTAGTTGGAGTTAAATGCATGCATATTTTTAGATTTTGTATGGCAAGGAATTTAGGCAGCAACCATTTATTTTTTTGGGAGGTTGGGCTATGGTTTTTTTTGGAAAAAAGTTTGTTTCCAGTTTTTGGAGAAAAAAATAATTTGTTTTTGATTCTGAAAAAAAAAAATTTTTTGGTTCACCCTTAGCTCCCTTGCAAGAATCTATTGGGATATCCTAGGATATCCCAAGACTTTCCTGAGATATTTTCCTGGGATATCCCAGGACTTCCTGAAATGAAATTTCAAGACTTTTCAGGAATTTTAGGGAGAGTATTGGAACAGGATTTCCTGGGATATCCCAGGAAATCCTGATCCTAAAAATATAGGACCAATTGGGACATTTCAGGACTTTTTAGGACAAGTAAACCTGAAATATCCCAGGGTTGTCCTGAGAAGTCACAGGGATTCAGGACTTTTCAGGACTAGTTAAACCTGAAATATCCCAGGATTGTCCTGAGAAGTTCCAGGTTTCAAAAACTTTTCAGGACCTGTTAACCTGTAAATTATTTGAATATTGTCCTGAGAACTCCTGGGATGTCCTGGAATATTTCAAGACATTACCAAAAAGTCCCCCCCCAAAAAAAACACCAAAAAACATGGGGATAACATGGACTCTTTATCCTTTACAAAATCTATGAAAAGACAGTATTCATTCTTCTGACTTTTTATCTTCACAGCACATTTGATGGCATTTCAAAATCAAATCACTTGAAAACAAATTTATTTTCTATAGTACAGTCATTGTTTTGTCTATTATTATCATCGTCAATTCTCTTCAATTTTCCAAAAAGCCCTCTGTCTTGACTAGTTTAAGCTGGTCACATAAATGTATCTTTGCCCTCACAATAGTTTTTTTATAAATCAGAGCTGCTGTTCCTTAACAGTAAATCTGAAACAAAACAAAAGTTCAGGATCTAAAGTTTGATGAAAAAAATATAAATACCAAATATCATGCATTAATATGTCAGATTTGTTTAAGTCAACTTGCTTTTTTTCTTTCTTTAAATGAGTACATACTTGTATATATTTGGTGTATAAATGTACCCTGCCATTAAGGACCAAGACATTAAATAATGCATTCATAAATCATAGACTGACAATTATTTTTAGCATTTTTTTCTTGCTCTATCATATATTTCAAAGTTTTAAAAACCAAACATGTACTAGTATTCCAGAAGCATGTATCTTAATGATTAAAGCAACTTATGTCAGAGATATTGCAGCAAACTGCTTGTGATATATCTAAATGTGAGTTTTCTCACATTTCTATGTTTAAGTTTTTTTATGTTATTATTAAAAGCATACCTATACTATTTAAATATTTTTTCATAATATGTAATAACAATGTATTGCTAATTCCTTATGATTGTGATGAAAGTAAATCTTATGTAAACATTCTATAACTGTTTTCTTTACTCTTCTTGTCATATGCACATATTCAAAATGGTGGAATCACTAATGTATTTGTACTTACCAAAAGATATTGTCCAAAATGCATGTAATCATCAAATTAATGCTCCTTAAAATCAAACAGTCATGTCACCAGAAGAAAACATCTGCACTATTAATATAATGTTAAAATATAGAACTGTTGGAACTTAGTTATTTTCATTTATCTGCATTCATTTTGTGTTTAGGATAAGACATCTTTGCTTGTTGTCCAAGTTCAAATTCTAATTGTGTCAGGGGTTATTTAAGGGAGTTAAATTTCCATTTTCTTTGAAAGGTTCCCTGGTTGAATAAATTAAATTTATCTTGAAAATTTGATATATATATTAAATAAAAAAAATATCCATTCATTGTTTATTTACCAGCTTAATGTTTAAAGTTATAATTGCAGAAAATGTATAATTTAGCACTATGCATATATGGCCTCACACTTCCTGTCCAGTGTCTACACTAAAATAAATTGAATCCAGATGGCACATTTATACATTTTATTCACTCTGGCTCACATGGCAAAGATAAAGAATTAAAGCATGAAAATTATTTGTTTGTTTATTTAGATACTTGCAATTATATAAATTTAACCTGTTTACAGTTAATCTATTATCTTGGGTATTACATCTATGGTTGTATGATCATGATCTTTTAAATTGGGCTTTGAAAATATTAATGTTTAATTACAAATAAAATATTGTGTTGTTACTCATATTTTGGCTTGTAGCATGTGACATGATTTGTGATACAATTTGTATGTGAGTTTTGCATTTTCCAAAGTATTGTCCAAACATTTTTTTATCAGTATGAGCATATGCAAATTTAACTGTGCACAAACAATTCTTGGAACTTAAATAGAATTGTAAATATACTTAAGTGGAATTAAAATTGCAACAAAGACTAAGTTTTGAAAAGAAACCCATATATTTGAAGTCTTGAAATATCCCAGTAGTTCCTGTTAATAATCTAAAGTCCTAAGAGTTCTTGAAAAATCAGGATAAATTTGTGTACATCAAATATTGTAAGTCCTGAAATATCCCCAAAATTCCTGAAACAAATTTAAAGTCTTGGAAATTCCTGAAGTATCAGGACAACAGATTTCAGGACTTCATGGGACTTCCTGGGACACTTGAAATTTCAGGATTTACAAAATTACCAGTGCTGGGATTTTTCAGGATATCCCAGGACTTCCAGGGATATCCTGAAAGACAAGAATTTTTCAGGACAGCGTTTTGCAGGGGCTGAGTGAGTGAGTGCCACTATACATGCTATATGTAATGCTATAATTGAAAGAAAAAAATTGTTTTCGACTTGTCACGAAAAAAAAAAAATGTCCAGAAAAAAAACATCATAGCCCCCCCCCCCCCCCCCCCCCCAGAAAATCAAATGGTTGCTGCCTTATAGTAAATTTTACTAATAGTGAGTTTCAAATTTGCATAGATCCATTACAAATGGTTAATTGAAGATTAAAGAATTGTTTAACCTATATCATATATATAGTAATGTAATGACAATCATTTATTTTGTAAATATATATAATACACAGGCACATGTCGCATGAAAAAAATATCCTACATTATATACCATCCCTTACATGAATATATGTTGAATATAACCTCCCCTTCAGGAGACAACATTTCATGACAATCTGTCTATGAAATATAATTTGTCTCAATACTCACAAAATATAACCTCACTTTAACAGGACAAAATTTCATATTGTTCATCTGTGAAATATTGTCTCAATTCACACAAAATATAACCTCTATCTAACAAGACAAAATTCCATAGTATTCATCTGTGAAATATTGTCTTTATACAGACAAAATTTCACTATGAAAATGTGTCCTTCTCTGGACATTTTTCCATAGAAGAGGACAATATTTTATGATACATAGTTATGAAATATTGTCTTGTGAAGTTGTGGTACAATATTTCATAGGACAATATTTTGCTTTACAAAGGGTCTGTACATTGTTTGTAAATGTTCAAAAAATGTATTTTGCCTTTTGTAAGGCTAGATTACTGTCCCTATCAAATATTATATCCTCTTTTTTCTATGGCAGTGTTTATTATCCCGCCCTACAATCTAATTGACCTCTTTCACAAGAAGAAATTTTTAATTTGTTTATGTCTCCTGAACATTCATAAAATATTTGCCACAAATGTAACAAACAATCAATCAATCTTGTGATATACAAAATGTACATGTATGTACATGTAGATATTTATCATAGAAAAATCTTCAAAATGATTATAGCGTCATGAGAATTGTTATAGCATCACGGTGAAAAAATATAGCGTCGTGGTACGGCAACACTAAAACGGCTTGGGGAGAACACTGATTTATGCCAGATATATTTTTTTCAACAGATATGAGAGATGATGTACATGTATAATGGACTGAAATCAGCATTTGCAGGAATGTTCCCACGTCCTGTACAAGAAATGTCATGTAAGGGTGATATGTTTTACGAAATACCTCAACAAGGAAAACACATCAAAAACTATGGTAAGTAATAAGTAAGACCTTGATTTTCAGTGGTTGGGCAGTTCTGAGTGCTTAATCATGTTAATTCAAATTTAAAAATATTTATTGCCATATAAACATTAAACATTAAGTTTGTGACATACAAAAGAAGTAAACATATGATATATATAAATGATTTCAAATTAAAAAGACAGGTTTTCACAAATTTGAGATTAAATGCCTTGGGAAAAAAAAAAAAAACGTTTTCTATGAGACCTTCAAAATTAACAATCATCATGTATACCCCATACTGCATCTGTAAGCTATGAAAGACCATAATTGCAAATCATTATTTGGACAAAAAAGCTTATCTTCTTTTCACATATTTCAGAGTAAACTGTAACAGAAATTAAACAGATTCAAATCATCATCCTAAAAGACACTTTGAAGTATTTTAGTACAAAATTGACTGCAAATTAATCTGAAAAACTCAGAGAAATTACACAAAACCAAAGGACATTTACACTGTATACGGTGCAGGAAATATATAGTAAAAAATATATAGTAAAAAATATATAGTAAAAAATATATAGTAAAAATACTGTTTCAAAGTCACAGCCTTCAATTTTTAGCAAATAAGTAGTAATTTACCTTCATTTGTCTTAAAGGTAGTTTTTGGGTTGTAAATGCCAAGTCATAAGGCAGCAACCATTTGATTTTCTTGGGGGGGGGGGGGGGGGGGGGACGGCTATGGATTTTTTTTGGAAAAAAAAGTTTGTTTCCAGTCTTTGACCGGTCTGAGAAAAAAAAAATTGTTATCGACTTGTCGCAAAAAAAATTTGGTGAAAAACAACGTTTGTCCAGAAAAAAAATTTATAGCCCCCCCCCCCCCCACCCCCCCTGAAAATCAAATGGTTGCTGCCTTAAACATATTATACTGGAACCTAATATCAAGCACCTCAAAAGATAAACAAACTTTAGACAGTTATATTTATGAGGGTGTTATATATAATGATTTCAGAAATAGCATTGTATCTGATTTTTATTAAGCGTCATGTCCTATGGTGTTTATTTTAGCTTCAAATCCAAAAGAAGAAATAGACGATGGAAATGCAAACAATGACAAGTCACCAAGTGACCCAGACGATATTTCATCTTTTGTAACAATTACAGAAAATTCTACAACTACAACTGTTACTATCATACAAAATGACTCCATGGAAATAGTCAGGAACATTATAAAAGAAAATTTAACTTTTGTCAAACATAATGTAAAAAGTGACAGATACAAATCTAAAGATAGAACTGTTACTGTTCTTTGGTATAAAAGTGACAAGTTGGTTGTCAGTGGAAATAAAGGAGATCTTCAAGATGGCTACGATGTATAGTAAGCAGCCTTAAACAGTTGGAAAATAATCAAGGTAGTGTGTATAATAGGATAATTTTCAATGTGTTAACTTTATATAACGAATGCTCAATTTCAATGAAATGAAACATTGTATCTTTTAACAATTGTTTTCAGCTTTTTAAGATGCTTTCATGAGTTTAATGATAAACATAATAAGTTTCTTTTACAGTAACTTTTGCTGTATTTTTATGTAAAAGATATAGGAATATATTTATGACATGACAATTGTGAAACCTCAAATGAAAGTAGTTTCCAGTATTTTTGGGGATAATTTGGGGATATTTTTGGGGCTGGAGGGGTCCTGATCCAGAAATCCCAGGCTTAAAAATATGACATCCAGAGGTCCCAAAATTTGATAAAAAGAAATCCCTGATCCGGATAAGGGTCATGCAATCCTGAAATCCCTAGCTTAAAGACTCCCGATCCCAGAGTCCTGATAAAGGTCCTATCCTCCCTCAGATATTGGGTTGAAAAGGTTTTAGGGGATGTTAATGATTTCAAAAATAGCATAATATTTGTTTTGATTGAGTGTTGCTCACTGATGTTAATTTCAGGTCCAAATCAAAATGAAGAAATTGATGGTGGAAATCAAAACAATAGCAAGTCACCAAGTCAACCAGAGGATATTTCATCTTTTGTAACAATTACAGAAAATTCAGAAGAAATAGACGATGGAATTGCAAACAGTAACAAGTCACCAAGTGAACCAGAAGATATTTCATTCTTTGTAACAATTACAGAAAATTCTAATTCTACAACTGTTACTATCATACAAAATGACTCAACGGAAATAGTTAGGGACGTTATAAAAGAAAATTTAACTTTTGTCAAACATAATGTAAAAAGTGACAGTTACAAATCTAAAGATAGAACTGTTACTGTTCTTTGGTATAAAACTGACAAGTTGGTTGTCATGAGTGGAAATGAAGAAGATCGTTCAAGATGGCTACGATGTATAGTAAGCAGCCTTAAACAGTTGGGAAATAATCAAGGTATGTTGTGTGTAATTTATATGATCAATGATCAAACTCATAGATGTCAAGGTATTGTAACATTTGTTCTCAGCTTTTTTTTATGAGTTTATTGATAATTAATTATAAAGGTTAATGACCCCTTCTGTAGCTATGCGAATTACGAAATTTTCAAACTGCATAGTATCAAAACAGCAAAGATAATGAATAGTAGAGATAGGCCAATTTGTACATATGCCGTAACCAAGGGGAAACATCCTGCAAAGCTTTACTTTTTATTGTTTCTTTGCATTTAATAGCAAAATGGGATTTTGTGGAAAATAAATCCAAGATTTTTGTAGAAAATCCACAGCCTTTCTCCTTTAACTCTCATATTTGACAATTCGGTGTTTGATAAATGGAGGGCTATTGCATGCAGTGCTAGTAATGATTTCCTTAAAGCAAGTTTATAAATTTAGATATTATTTGAAGCAAATATAAATATAGACCAATTCAAGTACACCTTCTAGGGTGCGCTCAACTTAAGTGACTCAGAACGAGTTTTTTTGGGAATTTAAAGATATAAAGGACTTTTTGTAAAAAAAAACCACTAGCACATCTTAGAAAAACAATTGAGTTATCCATGTTTAAAATTTATGTATTAAAGGCTGTTAATTTTCTATAAAAATCTTGGTTTATTTGCCAAAAAGTACTCTTTTTCTATTAAATGTAATGAAACAATAAATAATAATACTTTGCATAAAGTTTCCCCTTAGTATATGTACTTTAAATGGTCTATCTCTTTTATTCACTATATCTGTAGTTTTGATACAATTGAAGTTTGAAAAGTTTGTACAAAAATGGCTACAGGAGGGGTCATAAACCTTAAGATGTAAAACATTAAAAAGAAGGTGAAATAAAGAAGATTTTTAATACTGTTGCTGTAAGTTTAAAGGATCTTGGGAAAAACCATTAAATAGGACAGATCAAGAATATTAAAATAGTTTTAATATTAGGCCATGGAAAAATAAATGATGTTTTCCCCTAACCCGACTGGTGTCATATGGTATTTTGAACCCCATGGTAAAATACCGCTATGGTAAATTGAACAATTTGTTTTTGCTAGGTCATTTAATTTTTGACCCCTAAAAGTGTGGAAATATGCAAGATTATAGTTCCGCTATAGAAACAAAAACATATAGATATAAAATTATGCATGGTTACAAAAAAAAAAGCCTGCCTGCCGGGTCTATAAAATTTTCCCATGTTAGGGGAAACCAACAATAAATTTTCCATGGCCTTAGTTTATTTTGAAGTATTTGATTTAAATTTAAAAAAAATGAAGTATTATATATAATGTTTTGCCCAAAATTTTGACTTACAATATTTAAATAACATAATATCCTTTTAGTTTCTTACTCTATACCTGATAACTCAAAAGAAAGAGAGTCATTGGAAAGATTACATCACCATTGTTCAGAACATAATTTGGAAATAAGAGGAAACCCAAGAAAAGATGGAAACTGTTTTTTTGCTGCTGTCACTAGTCAGATTGAGAGACTTAATCTCCAACACCATTTTAAACTTGAGAGCATTGATCCACAGTACCTAAGACACAGAGTTACAGACTTTATAAGAAACAACAGAACCATTCTGGTAAATGTATGTAGAAATGAACAGAAGTTGGGTTTAGTAATCATTCATTTCCCCGCCACATTTTTGCGCCTGTCCCAAGTCAGGAGCCTCTGGTCTTTGTGAAGCTTTTTTTTTTAATTTTATTTTCTTGTGAACAATTTGGAAATTAGTATGGCGTTCATTATCACTGAACTAGTATATATTTGTTTAGGGGCCAGCTGAAGGACGCCTCCGGGTGTGGGAATTTCTCGTTACATTGAAGACCTGTTGGTGACCTTCTGCTGTTGTTTTTTCTATGGTCGGGTTGTCTCTTTGATACATTCCTCATTTCCATTGTCTATTTTACTGACTGTTCTTAAATATAGATATAAGAAGATGTTGTATGAGTAGTTATTGAGTACCAATGAAATGAATGAGACAACTCTATCCAAGTCACAATTTGTTGAAGTAAACCATTACAGGTCAAGGTATGACCTTCAACATGGAGCCTTGGCTCACAACAAACAGCAAGCTTTAAAGGGTCTTAAAAATGACTAGTGTAAAACCATTCAAAAAGAGAAAACCAACAGTCTAATTTATATATAATAAGAAACACTTATGAACCACATAAACAAATGACAATTATACTTATACTCAGATTTTTGTTCAAAACATTCAGAATTCTTGAGGATGAATAATAGAAGATATGTCATATTTCCATCATGCTATTTACTCTAGTCTCTAGTTCAGTCAATCTACATGTAGCATACATTTTACCCTAACCTTGAAGTAATTGCAACAGATGGTTTTTTTTAAAGTTTATTATTCCCCATATATACAAGGAAAAAAGTCCCATTAAATCTAACTTGAGGAAAACTAAAAAATAATGATTTTAAAATTCCTATGGTGATATGCATTGATATGGGAGATAACTCTACCCTTTCTATTCAACAGAATGTATTGATTCTTGATATTTTAGCTGTCTTTTGAGTATAGCAAACAACTCTAAAAGTGTTTTCATTGTTATTACAAATGTATTAATTTTGATAGGCGGCTTTACTTATGTAGTGTTTTTTATATCTTTTATCAAGCTACAACCTAGATTTCATAATTCATAGTTTGACAATTTGTTAGATTTTTCAGCATGTCAAGGTAAAGAATCTCAAGTTGAATAAAACTAATTAAGCATATATTCTTCTTTTTGTGGTTTAAAGTTTCTTTTAACAAGATAGATGCTGAACAAATAATACTTTACAGCTATATAAACAATTCCAAACATTCACATTATATTTTCAAAATGGTCACAAAGCCATAAATTTACAATTTCTTTAATGAAAAATGTGCAAAAAAAAAAAAAAATACCACTAACACTTCAGTATTGTCACGTTTGTACATTTCATGAGCAGAAGATTATATTATGTATTCAAACACAAACTTATAACAGTAGCAGATCCAGGGCTAGGGTTCCAGGGGTTGGAACCCCCCTTTTTTTTCTCATCACTTGGCGTCCGTCGTCGTCGTCTGTCGTCGTTAACTTTTACAAAAATCTTCTCCTCTGAAACTACTGGGCCAAATTTAACCAAACTTGGCCACAATCATCATTGGGGTATCTAGTTTAAAAAATGTGTCCGGTGACCCGGCCAACCATCCAAGATGGCCGCCATGGCTAAAAATAGAACATAGGGGTAAAATGCAGTTTTTGGCTTATAACTCAAAACCCAAAGCATTTAGAGCAAATCTGACATGGATAAAATTGTTATTCAGGTCAAGATCTATCTGCCCTGAAATTTTCAGATGAATCGGACAACCCGTTGTTAGGTTGCTGCCCTTGAATTGGTAATTTTAAGGAAATTTTGCTGTTTTTGGTTAATGTCTTGAATATTATTATAGATAGAGATAAAATGTAAACAGCATTAATGTTCAGCAAAGTAAGATTTACAAATAAGTCAACATGACCGAAATGGTCAGTTGACCCCTTTAGGAGTTATTGCCCTTTATAGTCATTTTTTAACCATTTTTCGTAGATCTTAGTAATCTTTTAGAAAAGTCTTCTCCTCTGAAACTACAGGGTCAAATTTAACCAAACTTGGCCACAATCATCATTGGGGTATCTTGTTTGAAAAATGTGTCAGGTGACCCGGCCAACCATCCAAGATGGCCGCCATGTCTAAAAATAGAACATAGGGGTAAAATGCAGTTTTGGCTTATAACTCAAAAACCAAAGCATTTAGAGCAAATCTGACACGGGGTAAATTTGTTATTCAGGTCAAGATCTATCTGCCCTAGATTTTCAGATGAATCAGACAACCCATTGTTAGGTTGCTGCCCTTGAATTGGTCATTTTAAGGAAAAAATAAGGAAAATATCTTGAATATTATTATAGATAGAGATAAACTGTAACAGCAATAATGTTCAGCTTAGTAAGATTAACAAATAAGTCAACATGACCAAAATGGTCAATTGACCTCCTAAGGAGTTATTGCCCTTTATAGTCAATTTTAAACAATTTTCATAAAATTTGTAAATTTTCACTATCATTTTCCACTGAAACTAACTGGACCAAGTTCATTATAGATACAGATAATTGTAAGCAGCAATAATGTTTAGTAAAGTAAGATCTACAAACACATCACTATCACCAAAACGCAATTTTGTCATGAATCAACTGTGTCTTTTGTTTAATATTCACATAGACCAAGGTGAGCGACACAGGCTCTTTTGAGCCTCTAGTTTTGGAATAAATGCATTTGAATAGGGACATATAGTTGGAACCCCCCCCTTTGTCCTGGGTTGGGAACCCTCCCCCCCCCCCCCCCCCCCCCCCCCTCCCCTTTTAAAATGGCTGGATCCGCCCCTGTTAATAATAACTCCATCAAAGTATCATATTTTACATGAATTTTAAGAAAATCAACCAAAAACTGACAAAAAAAAAGGACTCATTTTTGCAGAGCTATCTCCCTTCACAATTTTTATTTCCATATAAGAAATTCAAAATTCAAAATTTGAGTTTTCCTCAAGTTAGATTTTATTGGACTTTTTTCTGGGCTTAATGCTATATAGATTAGAAGTAAAACATTTTCTGTTGCAAATTGTTTGAGGTTCAACTTGGTTTGATTTGACTACTATGTAATTATAAGTACGGTGTTATTGTTTAAGCTTCTTTTAATATTTTATTGATAAAATCTAGACCAATCTTTAAATATGAAAAAAAAAGAACTGTAGAATGACTTTCATTTTTACTAGAGACCAATTGAAACAGAAATTAACATCTATAGTTCACTGTACAGCCTTCAACAATGAGTAAAAGTTTTCTAAAACCAATAACTCATAGTCAGCTATAAAAGGCCTTGAAACAATTCAAACGAGGAAACTAACAGCCTGATTTATGTACATAATAATGAATGAAAAACAAATATGATTTAAAGCATTTTTGGTAAAGGATACATATAACAGGCAGCTGAGGCTATTATTTGAACTTGAAATTATTTTTAATTATGGAATTTTGCATACTAAGAGTAATTTCCTGTGTTTAAATTTTTTAATAAATTCCATGTTTATTTGGTATTATGATCTTTTGAGCGGTTAATAACACTTTCCGTACAAGGTATTTTGGTTAGATAGTGTTGTGCGCTGCACAGTACTTTCTATTGAAAATATACTATTTTCTTTGTAATAGAAAGTGTTGTGCGCAGCACAGAACATTTCAGTACAGAATAAACATGGAATTTATTAAAAATTTCTATAACAAGAAATCAAGCAAATTCCATAATTAAAAATAATTCCAAGTTCAAATAATAGCCTGTTATATAGAAAATTAAATATGATACATGTACATGTATATTCATTTTACAGTGTAACCCTGATTGTGTAAGTTAACTGTTCTAAAAACAATGAGACCAGATTTCTGCTAGAAAACAGACATATAAACAAAGAAAAACCACAGAAAATAACAAATGGAAAAGAAAGCCTTATAGTTAAACTTGGTACAGGTTAAAAATGGGGTTGAGTTTTGGATGGCACAGACCTCTGCCTTTAATATGCCATATGTTGTAAAAGTAATACATTGAAGAGACTTTTCTGTAGATAATAGGAATTAATAAAAAGGAACATTAATATAATCGGGTCATGTAACATTAATGATATGACACTACTTGAATATAAACACTTTTTTATGCCACCTCTGTAGCAGAGGGGGCATTATTATTAAGCATGATAATTTTTACCCTTGTCTGTCAGTACATCCATCCATAGGTCCCAAAATTGGTTTCTGTTCTCTAACTTAAAAATTTCTCAACCAAATGTTATGAAACTTATCTATATGCAACGTTTATTACCACAAAAAAACAGATGTTGATTGAATTTTAGTGGTGAAACTCAAACTTTTCTAAAGCTTTATGCCCCTTTACAAAAGGAAACATTGCTGAATTGTTCGTTTCAATTTTCTAACTTAAGTTTGCCCCAACCAGATATTACAAATCTCATACAAAATGCTTACTGCTTTATACACAAAAGAAGTTTATATTATTCATTTTAATATAATTTAATTTTGGATGTTACTGAACGCGTCTTCTGATTGGCTGATGTTATTTTGTTATCAGCCCATAGACATAATTTAGTCATGTGATTGTGACGTCATTAACGTTTTTTCATCGTTTCATACGGTTTAAAATGGATTTTAGAATTAAATTATAATTGAAATGACTGTAATATTTTTTCTGTCTATTCAAAATAACATAATGGTGCATTCCTTAAATTATGTTACTTTATTTGAAGGAGACTGATGTGAAAATTAAGGATATTGTTGGTGACATTGACAAATACTGTGATGCAATGGAAAAAGATGGACAATGGGCTGACCATGTTGTTGTAGATGCTATGGCTAGAATGTTAAGACATGATATCAACATATTACAAAGTACACCAAGTTCTGATGATATAAAAGACAGATTTTCCTTAATAAAGGGTAGTGAGCAGCCTAGCGGGGATCCATTGGTTCTTGGTCATATTTTTGAGTGCCATTATGTGTCTTTACAGATAAGAGGTATTGATATAAATATAAAAAATAAGATGTGGTATGATTGCCAATGAGACAACTATCCACAAAAGACCAAAATGACTCAAACATTAACAACTTAAAGTTGGTTTTTATCTTTAAACATTTTGTGCCCCCGCCATAGCTGGCACTAAGTTTTACCCTTGTCCGTCTGTACATCTCATAGTTGATTTCCTTTCTCCAATTTTAGTTTGCCTTAACCAAATGTTATAAAACCTATACACAATGGGTATTACAATAAAGCATAGTTTGAATTTTATACCATTGTTTTGAATTTTGGTGGTGTCACTGTAACAATTCTGGAGTATTGCTCCTTTATAAATGGAAAAATTGATGATATTTTCTTTTCTGTTCCCTAACTTTATTTTATGAAACTCTAACACAATATTTATTACCACAAACTCTTGATTTATAGTAAAAATTTGGTAAGCATCACTTTTACAGTTCTTAAGGGCATACGATACAGTTTTGATCCTGTATTTACAAGTTCATGAAAATTTGCATAAAGGCTATTTTTTACCTAATTAAATCAAATATGTAATAAAAAAATATACCTTCATGTGCTACTTTTTGCGTAAAATGAGGTCGAAATTTTGTATATTTGCTCGAAATTCAGATTTGTGGCCGTAATTTCTTTTTCGAAAGAAAGACATAACTTTTTTGGTATAAAAGATAGAAAAAAATTGTTTTTTGTTAAATAATCGGTAATTTTGGTATTTTATAAATATCTTTAAAAAATACGCATTTTTTTATTCAGAAATGACTCATATTTATCAAATGTTCATGAATTGAGGAACAAACGTAATTTTTTACTGCATGTTTATCACAATTAAAAAAAATCCTCTATTTACAGTTTTATAAGATTTGGGTCACATAATCTCCCTGCAAAATGAAACCAAATGCCGTTTTGAAAAATAGGGGTCCATGAATTCGTTTTCAAATTAAATCAGTTTGAATGATAAAAATCAGTCGAAAAATGCATCTTTTCCCGATATGTCACAGTTTGACGTCGCGAAAATAACAAATTACGTTAGCAACGTCATTACCTTCCCTGTAACTGTATCGTATGCCCTTAAGTTATGTCCCTTTATAACTTTATATAATATACAAGTGGGTGCATGATATCTGTGTCCCATGGACACAGTCCTCACAAAAAATGTAATTGTACCAGGTGTATTTGATAAACATATAAGCTATTTAACAGTAAAAAAATTGTACCAGTGTACAGGTATCAAAGAATTAAAAAAAAATTCACAAGAAGATGTATCATTATGCCCCACCTACGATAGTAGAGGGGCATTATGTTTTCTGGTCTGTGGCTCCGTTCGTCCGTTCGTTAGTTCGTCAGCAGGTTAAAGTTTTTGGTCGAGGTAGTTTTTGATGAAGCTGAAGTCCAATCAACTAGAAACATAGTACACTTGTTGTTTATGATATGATCTTTCTAATTTTAAAGCCAAATTAGACTTTTGACCCCAATTTCATGGTCAACTGAACATAGAAAATGAAAATGGGAGTTTAGGTTAAAGTTTTTGGTCAAGGTAGTTTTTGATGAAGCTGAAGTCCAATCAACTTGAAACTTAGTACACTTGCTGCTTATGATATGATCTTTTTAATTTTAAAGCCAAATTAGACTTTTGACCCAATTTTAGGGTCCATGAAACATGGAAAATGATAGTGCCAGTGGGGCATCCGTGTACTTAGGACACATTCTTGTTTGTTCTATGTTTTTTGGTCAAATAGAAAATCAATGAATGATTTTTATGTTTCAATTACATTTACAGGAGAGTTTGGGGATAATCATCAGGAGTTCCAGGAATCTGAACCAACTAACTACCTCCATGGAAGGTAAGTTGTATGTAAAGTACAATGAAAACATTGTGTTTTTTATCAAAGAAAACAATTAAATATACTTCTTGGACTTGAGATACTTCGTTAACTAATTTGAAGTATCACAGATTACCTCATATATTTTTCATTTGTTGTTCATGACTTTGCCACAATCTCCTTCATTTCCATGATTACAACATTGTGGAATGAGAATTGTCGAAAAAATAGCCACACAAATGGTTGACTAAGAGGATACATACATCAGTCTTTATGCTTAACCACAGGTATTCAACGTACGTTTTGGCAAGAAAGTTTATCGACAGGTTGTAGGTATACCCATTGGCACTGATTGTGCCCCTTTAATAGCAGACTTGTTCGTTTCAATTCTCTTACTTAAGTTTGCCCCAACCAGATGTTACAAAACTCATACACAATGCTTACTGCTTTATACACAAAAGGAGTTTATATTATTCATTTTAATGTAACTTTAATTGAAGGAGACTGATGTGAAAATTAAGGATATTGTTGGTGACATTGACAAATACTGTGATGTAATGGAAAAAGACATCAGTCTTTATGCTTAACCACAGGTATTCAACGTACGTTTCGGCAACAAAGTTTATCGACAGGTTGTAGGTATCCCCATGGGCACTGATTGTGCCCCTTTAATAGCAGACTTGTTTTTGTACTGTTACGAATCACAGTTCATGACTAAACTCAGCAAAGACCCGTTAAAATTGCATTTAATTGATAAATCAACAACACTTACCGTTATCTTGATGATATTTTTTTGTTAAATAATCAAGAATTTTCTCAATATACTTCTGAAATTTACCCCAAGGAACTTACTTTAAATAAATCTAATGTATTCGGTAATAACTGTCCTTTCTTGGATTTAGATATTTCAACGGAAAACTACACACTAAAATTTATGACAAAAGAGACTATTTTTCGTTCCCTATTGTTAATTTTCCATTTTTAGATGGTGATGTTCCTTTGGCACCATCTTACAGTGTTTATATTTCACAACTTGTTTGCTATGCCCCTGTCTGTTGTAACATTTTTGCTTTTAACGAACACAACCTATGTATTACTGGTAAATTATTAAACCAGGGATATCGTTACCATAAATTACTTAAAACCTTTACTAAATTTTTCCATATACATAAAGATTTGGTTTTGAAGTTTGGTTGTACCTGTAGAAAACTTATTTCAAACGGGATAGCACATCCTCATTTTTACGGAAATATTGTTAACCGTGCCTGGAAATTTAGAAATGATCCTGGTAAACTTATCGCTCCTTTAAATAAACTTATTCTAAAAGGTTACCTATTCAACACTGTAATAAGATCATTGAATATTGTTTTTAGTGGTATAAATATTGATTTTGTTATCAGTTTATCAAAAGCTAACTAAATATTACTAGTATGTTATATGCATATATACATTTTCATGGATCTACAATCTGTCGATACCTGTAACTTGGCATTGTACAAGTTCATGTTTTTCTCTGGCTGTTTATGACGTCTTTACACTAAATCCATTGTATGTTGGATATTTCGGATTGGTTGTTTAGTCTTAGAGGCATGATTCTTTTATTAGTTGTTAGTGGCTTTGAACTAGCTGTCAGATAACTGTGAGTACTCTCAGATCTGTTAATTGTGTCTTTTTGTGTCGGGATGTATAAATACCCGGCCACGTCCACTTGTATTTTTAGCTCACCTGGCCCAAAGTGCCAAGTGAGCTTTTCCCATCACTTTGCGTCCGGCGTCGTCCGGTGTCGTCGTTAACTTTTACAAAAATCTTCTCCTCTAAAACTACTGGGCCAAATTAAACCAAACTTGGCCACAATCATCATTGGGGTATCTTGTTTAAAAATTGTGTCCGGTGACTTGGTCAACTATTCAAGATGGTCACCACGTCTAAAAATAGAACATAGGGGTAAAATGCAGTTTATGGCTTATAACTCAAAAACTAAAGCATCAAGAGCAAATCTGAGAAGGGTAAAATTATTTATCAGGTCAAGATCTATCTGCCCTGAAAATTTCAGATGAATCGAAACAAACCGTTGTTGGGTTGCTGCCCCTGAATTGGTAATTTTAAAGAAATTTTGCTGTTTTTGGTTATTATCTTAAATAATATTATAGATAGAGATAAACAGTAAACAGCAATAATGTTCAGCAAAGTAAGATTTACATATAAGTCAACACGACCGATTTGGTCAGTTGACCCCTATAGAAGTAATTGCCCTTTATAGTCAATTTTCAACATTTTTTATAATTTTTTGTAGATTTTTCGAAAATATTTTCCACCGTAATTACTGGGCCAAGTTCATTATGTATAGAGATAATTGTAGCATCAAGAATTTCAGTAAAGTAAGATCTACAAACACATCACCATCATCAAAGCACAATTTTGTTATGAATTTATCTGTGTCCATTGTTTAATATGCACATAGACCAAGGTGAGCAACACAGGCTCTTGAGAGCCTCTAGTTTGTCTATCTGATGAGTTAAGCCTTTTTCAACTGATTTTTATAGTTCGTTCTTATGTTGTACTCTTATACCACTGTCCCAGTTTAGGGGAGGGTTGGGATCCCGCTAACATGTTTAACCCGCCACATTATTTATGTATGTTCCTGTCCCAAGTCAGGAGCCTGTAATTCAGTGGTTTTCTTTAGTTTATGTGTTACATATTTGTTTTTCGTTAATTTTTTTACATAAATAAGGCCGTTAGTTTTCTCGTTTGAATTGTTTTACATTGTCTTATTGGAGCCTTTTATAGCTGACTTTGCGGTATGGGCTTTGCTCATTGTTGAAGGCCGTACGGTGACCTATAGTTGTAAATGTTTGTGTCATTTTGGTCTTTTGTGGATAGTTGTCTCATTGGCAATCATACCACATCTTCTTTTTTATATCACCTGTCCAGGCTAGTAAAATTGATGTCGGGCTTGTAAAAATCAGGTCTACAGGCCAATAGAGTTTATCCAAAATGTATGTAAGGTTGAGCTTTGGGCCTGTGGATTCAAAACATTATCCTGAAGACTAATTTTCATTCAATAGCAGCAGAGATCAGATCTTAATACATAGGTTCAAAAGCATTCTGTCCTAATTTTTTATTCAATATTCTTTTTGTTGGCTTTTAATTGGTTTTTGGATAAAGATTGCACAAAATGCAATCAAAACCCCATGTTACTGACTCTAAATCTTCCAAAGCTTATCACTGCCTTTTTAAAACACAAAATATAGTGCATTGATCATAACATTCATTGCATACATCCTTTATTCATGAATATTTCCAAAAAATTATCAAGGTAATATATGCTCAGATATTCAAGTCACAAAACAATGTTGCCCCTATCAAAAAAAAATACATGAGTTTTACAAGGTGCAGGTAACTAATATGTGTTCTGAAAAATATAAATGATGTCATTGTTAAAGTCATCTTTGAAATTATCTCCCTTTGTCCAGAATTGTAGTTGAATTAACAACCAATGCTTTATTGACAATGCAATATTTAATTTTAATTCCAACTGATAAATTAACACAATAGTAACTCTTCTGTGCCTACAAGCACTTTGATTTTTTTATTTTGATTGTGGTGTAACAATGTTGTATTGTATCAAGTTTTTTTGTTTTTTTTTTACTCCTGATTGTTTTATTTTCCCTTTAGTAACGTCTGCTTCTGTTTTGCACACTGTCAATTTTTGTTTGGTAGTTCATATATTGTTTTTGTAAAAAAGAGCTTATTTATGTAATAATCTGTTCATACTTTGAACTTACTGTTATAAAACATTTATAATCTTTTAAAATTGAATTACGTTCATGCAAATGTCTAATTTCTTATCTGTGTTTTGCTGTGCTGTAAGTCCTTTTCAGTTATATTGCTGCTCTTGAACTTTTGTAGAAGGTTTTTGATTTTTTTTTTAAATGGACTCGAGCATCACTAAACATACGAAAAAGAAGAATCACATGCCCTTACTAGGAGATTAATCTATACCTACAATGATAATTAAAACGATTTTTAACACAATAATTATCCTTAACCAGATACTATGCTCATTGTTACAGGTCATCAAAAGCAAAAACAAGTAAAGAACAGATAGAAGTGAAAGGTAATATTTCCTTTGGTCATCATCAACTGGTGTTAAATTTAAATATTGTCATATTATTGGCATGGATGGACAAAGTCCTTAACTGGATAATAGGATGTTGGTGTTATCAATTAATGTTAACAGCAGAACAAGATCTACAAATAAAGCATGTATAAAGTCAACATACTGTAAATTCAGAAATTATAACGGGCATTCATTATTATGATTTTGTCATTTATGTCAACAATTTATACAATTTTTTGTTTGTGATTGAGAAAAATCCTGTTGAAATGATATACCAAATTTGAAAATGCGAGTTTTAATTATTGAGATATATAACGCAATAATTTCTGAGTTTACAGTAGAAGAAAGTATCAGTCAATACCTTATAAAACTTTATATTTATTTTTGTATCTTTTGCATAAACTTAGTATTTAGTAGAAATAATCAAAATGATCAGCCAAACAATATCTGTTATTTCAAACCAAATGACACTTTCCATAGACGCATCTCCTATTGGTCAATTTATTCAAATTTTTGTCAGTTCTATTGTCCTATTGGTTATTGTTCTCTGTGTAGTTTATTGTTTTTGTAGTTATAGAACACATTTAAGAAAGTCTTATTTAAAACTTCATCATTTCCCAGATTCTATTTTTCAAACATAAACAAAAAATTAAATCACTGGCAGATCCAGAAATTTTCCTAGGGGGGCCACTGACTGCCTGCTCTAGCCATGCTTCAATGGTTCCCTTAATAATCAATCAAATTTTCTCCATAAGCGGGAAGGTAGGCTCCTTGCCCACCATAAATCCTCCTTTGTTGAAATAGGATTTATGTTGAAATTTTTGTCAGAAATTTAAATTTTAGTATTTAAGTTTGAATCACTGTTTACTTTCAACAGATCGTTAATTTTACTCTAACTTTTGTGTCATATTTTTTTACAGGAAATAGAAAAGCCGACTTTTTTAAAGAAGATACATCTCATGGTTTCATCAAAAGATGCATATATAAGAAATACCTACAACAGTTTATTGCTAAAACACAAGATGCTGGTCTAGTAAGCCATGTGTATGATGTATTTGCTGGTGAAGGGAATCGTTATTCGAATGACTGGTCTCCTGTAAACTCTAATGAGGGAAGCTCTACAAGTATAGAGTTGTATGGGTCACCAGTAATAGCATTGAGAGTTGCAATAGAATATTTTGTTTCTGTGAAACAATATCCCTGTGTTGTTAGTGGGGATAATTTGGAACACACTTGTAACAGTAAATTGAAGCATTATTCAATAAGGTTTTGCTTTGTAGAGAAAAACCAAAAAAGTTTCAAAATACTTGTCGATAATATTAAGCTGACATTTGTATCTTATAACATAGATATAAACATTAAAGAAGTAAAGAAAAGAAAAAATAACATCATGGAAGTAGAAATTTCAAGTCGAAATGAAGATTTCCCGATCTTTATTTGTATAAAAAATGATGAATTTGAAAATTTAAATCCACCAGACCTAAAAGAAGGGGAATGCATGTCAACTTTTATAGATCCTTTTGGATATTCACAAATACCTATGGAGAGGGTTCAAAAGTTCATAGGACCAAGGAAGTCAGCTTTTATTAATTTTATGTCTAATTTTGTACATAGATTTAGAAATACAAAAGTTGGAGAACCGTATGTTACCCGATTGTTTGACTTAAGTAAGAAATTACTCGATGAACAAATTAATGAAGGGAAGAAATTAGTTGAAATTTACACAGAAAGGTTAAAAGTCAAATCTGAAACAGAGTTTGTCTTGGATTTCGAAGTTGTTTCTAAATTTAATCAAGTACTCTACTACTTAATCTTTGTAACCAATGATTACAGTAATTTAAAATGGATGAAAAAGTCGTTTGTCTTTGGTTCTCAGTTTGATGACAAACTTGCGTTCTCAGATTTCTTGCTACAACGAAGAGGTCATGTGATGTCTCTTCGTGAAGACCAGGATGATCATAAAGCAGCAAGTGTTATATTTGAACATTTTTGTTCTCAGGCTAAAGTTCGAGTTGAAGAAATAGAAAAGTTTATATGGTGTAAAACTATTTTTGTATGGAGACAGACTCTTGTTGAGTTGATACAAAAGTCAAGGCGTCTTTTAAAGGTAGAGGATTGCACTGGTAATTCCATTAACTGCAGTGAATTTCCTCATGGTGCTTTGTTGTCATTTAGATAGAAATGTGCAAAAGAAAGATAAAAGATCTGGATAGTAATGGTCAGTCTGATAAAATAACAATTTCTGTCACTGCAAGTAGTTCAACTCAGTGTTTAGCATGTACACCAAACTGTACTTTAATTACGCCTATTTTTAATTTTCATTTTTGCCAAATCACAAGTAAACATATGTAATCAGAAATTATCAATAAGTTGTACAGAATTGTAAATGAAAAATTAATTGGTGCAAATGAAAAATACAATATTTTCAAAATTGGTGCAATTTAAAAATACGAAATTTTCAAAATTGGTGCAAATGAAAAATACAATATTTTCAAAATTGATGCAAATGTCATACAACCATCCAACTACTTTTAGTTTTAATAAATGATTTAAAGGAGTATATATACATCTGTCTTACTCGGTTATACTTGACCACAATCTCATTTTCGAGTTTGAGTGCATGATTTTTCGTGATTGTATTTAGATTGTTTTCTACTCTGTTTATATGGATTAAATGTGTTTGTTGTATACAATCGTTGTTAAGTGTGCACCCAAAGTTTATTTTTAATTAAATCTATTTTTTTAATCATGATAATGTTAAGTTTGGTGAAACCTGCAAAATGACCTTGATATCATTGCCTTTCTATATGAATTCCAATCAATTATAATCAGTCAAGATGGGCAGCATGCAATTCATTGTATCAGCTCTATGTATGTCATATAGAAATTCATTATGGAGTTAGCTGTCTTCTTTTACCATAAATATTCCTGATTTACAATTTTCATTGGTGCGTAGTACTATATTAAAAATACTTCAATTATTATCTAGTTTTTTTAAATGTGTTGAATTTTGCATTTAAAATATTTTGTATGTTAATTTTTTGTTTTAAAATTAGATGAACAAAAGTCCCCTTCATTATTATTTAATCATTTTTATATATGCCATGCTTTATTTTTATATGTTGATCAAGATTTATATTTTTTAGTATGTCATGAAATATTATAAATTTATTATAATTATTACACAAAGTAGTACAAAGATTTATTAATTATTCTTACTGTTCATGTTAGCTTTTATTTATTTACTGACTTTATAATTTGTTATATTGTTGTAGTTAGTATTTCTATCTATTTAATAAAAATTAATCAAATTTCTTATTTTAAATTTTATTAATTGGGGAAATTTTTGGAGGGAGTGAATGGTTGGGGTAAATATGGACCTTCAGTTCTCTAAGGAGAGAGCATTACTGTGGAATTATTTATCATTAGGTGGAGGGGTGAAGGATACCAGGGGAACAGTCAAACTCATAGATTGAAAATAAACTGACAATGCCATGGCTAAAAATGAAAAAGACAAACAGACAAATAATAGTACACAAGACACAACATAGAAAACTTAAGACTAAGCAACATGAATCCAAACAAAGAGGAAGGGTAAGCAGACCCTGCCCGCATATCGCACCCGTCCGGTTGCTCATGTTATTACAAACCCGTAAATAGTCTAATTCGGTAGGTCACATTCATGAAAAGTGAAGGGGATTGTAGTTGCCACGTAAAGAACATATCTGATATCATCTGTGAAACAGTAATTCCATAATGGTCAACCAACTCGTGATGGCGTCCGTAAAATTTCAACTTCACAATTTGGAACAATTTGGATTTAATAATTATTAGGGGAGAATGTCCTCCAAAAATTGTTACAGAATAAGCAATATCCTTTATCCAATTTGCTGCGTGGAATAATTGTAATATGTAAATGTTTGTCTGGTAGGTTTCATTGATTAAGACCTTGACCTCATTTGATGCTTCCTTGGTCAATGATGATATTTTGTGCATATATCAGTTTATCATTAACTATAAACAATAGGTCAACTATATATTTGGTGTATGGAATGATTGTCAGGTGTATATGTTTGTCTGGCATATGAAGTTCATATGACCTTATAACCTCTTTTTTACGGTTCCTTGGTCAATGAAAACAAATTTGTGATTGAATCTTTTTCTCAGGAGCTATTGATAGGACCACTGTCTGGTGTATGGAATGATTGTTAGGTGTCTGCCTGGCATGGTTTATATAACCTTGACCTCATTTGGTCAGAGTACACAGTTATGATCCTTTGGTTTTCGTTGTCCACTTAAATAGTCCTTAGTGTGGACAGTGTGTTACTTGCCAAATTTTTTTTATACCCCTTCCAAATTTGTTTCTCCATGTTTTATATAGCAAGTAGGGGGATGAAATGACACTGTAAAAAAAATTGTGTAATAAATTTTAATGTAAATTAGTGATTAGGTCCAGCTGAAAAAGGTAAAAAATTAGCACTTTGGAAGCTGTCAAAAGATTTCAAGACCCCCTTAACATAAAATTGTCCATATTTTGAGTTAGAGCCGATGAAGTTTTTTATAATTTTGATATAAATTGTCCCAAAAATTGTAAAACACACTGTAAAAATATTATTGAGAAAGCCCAGGTGGGATCTTTTTAATTTTCATTTATTTTCTAAAAGAAATGCACTAAATAACTGTGTACTCGGACCTAATTAAGATTCGTGGTTCATTGGTTAATGGAAAGATTTTGTGGTTTGATCTTTTCTCAGGTTCTATAAGTGATAGGACCACTGTGTTTGGTGTATGGAATGATTGTTGAGTGAACATGTCTGCCTGGCATGGTTTATATGACCATGACCTCATTTTCATGGTTTATTAGTCAATGTAAATATTTTTGTGGTTGGATCTTTTTCTCATGTTCTATAATAATAAGTGATATGATCAATGTGTTTGGTGTATGGAATGATTGTTAGGTGTCTGCCTGGCATGGTTTATATAGCCTTGACCTCATTTTCGTGGTTCATTAGTTAATGTAATGATTTTGTAATTTGATCTTTTCTCAGGTGCTATAAGTGATAGGACCAGTGTTTGGTGTATGGAATGATTGTTAGGTGTCTGCCTGGCATGGTTTATATAGCCTTGACCTCATTTTCTTGGTTCATTGTTCAATGTGAAACTTTTTATGGTTGGATCTTTTCTCAGGTGCTATAAGTGATAGGACCAAATGTTTGGTGTATGGAATGATTGTTAGGTGTTCATATGAAAAGGAAGATGTGGTATGATTGCCAATGAGACAACTCCCCACAAGAGACTAAATGACACTGAAATAAACAACTATAGGTCACTTTACGGCCTTCAACAAAGAGCAAAGACCATACTGCATAGTCCTCCATAAAAGGCCATAAAATGACAAATGTAAAACTTTTCAAACAAGAAAACTGATGGCCTAATTTATGTACAAATTATTAACAAAAAACAACTATGTAATTACACATCAACAAACGACAACCACTGAATCACAGGCTCCTGACTTGGAATAGGCACATGTATACAGAATGTTGCGGGGTTAAACATGTAAGCAGGATCGCAACCTTCTCCCTGGGACAGAGGTGTAACAGTTCAACATAAAAAGGAACTATAAATATCAGTCTGGCATGGTTTATATAACCTTGATGTCATTTTCATGGTTCATTGGTTAATGTAAAGATTTTGTGTTTGGACCTTTTCTCAGGTGCTATAAACAATAGGACCACTGTGTTTGGTGTATGGAATTATTGCTAGGTGTACATGTCTTCATGGCATGGTTATATAACCTTGAAAAAATTTCATTGTCTTTTGCATGGTCAGTATAAGGATTTTGGTGATTTGAACTTATTCTCAAGTAGTATAATTGATAGGACCACTATATTTGGTGTATTGAATAATTTGTAGGTGTACATATAACAAAGATGTGAATTGATTGACAACTCTCCACAAGAGACCACATGACACTGAAATTAACAACAATAGGTCACTATACAGCCTTCAACAATGAACAAAGCCCCTACCACATAGTCCATGAGTCGGCTATAAAAAGCCCCTAAATAACAAATGTACAAACATGTCTGTCTGGCATTGTTCATTTAAGGTGGTACCCAACACTTTCACTAAAATTAATTTGGCTCGTTTAATTTTCATAAAATTTTGCCGAAGTATTTACTTTGAGCCTTTAACAAAAATATTAAAATATCAAACATTTTGAACCAACCGTTTTGTCAGAAAAATTACACTGGTTATATAGCAATTTGACAAACACTAATTTTGATCATTGAGAAGCTTTATATTTCTTTTAAAACAAAACGTAATTAAAACGTTTAGCTGACTTTACAGAGTTATCTCCCGGTAGTGTTAGGTACCACCTTAACTGTGATTTCATTTTCATGGATTATTGATAACATCAAGTTTATGTGATACTTGTAGTAAAACTTTCATAATACAGACTTTCTACATGAAATCCTCATAAGTAAAACAGGCAAGACATTTCATCATCTTCAGATTTCTGATATAACCATGACATACATTTTCATTATAATAAGATGAAATCTGTTGGCCTTTTTTAGATGCTGTTGTGTTTTGTGTTCTATTAATTTTTCTTTTTTAACCAAAGAGTTCATTTATTTTCAATTTATAAGTTTGAATGTCCTGCTGGTATCTTTCTCCCCTCTATTAAATCAATAACAATATAGAGACACTTCTGCTGAAATTTAAGCTAGCTAACTAGGTTTTCACTATTTTCACCATTTTCTTTGTAGGTGTCCTATGATTTTACAATTTACATTGTATATCTATTTTCAAGAATAACTCAAGAATAACTCATACTGAAATAGATCTAATATTATTTTCTTACATTCAGACAAGCAAACATTAATACAAACAATCAGTAACCATAGTAACATAACAAACGGAAATATAATTATTTCGTTGAGAAGTATTTTTTCAAATTATCTTAATTAATAAAAGAGTTCCTTGTTTACCAAGAAACTGGACTTTTTTCACTAAAAATTCATACATTTTATAGTGATGTAAGTTTTTACAATGGAATATAGTCATATTTATCAAAAGAATCAACTTTAAAACTTTGTAAAAAAGGCTATATCTGTTAAAAAATGAATAAATTATAAAATCAATGTAGAATAATAGCAATTTAATAGACAACTTTCGAGTTCGATGAATTTCTGTCAAAAACTCTGGTTTTAGTGAACATCATTTGTGCGTTTAGGGGCGTTGTCACATCCATTCCAATGTTGAGCCAGAGACATATATACATGTGTATATATGTCTCTGGTTGAGCGAGTGGTTGGAAAACTATAATTCTATATGGTACGAATTATTCGGCAAATTGAATTCTCAAAATTGACAATCAGCATTGCTGTCATCAGGGAATTTTCATTAAATACCTACAGAACAACCATTATTTCTAGTTTATTCTGCACATTGATGATCACTAAGACGGTGATGGATGAACTCAAAAGTCTATTGTCTTGCTACCTTCAACATAAAAATAAGATGATGTGGTATGATTGCCAATGAAACAACTCTATCAGTAGGTTATAACATTTTTTCTTTCTTCTAACTTTAGATAAATTTCCCGAAATTAAAAGGAAGAATATCATGACTGACTATGAAAAACAAGAGAGAAAAATTAAATACTTATTATTTAAGGTGTTAGACCTTGGTTCAGGGAGATAACTCTTTAAATTAGTTATGTGTTTGTAAAAGTCAAGTTTTATCAACGTATTTTAAGCATTTACCTGAAACAGATTGAAAATAATCTATGTAACATAGAAGCTTAGAATTTATTTATGAAAAAAATGATTGACACAAACGTACTGATGATTTTAAGAGTTATTTCCCTCAACCTAGGTCTACCTCCTTAAGATATCAGAATATTAATAGGATACTTCTCTTGGAGTTGTAAATATCAATAACAGATTTAGGCATCAAATATTAATCTGACAATTTATAATATGTAATAACTATTACTTTTTTCTCTATAGTTGTTTATTTAAGGTAGCACTACAGTCTAACAATGATTTTTTGAAGATATTTTTTTTATCACATAATTTTGAAGTAGGAACTATTCTGCACAGTTTGTAAAAATCCCAAATTCATTATCATATTGGAACAGGGAGTAAATTGATAATTGACTTATGTAAATAAAAGCACATGGTAATTAATCTAAATATATAGGCATTTGGGAGGGGCTAATATGTCAATCATCTGTTGATGCCAGTGTCCAGCTGTTAATCCCTGACCATAAGATAATTTTTGTAGTCTTATCTCATTGTTCTGCAACAAAAATAATTTATATAACAGGAAAGTGAATAGAGAAAAGAAAAAAAATCTAAAGGGAACAAAAACTACCAAAAATGAAAAAAAAAATACTTTGGAAAAGAGTAAGAAAGTATTAAAAGCCTCTGACTGCCTGTAAAAATTTATTTCCTTGGTCTTCTTCATTTGAATACAGTTTTATGCATTTAAACTAATTTTCAGTTCATGTGTAATTTTTCAATTCCATTAAATTAAAAAAATTCTGAGGAAAAGTGTATTTTCAAGAAGAGGATGGTCTAACTCTTGATCTTTTTATGAACATGTTTTTTATGCACATTTTTAATGTTCAACCATATTTCAGACATAGTTTATTTCTTTTTTAAAATGTAAATGAAAATTATTCTTTATATATATAGAGAGAATAATGATGTTAAGCATTGATTATATGCAGCTGGTCAATCATGTTATTCTCTTATCTTAGACTGTCTGGAAAGAGGCGGAGCTTTGTCTATATTTAATTACTACATTATAGATGTTGGTCAAATCTGTGACGTCACACTCCCGCCAAATGCCAAGTTAGTGTTGGACAGTTCACATATAATGCTAAATTTACAGCATTAGAGCATCAAAGACACAAAGTGTGTGGTTCTATTGATATAGTAATGGTACCAGAACACTCCTGGGGTGTTCCCAGTGGAATTTTTGTATTTATATTGACTTTACAGAGGTTCTAAGGGGAAAATTTAGTTTTTAGGTCATTTCTCAGAACAATTTTTCATGAGAATTGTAATGAAAAAATGAAACTAGAAACTTTATGGGTACCCCCTTTGGCTTGACTTTGATATATATGATTAAAGGGTGTATTTTCTACAATACCGTGTCCCAGTTTTTGGATAATATGCTTCTAAATGAATTTATAGGTCTCCAAAGATGAAAGGTGAAATGAGGTTTAGAACCCAGCAGTTAAATCAACATATCTTCTTACTGGAGGCATATATCAAAAATCTAAGACACGGTTTTGTTGATTTTGTATAGTTGATTAAAGGGATGAAAACAAATTTTTACTACCATTTGACATGAATGTGCCATTTTGATTTAAGTTGGAAGACCACTTTTTTGGCAATTAATGAGCTGTATTTTGAGATTAATCAAACCAAAAATATTTTTTTAAATAGATTAACAAAGAGTTATATTTCAGCTTTAAAATGAGTTATAGATTTTAAAAATCCATTGAGTAGTTTAAGAGAAATTAATCTTTAAAGACTGTTGATTGGAGTCAAAAAATTCTGACTGTAGTGCTACCTTATTACTACACAACACTATATTTAAATTAAATCTTCAAAATGGATATTCGTTTTTTTACTTTGGTATCTGAGTGTCATTTTGTTTGTAATTTTAAGTCATTAAATATTAAGAATAATATGTTCAAAATTTTCTACATATTCAATATCATTATTCATACAACTGATTTATCTGTATTAAAATGTTGGGGTTTTCACTTGAAAAATTTAAACAATTGGTACTGTGGATTCATTTATTTTCATGGCTACCAATTTTTAGGATTGAGGAAAACTTGCATTCTCATGGATTTTTGATTTCATGGTTTTGTCAATCTCATGAAAACTTGTAAATCGTTAAACATTTGTGAATTTGTGGTTCACCTCTGAACACAAAACAAACAAAAAATTGGTATCCAACGAATTATTATGAATCCACAGTAGGTTGATTTCCAGTACACATAAAAATATAACTAACATGACAGTAAAAAGCACTTCCAACAGTACAGTAAAATCCAGATATAAAGTCAAAACTTTTAAAGCAACATCACCGGTATTAAAACAAAATAGGTCAATTTCAGTAACATGTCTTTAAACAATTATTAAAGGAGTACTATATGTTATATGATTGTGTAATGCATTTCTGATGGCTATGGCTTAAATTTCATGTTGTAATTAAAAACCATAATCTTATCAAGGGAAAAACACTTTACATGTACAGTATTTCTTCAATTGGAACACACAAAAAAATCCATAAGATGTTTATCACAAACCTAGAATCAAAGTAAGCCCTGAAGAATAAAGATTTTAATTAATCATTGAGATCCTTGTTTTCAAAATTCCAACAGGAAACATACTTTATATAATTGTATAAATAAACCAATTTTTCAAGATGTTTCGGTCATTGGCCTTCTTCAGTCCTTTATTTTCCCTCTCAACTACATGGCTGACATTAACTTTTTTTTCCCTTTTCAATCATTGAAAGATGTTAAAGATCAATGATAATCATTGAGAGGTAAAATAAAATTTTGCATTGTATAGAAAGCTTAAGTTGTAGTTGATTCAACTAAAATTCAGAACAAAGGAAGATAACTCTAATTATTAAAGATTACTTTAACAATGACATCATTACAACCAATTGCATTGAGAATGTAGGCAAAGGTAATATCTTTGATTAGCTTGCTTGCTAGCTAAACCATGAAGTCATAACTAGGTTAGGTTAACTACCCTGCTTTAAGAGTAACTATCTGTCTGTTGGACTAGGTTACTTTGAAAGGATAGTAGTATACCTGACCTTATTATAACTTCACAGTTCAGCTAACAAGCAAGCAAACCAAAGATAATACCTATGCTCACACACTCAATGAAATCAGCTGTAATATTTTAAGAACAGATATTAGATTCCTGCACCTTGCAAAAGCTATGAAATGTTCTTGACAAGTGTAACATTATTTTTTGACTTGATATCTGAGCATATAAAATTTAAAAGTAAAATCACAAAAATACTGAACTTAGAGGAAAACCAATTTGGAAAGACCATAATCACATGGCAAAATCAAATAACAAAACGCATCAAAAACGAATGGACAAGAACTGTCATATTCCTGACTTGGTACATGCATTTTCAAATGTAGAAAATGGTGGATTAAATGTTCATGTATAGGATATTTTGAATGTTATGACTCAATGCACTATATTTTGTGTATCTTAAAAGTAGTGATCAACCTATGAAGATTTACAAATCAAGTCAGTACCATAGGGTTATGATTGCATTTTAGGCAATCTTTACCTAAAAATGAAAAAAATATTGTAACTTCTTGGAGTACAAAAGCCAAAGCACAAAGCAAACTTTAAGAACACACCAACCTTAAGTGTTTGTGGGAGATGTAAATATGTTGTAATCTTTTTTAAGCTAAATCCATGAAGTGCTTCAAAAAGTTGCTTGCCCCTCAAGTCAAAAAAAAAGAAGAAAAAAGAGTATAAAAATAAATCAACAAAAAAAATGAAGAAAAAAAAAGGTGTTTTCTAATTTCTTTCAAAATGTTTCAAACACAACTTCTATCTCTCTTTGAAACAAAGTTGTAGATTAATATTTGAACATCATCATTAATTTCAAACTAAACATAAATGTGTGACTGATTTGAAATTAACTCCACCCCAATACCAGGTCCTATCATTTATACAAGGAACACAAAATAAGACTGTATATAAAGATTTTACTGTAGCTATACATTTACACCATTATTTACAGTAAAAGCAGGTTACATTTATCTTTTGAAGATAATATTCAGCACTATAGATAAACAAATAAATTACTGTACAAAAACAATCTATTTCATAGTTTTGCCATTCTTTCATACAATTATATATTACTTTTGAAATCAGACTAAGAAAGACAACAACATGCCTGTAGTATAAAAAATCTTATAAAATCTTTGACATCATCAACTTACTTTAGATCAATAGACTTTCTTCACGAAAAATATTTGCTTTTTTGTACAACACAACACATGAATGACTACAATGTGAGCAGATCTGTTATTTTTTTCAATAAAACTCTGTCTACTAAATAACTTCATTCTTTAAGTTTAATTGTAGTTTCCGTCAGTGGCAGATCCAAAAATTTTCAAGGGGAGCCAACATACTGCCTAAAAAGGGGGGGCCTGAAAAACCCTCTAAATCCACCTCTGTCCAAGACTTTTAAAATGTTCCTGATTTTTCTATAAGATTTTGTGTTCACTGTAAGCCACTGTTTTACTATTTGTCTAAAAGCTCATGACAATTTTAATTTTCCCAATTTCCAGCAATCAGCCGATTTCAAAAGTAATATACTGTTAAGGATCTAATATATAACTGGTATATACATACAAGTATGTACATAAATCATTTTTTGACTCATTTTCTAGTTTAACTTCATCAAAATGAGCTTCTAAAACCATCTATCAACATCGGATCCAATAATATATATATATATAGAAATACAAAATTTATAACAAACATAAATAGCACTACATTGTATACAATATAACAACCAAAAGTTTTAAAACTTCTATATATAGATGAACTATAAATAGAATATATAATGTCAAAGAAATCATTTTCAATAATAAATAATCTTCAAGATGTTTAACATCAATACATATACTATTAACAAGGACAATAACACAGTGTTTTCTTTTAAGAACAACATTTACCTTTATCAGATAAAGGATTTACAATGGACTTTTACAATATATTTACAAAAAAGGGGGGATATACAAATATACAATCAATTTTTGACTGCAACAAATTTGCTTCTTTCTGTAATTTCGTCCAAGCTAGGTAACAATAATATATACAAAACACATATGAACATAAAAATGCAAAATTCTCCTTTATAAGGAAATAAAATATTAAAACAAAAAATATATGAGTAAATTTATCTCCTAACCATGCTAATGTATGTAAGAGAATTAGAATGTTTAAAAAAAATTAGAAAGACAATCAACATCATTATATGCTGCTACTTTAAAAGAGATCAATATATATCTATAGATCTGCTCAATATAAAAATAGGAAAAGTTTAAAATTCTAACAAAGCATGTAAAATATTATCAATATTATAATCATCTAGTACAAATATCTTTTGTTCTATTAAAATTGTCTTTTAAGTTTTGTTAAGTCAGCAAAACAATTGAACACTGCACTAAAAGTCTTTAAATAAGTGCTATAGCCATGCAATTTTGTATTCATGGCAAAAACCCTTCTTATATTTTTTTCTGCACCATTTGTTTGTTCAACTTATACTTAAATGAACTTGAATACCAGCTGTTTCATCCATTTTATCAAATTTTTATAAACTCTTTTCAAAAGTAGTATATAAACATGTTACTAGTGGCAGTGATACAGAACATTATGTTTTTGTATACTTTTATGATGTAAGCAAATAATTTCATTTGTTCAATCATTACCCAAGCTTGTCTCATGGGTTTTTCTGCTATTAAGAATGCTTTGTGATGTCACAAATCCCATTATAAAAAGCATGCATACTACAAATTCTTATGCTGTACAAAAACATATTATCCAAAGGCGGATCAAGAACTTTATGTAAGGGGGAGTGGGTTGATGACTGACACAAGGAGGGGCCGCTCCAGTGATTCCCTATATAATCAACCAAATTTTTCCTATGAAAAGGGGGGGACTGGATCCACCTATGTAATATCTGACCACAAATTATTCTAAAGTAACTTTCAGTTTTGTGTAAGTTTGGGATGATGGGAAAACTTGCTCACTTATCAACTATCCCCCATCAAAGGGAGATAATAATCCCCCAGCAAAGGGAGATAATAAATATCATCATTAAAAAGATTTAATGATGGAAAGAAAACATTTTTAATAATAAACTTTACTGCTATAGGTGACTAGTTAATAACTTCAAATTTATAGTTTTATTTGATCAGGCAATTCCCATTTATTTTTAAACATATATTGTAATAGGATAAAACACATTTTGTTCTGTAGTTAAAGTTCATTGGTGTGTAAACTGAACCAATTCACCCATAAACAAACAATATGTGGTGATCCTTATTATTTTTTATATATACATAACATATGTACCTCTGCAGATCCCAAGTATGATAATGGAATCATCACAGGTAATTAGCCATTTTGAATATATTGGTAATGAATGTAGTCTGGCAAACAAGTTCTATAAAAATAAAAATCTGCCAAAAAATCACTACGTGACAAGGTCTTCTAACCGATCATTATATAGTAAGAGATTCTTATAATTATGCAAATCATATGAGAAATATTCATACTCTTTTTCCCCAAAATATGTTGATAAAACTAAATATAAGCACCCATGCAGTTACACAAATAAAAAATATTCACAAAATGCAATCAAACCAGAAAAGCCACTGCAGACTAATTCCTATCTGGTAAATATATTTTCAGTCCAAAACACCATTTTGTTTGGATACATTAAACTGATTTTCTTAATCTTATCTCTTAATCGAAAATGAAACTTAAAACTGATTAACTCACTCGGTTGTGAAAGATAATACATCTGAATCAATACCTATTCCTAAAAGAGGAACAAGTTGAAAAAGTCATTTTAAAATTGTTTGGTTTTAGAAAAAAAAAATCCTTTTAGGGAGTTACATATAAAAACCCTATTGTGATATAAAAGGAAATCATCCTTACTAGTGATCTAGGTTCTGTGATATCTTTCAAGGGAAGAACATTTATTAATATTTGGTCCTTTAGGCTTTATTGTGGAAAAGGACCAATTATAGTACTTTCCCAACAGTTGAGTAGCAACGGTATGGGCTTTTGCTCATTGTTGAAGGCCGTACGGTGACCCATAGTTGTCAATGTTTGTGTCATTTTGGTCTTTTGTGGATAGTTGTCTCATTGTCAATCATACCACATCTTCTTTTTTATATACAGTTACTCAAGTGGACAACAAATCTTTAAGATGCATGTGGTGATGAATGATAGAACCATGTGACAGCAATAGTTCAAACAGGCCCTTTTGACTATGTGAGCTAAAAATAGTTACATTTATTTTTACAATCAAACTTAATCACAAGAACCAATAACAGAAGCATTGCAGTTTTAAAAGATAATATCTCATATACATCTAGTAAAGTTAAGAAAAACATTAAGTTGTAAACATAGTGCATGTTTGTAAAATCATAAAATTTTAGTTATATTCATTCTGATTATCACATTTATTTTCATTTTTGCCATTTTCTTATAAATTGATGTAGAATTATTAAAAAAAAACAACATGTTTGTCTTTAATGTTACAAAATCCTATCTATGAGTATGGACCTATGTGGCTTGGTCCTTTTATATTTACTTCAAAGAGATGTTGTAGGTGCTGAAATTATTTGCTATTTAAATTTTTTCATCTATCAACATTTGAAAAAGGAAAATCTAATTACCATGTCAGATTCAGAAATTTTCATAAGGGCACTGACTGCCTAAGAAGGGGCTGCTTCAGGCTTTCCCTAAATATTCAACTTAATTTTTCCCACATGTCCCCTCTACCCTTAATCTGTCTCTAATTAACTTAAAATTTAAATAAGCTGATGCTGCCAATTTTTATTATTGATATGAGGGACCCATCTACATTATTTTATTCGCATCATAAATTTCTAATTGATTGATTGTTGTTTTCTTAACATCTAGTAGAAAATATTTCATGCAAATTTACGACCAGAAAATATAATTAATAAATTTAAGCTACTGCATAATTACATAAAACGTTGAACATAATTAAAACATGCTGCATTCCACAGAAGTCATGTGACATATGTACAGATAACTTAGTCATGTGACATATGTACAGATAACTTAATCATGTGACATATGTACAGATAACTTAGTCATGTGACATATGTACAGATAACTTACTCATGTGACATATGTACAGATAACTTAGTCATGTGACATATGTACAGATAACTTACTCATGTGACATATGTACAGATAACTTAGTCATGTGACATATGTACAGATAACTTAGTCATGTGACATATGTACAGATAACTTAATAAGTTTATCCTTCTACCATTGAAGATTATAACAAGATTAAAATTTTAGTTTTTAAAAACAAAACATTTAAATTGAGCAATTTCATTGAACTGCAATTGATTTTTGTTTAACAACAAAAACTATACATAGACAACAACTTATAAACCATTAAAAAAAGAAGTTCTGGTTATTTTTTAAGGTCTTTTACTCCTTTCTCTATGACTGTTAAGGACCATATGAGCTTTTGAACAAATGTGTATTCCACTTTTTCATTTTTAGAAATTCTTAATTTACCCACACATTTTCAAAAAAGTAATTAGTATTTTTCATGATGTTTGTGTTGACATGACTATGTTGAGATATTTTTGCAGATAAACACAATAATAGATAAAATACCAACAGCTTAACATTCCTAAGTACAAAATAGCATTATATGATAGTTTATAAAACATCAATGCTGGTGTTGTAAAATAGTTACTTTTAAAATCTAATAAAAAGTTATACAAATAGTTTGAAATAGTTCAGTTAATCTCTTTTTTACATGGGTTGCTGGCTGACAAAAGACGATGATGAAGAACTGATATGATTGGTTGGTTGTGGCATGTGATCAAATGTTGACCTTTGACTGGTGTGGTTGCTAGGTAGGCTACCATGACCATTAAGTTTGTTGAATTGTTGAATATCATTGATAAAGCTGTTGGCTCTTGGAGACTGGGACCCTAGTGGAGGGGGTCGTTGAAAAAAATCAACCCTAGGGGAATCAAATGGCATCATAGGGGGGAAACTCAATCTTCCATTTCTATTTCTTGAATTATCTGCTAAGTTGACATTTGACCTATTGTTGACCTCTTGACCTCTGATCTGTGTGTCTGCTGGTGACAGAGAAGATGTATTACTGGACACTAGGTTCTGCTGATCACGACTCATCATTGCTCGTACAATTAGATTTTCTTCAGAAAGTCTATAATTCTCCGGCTGCTGATCCTGCAGTCTGTCGTTTGCATTTTTATCGGGAAATCTAAAATCTGCTCTCTGTGTATCTAGTCGATCGGCAGATTGTCTGAAGTTGTCTGCTCTATGTGCATCACGTTCATCTAAACGTTTGTCAGTAAATCTATAATTATCTCCCCTGTTATCTATTTCCATGCTCTCAGGGCCTTTGTTATTAAATCTGAATTCACTGGTTTTTGTTTGATCAAATCTTTTGGCAACAGCAAGATGAGCGAATCTGGCAACTTCGTCATTTCTTTGATGTAATGCCCTATCTAGTGGTGGAGAATTGGTAAATCTAAAGTTGTCTGCCCTTCTATCATCCATTCTATCACCAGAGTTCACATCACGTTCTTCTGACGTAAGATCTATAGTGCTAGACATACCATTGCTAGGTAATCGTGTAGGCTTTGGTTTGTGAATTCGGTTGATAAGATCTGACTGAACACCATCTATTGACTTTAGATGAACATGCATCTGTAAAAGAAGAAAGTTGATTTTAGTCACTGATTTTTACATCTAATCCAGACGAAATTAAATTATGCATCCACAGGGAAAAAGTATTCAGTAAAATTTGTTTCCCACTTTATACAACTATTTCTTAAAAATAATTGTTTATACAATTATAGTCACGACTGTTGCTATGACTTATATATAACTGACAGACTATGCAGTATGGGTTAAACTCATTGTTGAAGGCCATGCATACAGTGACCTATAGTTGTTAATTTCTGTATCATTTGGTCTCTTGTGCAGAGTTAATTGCATTAGGCAATCATATCACATCTTTTTTATGTCTACTATTTTCCATCACCTCAAAAAATTACATGATTGAGCCCTTACAAATATTTATTAAAAAGTTAGTATTTAAATGATATGGAATGAACATCAATAAGAATGGTTGTTTACAGATAATTTCCTAATGCATGTAAAGCAAAACTTTGGTTAGCTTGCTTGCTTTGCTTGTATAATTGTTTATACAAGCTTTGTAAATAAGATTGACATCTTTAAACAATATACAAAGGCATAGTTTAACCTGTATATATAATATATGAATTTAATTGGGTGTTATCCTAATGATTATACAATATATAAACAAAGCAAGCAAGCTAACTTTTTAGTCTTGCTCTGCATCCTTTAGAACATTAGCTGTAATAATTTTTTTAAATATGTTAAAGGTGAACTGTTAAATTTTTTTTTCAAATTGTTGAGGTAAAGATCTACTTAATAATTGCCTCTGTTTAGATAATATTTAAAAAATCTAATCACAAAATGAGTGCTTTTATAAAGTAGCTTACAATGAAAATTAACAAATTAAAAAAAAATCAATCTACCAGAACATGTTACTAAATCACAACCTGTTTAAAAAAAACTAACTCAAGTTGAATTAATAGTTTTTACAATTCCTTTAACTTTATTATCGTCATAAACTGTTAATAGTTTGTTAGAAGCTTACATTTTCTTGATTATGTCCCCCCAATTTACCTGATAAATTCAACCGTTTAAATCTAAAAAAATGGAACTAAAATTCCCCCCAATTTACCTGATAAATTCAACTGTTTAAATCTAAAAAAATGGAACTAAAATTCCCCCCAATTTACCTGATAAATTCAACCGTTTAAATCTAAAAAAAAAAATGGATCTAAAATTCCCCCCAATTTACCTGATAAATTCAACCGTTTAAATCTAAAAAAAATGGAACTGAAATTCCTTAAAAAGCTATATAAGAAAATTTTGAATTTAGATTCTAAAAATGAAGCTATCTTTAATAATACTATTGATATTTTACAAACAATTTATCCTATAGTTAATGATTATTATGATCACAAAATTAAATGCATTCCTATAGATTGGCTGCCAAGTTGAAAGACTTATTTTTGAATCAGAGTTATCTCCCTTCCATTGTTCTAAACTATCTGTGTATTGCCCTCATGAACCATAAATTCTGAATATTAGCTGAATGTGGCTGAAATTCTCTGAATTTTGGCTGAAATGTGTCTTAGAACAAATCAGGTGTCTGAATTCTGTCTGACCTGTTTATTGATGGTGTCTGAATATTGTCTTATAGTTCTGAATTTTGTCTAAATACTTCCTATTTAGTCAGAAAAAGTTTCAGACATATTCAAAACTTCTGAGTACTGTCTTATTTGTCTGAATTATTAAGAAACACCAGTAAGATCAATTCAGAAACCAAAAATTAAATTAAATACACCCCTAAACATCTGAATTTTGTCTGAATTATTCTTAATCATTCAGATATTATGTCAGACAAAATTCAGAAAATTGGAAATAAGTAAATTCTAATATATAGATCTGAATATTGTCTGAATTTTTCTAAATCATTCAGAAGTTATGTCAGACAAAATTCAGAAAACTAGAAATAAGTCATAGATCTCAGAATAATGGCTGAATTACACTGAGTTATTTAATTTTAACACATAAATGGAAACATAAAAATAATACTTTAAAAGTCTGAATGTTATGTGAATAAGTTTCACCAACAAAACTACACAAAATAAAATATTTTGAAAATGTACAAATAACAGCAAGAATTAATTTCCCTGATTACAAAAGTTTTGAAATCCTTCATCTGGCTCACCAACATAATAGTGCAAGAATCTTACAGTGTTTTTCCCAGGCAATACAGATACTGACCTTATTTTTCATCTAACATTTTGGGATGACCGTGAATGCTGTTTTGGTCATCAGTTTAACCCCAATGACATATTTACTATGAAATACTTTGGAAAACCAAGTGTACATAACAAAAAACTCATGAGTTTTAGTGATGAAAAACTGTGAAGAAACACTTGTGCACTTTAAAACACTGTTTTTGAAAATTAAAGCAGTATTGCATTATTTATCATTAATATACTGATGCATGGGCATTAGTTTTGTTAGAAAAAGAACTAGTATATAGTATATATTTGTTTAGGGGCCATCTGAAGGACACCTCCGGGTGCGGGAATTTCCATGAAGTTGGTCACAGGTGTTACTCTATAGATAATTTTATCAACCAATCATGGCCCCCAAAATTTGAGCTATACAATCAAATGAATTACAAACACAGTAAATGATAAGAATGATTAGACAATAAGATATGATATGAATACTGATAAAATTGAGAATGAAAATGTGGAATGTGTCAAAGAGACAACAACCCGACCATAGAAAAACAACAGCAGAAGGTCACCAACAGGTCTTCAATGTAGCGAGAAATTCCCCCACCCGGAGGTGTCCTTAAGCTGGCCCCTTTAACAAATATATACTAGTTCAGTGATAATAAACGCCATACTAATATCCAAATTATGATATTCATATCATATCTAATTGTTTACAAAGAGTTCTTGATTGACATAATCTAAATTGAGAGAAATGTTTCACATTGCAGCCATGTAAGGTCAATGATGTCAAATTTCTTCACAAATCAATTACATTTTTTATAGGCCATAGGCGGATCCAGGGGGCCCCACCTTTTGTGGGAAAATTTGGTTGCTTATATAGGGAATCACTGAAGCATGACTGGAGTGCCCCCCCCTTTAAGGTCAGTCAGCAGCCCCCCCCCCCCCCCCCCCTTATGAAAAGTTCTGGATCCGCTACTGTAGGCCTATTGCTTTCATACAAAAAAAAATTATATTTATATATTTATCATGAACATTTCTCATTTGCTTAAACCTCGCCCTTTCAGCAGACTTGAAGAGTTTTGGATTAACTAATAATTTTTTGCAAGCATCAATAAAATATCTTGTAATGAAAAGAGTCTTCTCTACAATTAAAAGAAGCATGGCTTGAAGATATATGTATCTTTCTTCACTGATCTGCACTAACACAAAATGTTCTCTTGTCAATAAACACAGTCATATTAAAAAGTATGCCTATGCCATTCAAGATCGTTAAAAACTTCCATCATCATATGCAATTTTCAATATATCTTTATGGACACGAAGCACATGAAGTAATATGGAATATATTTTTTATAAGTATTCCCTATCTATAAGTTGTAATTGTTTTCTCAGCTTGAACTTAGTATTAAAACTGTCTGTTACATAGAATTTGATATTTATCATGGACCGTTTTCAAATTAATATCGTACATGTTATATTTTCTACTGCAACTAAACAATTTGGAGCCAGGATAGCCTACATTTTGCCCTTAAATTTAAGCAACATAAAATATCTCAAATAAAAATATTAAATGCTGACATTCTATGATTTCATTAATTTAATAAATAAAAAAAATTGTCAACTTTTTGTTTTAGACAGTGTTAATAGCTTAAAATATTCTTTTGATTAGTCTTGACTTTATAAAATCTTCTTCTTCTTTTACCCAATTGTGATACATGTTTTTTTTAAATTATTTTTTATTGGCTTTGAACTAACTGTTCTGTGCGTTTTTCTGCTTTATATGCATCTGATGAGTTAAAATCTTTTCAGCTAATTGTTATAGTTTGTTCTTATGTTGTGCTGATGCACACCTGTCCCAGGTCAGGGGAGGGTTGAACTCTCACATAAATGTTTAGCACCGCCACATCTTTATGTGCTCTTGTAATTCACTGGTTGGCCTTTTTTGACATGTTTGACTCACCTTGAGCATATGTGATTTGAGACTACTTTCGTTGGTATATGCCCTATGATATGTTTGACTCACCTTGAGCATATGAGATTTGAGACTACTTTCGTTGGTATATGCCCTATGACAGATCATGCATTGGAATTGTTTGGTCTGAGACTTTTTGAGATGTTCGTCATGGTTTCTCATATGATGATGGAGATTAGCCATTTGAGCAAAGGCTCTGTCACAACCTTCAAATGAACACCGGTATGGTTTCTCTCCTGCAAAATAGTAAAAATACATACTTTAATGAGTTATAGTTCTTGGGGGGGGATTAAGTTTCCTGATTTCTAAGTCTGAACACCATTGCTCATCTAGGCTTATTTTTTTACCTTTTTTGTCTCAGACTCTCAAAGATCAAATTTACATGAAAATAGTTTCATTTTCTTTAATGCAATTTGCCAGCCATTTCTGCATGACCTTCAAAAATGTTCTCATGAAATTTTGAAATTTCAATTGGAAACAAAGCCAAAGGAAAGGTGATTGTAATTAATTCATAGCTGAAAAAGAAACATTCATTTATTTTGTTTGATGATAATTTGGCCCAGATTTTCAAATATTAATATTAAAAAAGAGAACATTCCTTCTTGAATTATTAATCTTACAAATAAAGGTCTTATGATCTATCCACTACAAATTCCATTGCAGGAAAAAATTGAGAGTTGTCTCCCATTGAACATATAGAGATTTGAAATGGTTTGCACACACATTGATTCACTGATGATGATTAATGTCTTGCCACTAATATAACATGCAGGAAAATGACATGATAATGTGGAATGGAGACATCCGGCTAATTAGAAGTAAACAGAACCATTGAGTGGTAGTTATAATGTGCTGAAAGGACACAGTTGACAGGAAAATAAAACTATGTTGACCATCTATGCTTGCTTAAAATGTTAAGGTCTTAATGCTCTTAAATCTAAATGCTGCGTGCTTGGAGCAGGAGTGCCACCTCACATGGACACATATTACCCTACACTGACAATCTATTCCTTGCTCCAAATTTAATGGTCCTTGACCTTAAATCTATATGTTGCACGTTGGAGCAGAATGAGTGGTACCTTATCCTGTTATGATACTCTTTACAAGCTTTAAATCTAATGATCCCTATTCTAATAAATAATTCTATTTTGCAAATTATTTGTTGTTTTAAGTGTTAAATGACTTTTTAGGCAAAGATACAGCTTTTAACAATGAGGAAACCCATACTGTATGGTCTACCCATACAAAAGCTCATCTGACCTCAAGGCCACATAAATTTATATGGATTATGTTGTCATATATGAACAAAAATATAGGATATCAACTCTTCAAATTACAATATCTTTCCATTTTATTTGACTCATAGTTTTTATCACAATTAAAAAAAAAAAGGGAAATAAACTACATTTTGGCACAGTATGATTTGCCTTTAGTCTGTAAGATGAGTATAATTTTTTCTAATGTTATCCAGTTACAATAGTGACCTACTGTGAATTCATTATTGTTCGTTGTATACCAATGTTTGTGGATTCCGTGGGAACAAAGGAACCATGAAAAATCAAATGATCAACTAATTACAAATTTTCTAAACAAATGTATGCAGTCTTTGCCAAAACAACGAAATAAAATATCCACGAAATTGCAATTTTTCCTCAAACCACGAAAATTGGTACCCACGAAAAATTAATGAATCCACAGTATTATATATAAAGTAACGGGGAGGTCATGGCTATCAAATGTATTTAACTTAAGTAACAGGGAGGTCATGGCTATCAAATGTATTTAACTTAAGTAACAGGGAGGTCATGGCTATCAAATATATTTAACCCAAGTAACAAGGTCATGGCTATCATATTTAACCTAAGTAACAGGGAGGTCATGGCTATCAAATATAATTAACCTTATAAGTAAAGTGGAAGTCATGACTATAAAATATATTTTACCTAAATAACAAGGAGGTCATGGCTATCAACTATATTTAACCTAAGTAAGGGGGAGGTCATGGCTATCAAATATATTTAACCTTATAAGTAACGGGGAGGTTTGACTATCAAATATATTTAACCCTGCGTAACATTCTTTAAAGGCTGGTCTCATTTCAAGAGCCTATGTAATAGCAGACTTGCCAACTATTTATGGAGGATATCTCCCATGAGGGGTGTTGATGTTGACTTTAATTTTGGAATTCGGTAAATTACAAAATAAACAATAAACCGTAACAAAATATCCAATTCATTATGATGAGTGTATTAAATTGAATGTGAAATCTTTCTGCTGATTTTTGTTACCGGTAATTCCTTAAATAACCTGATTGCTCTATCAAGTACTAATTAAGAAGTGCTGATCACTTATACATGTACTGCCTATAGCAAAATGTTGTCTCATTTACCAGATAATGCTATTCACCTAATGATTGTCGAATGTTTTTTTCGCAAGGATCACTATATAAGTGGGACATGTTTAAGAAAAAAGGAACTAAATTTGTCTACTTGGTTATGCAATTTCTACAACTGTCCATGCCTAGGAGCTTAAATTTTGTCTGCCAAATAAAGGTATACATTATATAGTTCCTTCATGATGAATGATTTTGACTTAGTTGCCCTTGAATCAAACTTCATGGAAATTATTTTGTAGTCAACTAATTCTTTCTCAGTACACTAAATGTGTTTAATTATTTCTACACTTTTCAAAAAATATATAATATCAAGGAAACTATTTTGTAGTCTACTAATTCTTTCTGTACACTAAATGTGTTTATTTTTCTACACTTTTCAAAAATATAAAACACAAGCAAATGCAATATAAAATTCAAGATTATCAATGCACATAAAACCGATATAAGAAGATGTGGTATGAGTGTCAATGAGACAACTCTCCATCAAGTCACTTACAATTTGGAAAAAGTAAACAATAACAGGTCAAAGTATAGCAATCAACATGGTGCATTTGCGAAAAGTTAATAAAAGTTATGAATTAACAAAAGACAAATGGACTAGATAATTATTTACAGCATACTAGAGGTAGAAAAGTGAGTAGTAGTCCATTCAGTGAGTAATGGAATACAATTAAAAGATATTTAGTCAAATAAACAGAATATATGTTACACAGAGAGTATTTGTTTTAATAGAAGAGTCAATTAAATGCCTCAATTTATTGCTTCACCGGTTTGAAAAATTTTAGTTCTGTTTTTTGCCTATTTTGAGGTTGATATTTTTCGTGATGATCAATTATACAGACAACTTCAGCAAAAAGATCTGTAAAACAACAAAATACAGTTGACCTCTTATAGCCTGTTGGTTTAATACCTCACATCAACATATATATATAAACAAATAAAAAATATCCTGAAATCTCATGCATTTGTCCTTCAAACAGTATATTCTTCTAAAATATAAATTTAAATTTTAAAATTTAAAATTTTTTTTATCACAATTAGGTAGAAATAATACTTTTATCTAAATTTTCGTTATTTGATGTATGGAAATGTTGCCCTCCTATCAATAATAATAAACAACATCTAAACCAGGATATGGTCACATGTGCTGGTAATACATATAAAACGTAAATAAGACCTACAATGAAGTCTGTCACCTATAGCGGTAACACTTTTATATAACAAAAGTCACATTCAATCTGTCATACTAATTATGATTAATTTTTAAACACATTTGTCCTTCCTGTAAAAATGATAGATTTAGTCAATTCATTTGTCTATTTTTTTAATTTTTTTTGATAACATAAATTATTGCAATTGCAATTGCAGATAAGAGGGAATAGGGGTTGAGGGAAGGGTTAAAAAGGATTCTCTTCTGCATGCTTGCACTTTTCACAAGACAATATGTGTCATTTAATCCATTTATGAATACAACTAATGCAATGAAGTAACATGCTAAACAAGAATGTGTCCCCAGTACATCCACAAAATCTCTAATTAGAACGATCATATCATAGGGAACATGTGTACTAAGTTTCAAGTTGATTGGACTTCAACTTCATCAAAAACTTTAACCTGAAGTGTGACGAATGGACTGATGGATGGACCAAAGAACAGATGGAATAAAGAACAGACAGACAGACTTACAAACCAGAAAAAATAATGCCCATAAATGGGGCATAATAAAAAGAAAGGGATAAATTCAAAAACAATGCTTTGACCTTGACCTTGGACCTGTTAATCTTAAAAATCGATGGAGGTCTTTTTCACCTCATGAAAAATTGTCAAACTCAGATTGGTGAAAATTGGAACTTTGGTTCAAAATATACATCCTTTATATATAAATAATCTGCTATAAAGTATATACTGTTTTAAATGATGACAATGTTGAATAGTAAACTTAATTGATACTAAGCATTTTATTTAGTATATATCTATTATGCAAACTTTGCAAAGATTGCTTATAAAATTACACAAAACTAAAAGTCAAATTTTTCAGCTTGAACAGATATTAAAACTGGGGAAAATATGATACAAGGTATTCAACTCATTCTAAATATAGCTGTGAAAGTAACAGACTGTAAAATTGACTGATTTGATGCATTATAAAAATGATAATGATAATAACTGTCTGGTTTTTATCATGCTTCATGGATTACATAAAAAGTCATATTACATAACATTGGGAAAATAAAGAGCCCATCAAAAATTTACATAAAATAGATTTTACTATTTTAAAATTATTTAAATAGGCCACCTAAAAAAATTATTATTAAATCATTTAAATAAATAATAATAGATTTTAACCTTGTCTACCACCGATCATTCCACCAATATTATACTAGCAAACTGCAGTCATAAGTTGACACTGAGAGATGAATGCAATAAAAAAACTAACTTTCCATCACAGGATAGATAAAAAATAAAGAGTGCACACACTGAAATGTCTCTCCTTCTTTACTAATCATTGATAGTATGTTGCATTGGTAGTCCTAAATATAAAGCTTTATTACAACTGTCACATAAACTCAACATTAATCAAGAAAACTTAAAACTTTGAACCATGAAAATGAGGTCAAGGTCAGAAGAATCATGCATGAAAGACAAATCCTTTACACGTAGCAATGAACCGTGAAAATGAGGTCAAGGTAAAAAAAAAACACCTGCACAACAGACATATAGATCATAAAATATTTCCATACAGCAAATATAGTTGACCTATTGCAATTAGTTCTAGAAAAAAAGACCAAAACTCAAAAACTTAACTTTGACTACTGAACCATGAAAATGAGGTCAAGGTCAGATGACACCTGTCAGCTACACATGTACACCTTACAATCATGCCATACATCAAATATAGTAGACCTATTGCTTATAGTATAAGAAAAATGAACCAAAACACAAAAACTTAACTATAACCACTGAACCATGAAAATGAGGTCAAGCCAGTTGGACATGTACACCTTACAGTCCTTCCAGACACTGAATATTCTAGACCTTTTGATTATAGTATCCCAGATATGGACTTGACCACCAAAACTTAACCTTGTTCACTGGTCCATGAAATGAGGTCGAGGTCAAGTGAAAACTGTGTGACAGCCATGAGGACCTTGCTAGGTATGCACATACCAAATATAGTTTATCCTGTTACTTATAATAAGAGATAATTTAACATTACAAAAAATCTTAATTTTTTTTCAAGTAGTCACTGAACCATGAAAATTAGTATACTTGGTCAAGCAAGAGCAACGTAAGTAAGTAAAATCAAGATTTTTATCTGTTCCAACTTTGAGGGAAAGTTTACTGTGTAATGCTTGCTATGCATGACTCAATCATCAGAAAACAGTAAAATTTCCACCCAAATTGCACTGTTTATATATTTGATTTGACTTCTGATTCCTGGTAATTGATCCATTACCAGGATGTTTTACCACAGAGTAGTAACCTGTCGAAAAAAAAGATATCAATTGCACACCGTTCTTTAAATAAATAGATATCAATTGCACACCGTTTCTTTAAATAAATAGATATCAATTGCACACCGTTTCTGTAAATAAATAGATATCAATTGCACTTTTGTTTCTTTAAATAAATGGATATCTTTTTTTCAAGTCCCCCTTAAATAAAATAAGCTCTTTAAAATAATTATATCTACAAAGACATAGTCAATTAAGATTGTATGGACTATTCCTAAAAGATTTATAAAATATCATATAAATATTTATATATCCCAATGTAAACTAAATGAATATCTTAATTATTGTGGGTTTTTTTGGTTCACCATTACTGCTTTTATATTATATTTCAAACTTAAAAATTCTATATGAATAAATTGAAATGAATAAACTCATCTTTTTTTATTTTATAACTTGTAATACTTAAACTTCAGAAATTGTATATCCTGATGTATTATACATGTATTAATCTGAGTTTTAATGGCTTCATTAAATCTCCCAATAAGGTTCTTTAAAATGCAATCCATGTTTTTACTAGTTAAGGAGCATTTTTAAATGCATAACATGCATGAAATGCAGTACAGGGTAAATTAAAAGTACATCTCACACTTCAACACAGTGCAACAACATTAAAGTACATAAATTCATGGCCTAGCTTCATTTAACAACAAAGATCAAACTCTGAACAGATACAGCAAGTATGGTGCAGCTTAGTATAGTCTGCAATCTGGTGTCTGTTAATTCGTGTGTGGTATAATCTGCAATTTGTTGTCTGTGCTTTTGTGTTTTGGTATAGTCTGCAATCTGTTATCTGTGCTTTTGTGTCTGGTATAATCTGCAATCTGTTGTCTGTGCTTTCGTGTGTGGTATAATATGCAATCTGTTGTCTGTGCTTTTGTGTCTAGTATAGTCTGCAATCTGTTATCTGTGCTTTTGTGTCTTTTATAGTCTGCAATCTGTTGTCTGTGTTTATGTGTTTGGTATAGTCTGCAATCTGTTGTCTGTAATTTTGTATCTGTTATAGTCTGCAATCTGTTATCTGTGTTTATGTGTCTAGTATAGTCTGCAATCTGTTATCTGTGCTTTTGTGTCTTTTATAGTCTGCAATCTGTTGTCTGTGTTTATGTGTTTGGTCTAGTCTGCAATCTGTTGTCTGTAATTTTGTATCTGTTATAGTCTGCAATCTGTTATCTGTGTTTATGTGTCTAGTATAATATGCAATCTGTTATCTGTGCTTTTGTGTCTAGTATAGTCTGCAATCTGTTATCTGTGCTTTTGTGTCTTTTATAGTCTGCAATCTGTTGTCTGTGTTTATGTGTTTGGTATAGTCTGCAATCTGTTGTCTGTAATTTTGTATCTGTTATAGTCTGCAATCTGTTATCTGTGTTTATGTGTCTAGTATAGTCTGCAATCTGTTATCTGTGCTTTTGTGTCTTTTATAGTCTGCAATGTGTTGTCTGTGTTTATGTGTGTGGTATAGTCTGTAATCTGTTGTCTGTGTTTATGTGTTTGGTATAGTCTGCAATATGTTATCTGTAATTTTGTGTTGTATAGTCTGTAATCTGTTGTCTGTAATTTTGTGTCTGGTATAGTCTGCAATCTGTTGTCTGTAATTTTTCTGGTATAGTCTGTAATCTGTTGTCTGTAATTTTGTGTCTGGTATAGTCTGTAATCTGTTGTCTGTAAATTTGTGTCTGGTATAGTCTGCAATCTGTTGTCTGTGCTTTTTTTCTGCTATAGTCTGCAATCTGTTGTCTGTAATTTTGTGTCTTTAATAGTCTGCAATGTGTTGTCTGTGTTTATGTGTTTGGTATAGTCTGCAATCTGTTATCTGTAATTTTGTGTCTTTGTGTCTGGTATGTCTGCAATGTGTTGTCCGTAATTTTGTGTATTTTATAGTCTGCAATCTGTTGTCTTTGTTTTGTGTCTGGTTAAGTCTGTATCTGTTGTCTGTAATTTTGTGTCTGGTATAGTCTGGAATTGCTTTTGTGTCAGGCATAGTCTGCAATCTGTTGTCTGTAATTTTGTGTCTGTATAGTCTGCAATCTGTTGTCTATGCTTTTTTTCTGTTATAGTCTGCAATCTGTTGTCTGTAATTTTGTGTCTTTAATAGTCTGCAATCTGTTGTCTGTGCTTTTGTGTCAGGCATAGTCTGGAATCTGTTGTCTGTAATTTTATGTCTTTTATAGTCTCCAATCTGTTGTCTTTGCTTTTGTGTCTGGTTTAGTCTGCAATCTCTTGTCTGTAATTTTGTGTCTTTCATAGTCTGCATTCTGTTGTCTGTGCTTTTGTGTCTGGTATAGTCTGCAATGTGTTTATTGTAATTTTGTGTATTTTTAGTCTGCAATCTTTTGTCTTTGCTTTTGTGTCTGGTTTAGTCTGTAATCTGTTGTCTGTAATTTTGTGTCTGGTATAGTCTGCATCTGTTGTCTGTGCTTTTGTATCTGGTGTAGTCTGCAATCTGTTGTCTGTAATTTTGTGTCTGGTTTAGTCTGCAATCTGTTGTCTATAATTTTGTGTCTGGTTTAGTCTGTAATCTGTTGTCTGTAATTTTGTGTCTGGTATAGTCTGCAATCTGTTGTCTTTGCCTTTTGTGTTTGGTATAGTCTGTAAACTATTGTCCTTGATTTTTGGGTCTATTATAGTCTGCAATCCGTTGTCTTTACTTTTGTGTCTGGTATAGTCTGCAATCTGTTGTCTGTAATTTTGTGTCTACTATAGTCTGCAATCTGTTGTCTGTAATTTTGTGTCTTTCATAGTCTGCATTCTATTGTCTGTGCTTTTGTGTCTGGTATAGTCTGCAATGTGTTGTCTTATTTTGTGTTTGTATAGTCTGCAATCTGTTGTCTGTATTTTGTGTCTACTATAGT